>BSBM01001073.1:10945000-11252118 GCA_027924585.1 Larix kaempferi
GGAGGATGGCCTCCAAATAACCTTAGTGTCTAAAATGTTAAGATATTTAAACCCTTAGGATTCAATTAACATCAACTTGGTCTAATGTATCTTTAGGTAAAGTGTGTTTCTTTAGTATGCATTATTGTGCATTTGTACTTATTTAATTCGACAATCACGATATATTCTAGACATGGAGTGTTCTGATGATTCATCTTAACCTCGATCTTAACAACTATTGATTCATGGCTTAACACGTAATTGGTCCATTATCTTTATTTAAAGAGAATGGAGGGTCATTTGCTTGATGATTGATTGTGAGTAACTTATATGTAAAATATTTTTCCTTTTGCATTAACATATTTCCTCAAGTAGCTATTTGGATGAGGTTGTGGTCTATTTCCCTCTCTAAGGGATTTAGCCACGTAAAACATCGGTTTGTTGATTTGTGATATGTTTGTGTGAGAAGTTGCTTAAGGTGTTTAATATTTTGGAAGTACCTTGTTTTAGTCTTAGGCCAATATCTTACTACTTCGATACCAAATGATAATAAATGTTCTCATTCTACCTCTAAAACAAACCCAAGATAGAAAAACAAATACAATATTGTAGTCGATTCAAAGAGATGAATAGAACACGAGAAGCCCATAAATTAGAGAAGATCCAAACAAATTCCTTAGTTTTATTAACGTTTCCAATGGCCTTTTATAGGATTACATCATCTCCAAATCAAATACCCTAATCTATGGATACACATCATGAAGGGTTAAAAAAATGTATAATATGTATATACACCAACTCCAAGTTGGAAAGAGATATCCTACTATGTAACTCACACAACAAATGATTAAATAATGCATTTGTTGTTAGAAGGTTGTGCCCTCAATGGAGTAGTGTCCCTCAAACTTTGGGATAGATACTTGAGCTGGTTGAGCTAGTTGGTTGGTTGTTCCCTAAAGGAAGGAATGCCCCTACAATGCTAGGTTGGGTAGGTGGTTATCTATCTGAGTTGGTTGAGCTCTCCTTGGGCATTGGGCTGGTGGAGGACATCCATGTTCCTTATCAATAGCATGTGGGTTCATCTTAAGGGTTTAAAAATAGTAAACAAAAGGATTCAATATACTATATGTTATTAAGGAGCCAAGGTTGTTTTCTAAATTAAACTAGGGGTATACAGATTGGAGGGTTTCAACCAACCAACCCTTTTAGGGGGAAAGAGGTTGGAGGAGAGTCGAAAAGTTGAGGAGGTCTACCTTTGTGATTTTTTATGGAACTAGTGAAGCATATTACGAAGAGGTAGGGTGATATATCCCTAGTTATTATATCTTATACAAAATTACGATAAGCCATGAAATTCTCTAAAAAAATCATGAAATGACCATATATTTCATAATATAGGGATCTAAAGACAAAATGGTCTTCTAAGTCCCAAGGAACATGTTTGATGTTTTTTACTTAAAGCTTTAATAACATATGCTAACAATATTTTTTAAAGGAGATATCAAATAAAGAACATTTTATAAAGCAGTCAAGTCATTATGTAGATCAAGGGCTCCCTTATCCCATAGACAAGGGGGCCTTATACATCAATTTGGTATCTAGTTGGGTTGCGACCTTCAAATTAGAAGACGATGATGGTGTTAAATATTGGGACCAACATATTAGGGTATAAAAATATAGTGAAAAAATGGTATTTTCAATATTTTATCAAAATAAGAAATTATTTTATTTGAAAAGGGTGGGCTCTCCACGAAGTTGAGGAACCCTTTTGGTGCAATTGAATTTTTAAAAAACATGCTTCCACTTTTTAAAAACAAAACACATACGCTTTCCTTGGCACTAGCACTGGAGGAACCTGAGCCTAATAAGTTAGTTGACATGCAGTTTGGGCAAAGGAAATGTGCACACAATTTGTAAACAAAAATGCCTACGCACTATGTAGGCAAAAAATGTGAGTGTTTTATAATACATGGTATAAATGCCAAAACCAACCTGTGAGTGTCCATTTCTCCCACAACACGATTTGGATAGAATCAACGGGAAAAAGAGGAAGAACAAGATCACGATCACACTCCTAGAGAAGATTCAACCACCAACTTTGAATCCAAGAGGTAATTCTTCAACCAATTTATCAATTCTTTAACCATTTTGTAATTCTTCGACTAATTTATGAATTCTTTAACCTATTTCTATTTCTTTAATCCTCAATTATAATCAAATGAATGTTGAATATAGTCCTTGGCTCTCTTCAATTAGAGATTCTTTAAGCTTGTTGATCTTCTTCCTCATTTGTGTATATACCCCATCACCACAATGATCAAGGAAGAAATTTTTTCTTTTTTTCTCTTATATTATAAGCAAATGAATGTTGAAGTTTGTCCTTGGTTCTATTCAATTAGAAATTATTCAAGATTTATTATATTCTTCCTCATTTGTGAATATACCCCATCCCCACAATGATCAAGGAGGAAAATTTGTCTTTTGTGCTCCTCAATTATAAGAAAATGAAATGAGGATCTAGAGTTCTGTATGGCTAGGGTTCCATTTGTTTGCAGATAGAGTTTGTTCTGCTTGCGGCTAGGGATGTCAGCTTGGGTAGAGGTGACCTTAAGAAATCATGGCATCAAGTGGAGGATTCCCTCCCCCCAAGAAGTTGAATATTTCAAAGCACTCATGGAAAATTTTGGGAAAAGGACACCTGGCAAATCAAGTTCACATTTTTTCAAACGCTTGGAAAAAATTCTGGAAGTAGCTCTTCCCCTGACAGCTCCCAAAAGAGTTTCCCTTGCTATGGCGGAACAAGATTTGGTGGGTCAATTCATAGGGACTTGGCCCTCCCTGAAATCCATGAACATATGGATCCAAAATAACTATGTGCCCCTTCTCTTAGCAAGAATCTTGTGTTACTCTATAGGTAACCTGGGTTTTTAGATAGAGATCTTATTTTAATAAATGGTCCATACTTCATGGGGCCAAGAGGACTATATCTGAAGGGAAGAGGACTATTGCCTTGAGGCCAGTTCCTAATAAAATTGTGAAGGGAAGAGGACGACCCGAAGATGCTAGCTCGCAATTGGCATAAGGGTCCCTCTGGTCTGATCCTTCAGAAATGGCGAGTGGATTTCAAGGCAATAGTCCATACTTCATGTTTTAAATATGTATAATATGTATATACACCAACTACACGAGGTTAAAACTGGTGCGTACATCCCCTGTCCTCCCTTCGCACGATTTCCCACACGATCCTTCGCACACCTGGCCGCAAAGCGCCATCCTCCCTCCCCCTATCACCAATTCCTTTGCACCATATATATATAATTTTTCTATTTTTCTTCTGTCATTACTGCTTAACTCAAAAAACACATTATTAGTACATTATCAATGTTTCTTCCATAACTTTTTCATTTCTCAGGAATTAAATTTTTTTTTTATAAGTTGCACTACTAGACATCAATTTTTACATGTTATAAAAAATCATTTCATGATCATTGCATTAAGACCTTCAAGAATCAAAAGTGGGACCCACACTTGACTACTCTTTTCGAGGTTTGGTCACTTATATAATTAAAAATAAATAAAAATTACTAAATAAATTTTGGAAAAATAATGTCGCACTAGTACTATTTATTCTCTATATGTCTACCATTTTTATTTTGATTCCATCATTTCGGCACTGAAAGGTGGGACCCACAAAGACATATACCTTATCATTTGCCAAAAAAATAAAATGTAACTATTAGAAAATATCAAACTTGGGATAGTTATGAATATTTTCAACGGATAAAATTTATATATTCATTTCCGACATTTCATCTTTTTTACTCAAAGAAAGATTTATTATGTAAGTATGTGAAAATATCCATGTAAGTTTAGGGATGCATGGTTTTCAGTTTACTATTGCATCTAATGCCTCAAATGAGGCCCTCATTAGCTTGCTCTAGCCCATTAATGTTAGGGTTCTTCTCTAACTCCCTTAATTGTATAGATAGATTGCTAGGCATTGAGGTCATCTCTATTAAATAAGGCCCATGGAGTAGATATAGTGTGGAAAAAATATTTGTAAGAATACTTACTTGAAAATTATTTCACTAGAATGTTCCTATGAGGTTAGAAGGCCTAGTAGAAGGTTTCACCAAGTAGCAAGTTCCTAAGAGGATAGAATCTATATAAAGAAGTAGAAACAATGTAATGGGATGTCTTGTGAAGAATATTGTAATTGAGAGGCAAGCGAATATTGCTTTCATCAATAAAGGTTGTTATTTATGGTAATATGCTCTCTGCATTTGTTTATTATTCTGGGGATAACTTTTTGAATTTCCTCCTCTACTAATAAAATATATAGCAATCAACATTTAAAATTTGAAAATCCAAAATAAAAATAAAATATATATACAAAATATTATTATTAATACACAAATTTTAATATTCTTTTAAAAGGTAAATTTAAGGAAAGAAAGAAACAATTATATCCATGGCATTAATTTAGTGGGCCTAACACTTAAGAATACGTGTTTCCTCTTAGGAGATTATATGTTCAAATCCAAAGGGAGGCACAATATGTACACCACCATGTCAAGAACGGGTCCCTTGTCCCACAAACAAGAGGGTCTCATATACCAAATTGGTGTTTGATTATCATTGTTATTATTATTATATAGAGAAATTAAGAAACAAGCCACAAAACACAAAAATGTATTATAATGTTATTATATTAATTTATGTTAGTCGTCATTAGTTGTGATTATAACCCTATATTTTAGGTTTGATAGGATTAAATGTATTTATATATAAAAGAGCATAGTAACAGTGTAATGATGACATAGTTTTTTTTAAAGCCACTTAAATTAATAAAAGTATGATATTTTAATATGAATTATTTTAAATTAATAAAATTGCAAATATTAAATGTTAGACATGAAGATTGTATAATTTGATTAGTATTTAAAAGTGTTAAAAGTTATTTTATAAAGGAAGAGGCCCGTACGGGCAGAAGACCGACTGGATCATGAACGAGTAAAGGATGCCCGATTTCAACTCGTCCGCAAACAAGGTGACCACTCTTTATTTCTTATTTTTTCATGGGGATCTTCGTTCCTACGTGTGTAACATTAAAAAGGAATTGCATCTCGAAGTTGGGCCTTGGCATTGTCTTTAAATTGCAACATGTCCTCTTTCTCATAGCATTTGTATATATGCATTTTCCACCTTTTCACGGATATGGTAATTTGCAACTATAGTTAAATAAAAATAATTATAAGTCAACTATAAATTTATTATATTATATATTCAAAATTTTAGCATAGTTATTTAACTTTAGTGGCTGAATATTTATTTATTATTTGTTATTTTCTAGTTAAATAAATTGTTTTTTTTTTACAGAAACGGGTAGTTTTTATATTAAAAACCAGTGGCAGAGTCACCAACAGAGTTACAAATCCAAAACTGTATTAAGCCTAGCAGTCTTCCAAACATTAATTACATATGCCTGTGACTAGCAAAAATAGGACTTTAAAGCTTTAACAGAAGAAGATAAACAGATTGAAAACAGAGCCTAGCCTGAATTTAACGATATCTTGCCCCTGCAGACGGATTGGCAGTTGTTTGATTCTTGCTCGGGCCTGGTTTTTCAGCACCTCGTAGGTTCGCCATAGCAATTTCCATATTCTGCAGCCTGAGGTCCATGCTCTCGATAGCGGCCGTGACCTTCATTTCCAGTGCTTCCAGGGCTAACGCAAACTCTTCACAAGTGCTACCAATCTCCTCATCCAGTCTGTCCAAACGTCGTCCACCTTGCTCATCCATACGGTGCATAAAGTCTCCATGTCTTCTAACCCGGCGTCGCAGGACCCTAATCTCAGCTTCCAGTTCCAACAGAGGGTCAGGGGAGGAGGCTGTCGAATCTCCAGAATCCGCCATAGCTCCTAGCAGACCCAGATTTCTTCCTAGATGAAACAGGGGAGACGCTACGTAGAGCTGCAGAAGCCTTCGCCACCCCAGAGAGATCACCTTCGATGATAGATTGGCTTTCCTTTTTGAAACGAGACGATGGAGATTACAATTAATAGTACTGAGGCCTATTCTAGGAAATAAATGGAGCATGATTACCCACAAGTTGGAGCATGCTGGAGGACCTTTCATCACCCGTCGAGGAGCTCCATTACCCAAACTCGTACAGATCATTAAATAACGGTTCTCAGTGCCGAGGAAGGACCTTCCCTGATAATCATGAGCCAGAATGTCATCATAACTAGACGCGGTTCCGGCGAGCCCAATGGCGTTGGCAACAGAGGGATTCAATTTAATTTGAGCCGAGGAAAGGAAATCCACACGCCTGGAGGCGATGAGGTGATAGCCCTTGAGATTTGGAGAGATCTTTCTCCGTAATGCTTCCTGATCCATGGTACAGAAAGTGGTACGAATCTTCATCAACAGCAGCAGAGACGACATCACCCTTGCTAAGGTTAGGCATGCGAGTGAAGAGATGATATAATGCCTGGTAATGGAAGTAAAGGTGTCTTCGAGGGGAGTAACCACGCCGCTTCCGGGGACGAGAACCATCCGGCAGCAATAGCGCGAGACACGTGTCTTAAAACCCAAACGCCAGATTATCAGATCGGCCATGTTCGAGTATGAGCCCAAGACTTTACGGAATAGAAACCAGCTTAATTTCATCATTAAGTTTGAGGACCCCTTTCCCTAGGGATATAGCTTCATTAGAAGCCTTGTCCGCTTGTCCATTATTCTTTCAAAGGACATGGTAGAAATCAATGTCATGAAAGAGAGGGATGAGTAAGGCAATTCTTCGAAGAACTTGACGAAGGTGGATAGAAGAGGGTAAGTTCATTGTATTGATGTTGTGGATAATCATCCTGGAGTCCCCCACAACCATTAGTTTCTGAGCACCATGGAGGAGGGCTTGATTTAAGCCTTGCCAGAGGGCCAAAGCTTCCGCCATGTTGTTGGATTCGAATCCCAAGTTCCAGGAATAAGTGAAAATCCGTTCTCCATCGGGGCTAAGGAGCACCCCTCCCCCTCCTGCCTCCCCTGGGTTTCCTTTTGAAGCTCCGTCAAAGTACAAAAGGTTTTTTCCAAGCTTTTTACACCAGTGATCAAAATCCGCCCCCACAGATCTGATTTCCCAATTATGCAGCACGGAGGATCTGTAAGGAAGACTAGTAACAGTACCAGGATTCATACTTTGTAGCCAGATGGCTTCCTCTTTAGACAAAGGAGAATTGAGACATAGAGAAGGTCGTGATCTAATGAAGTCTCCTAACAGGGCCTTTATTTTAACCACCACATGGATAGGAGAAGATCGAGTTCCTCTGAAGATTCGATTATTTCGCTCTAGCCATATCTTCCAACAGATAAATTTGGGGAGGGTCAACCAAGCAATGGCCAGAGGATCCTTAGCATGGGACCTTACAGGGGAGGACGACGACCACCTACAGAGGAGGGAGGGGACATCTTCATAATTCAGGGGAATATGCCAGGGGAGAGTCATTAGGTTCCAAATAATGGAGGAAAAGGGGCAAGAGATAAACAGATGAGAAGACGATTCTTCCGCAGCAAGGCATAAGGGGCAACGCGATGGGCCTTCCCATCCTTTCCTACGAAGGACTTCAGTGGTAAGGACACTGTTATGTGCAAGAGTCCAGACAAAATGATCAATTTTGGGAAGCGACTTGTTTGACCAGATGTACTTCCAAATTGCGGGGTTTCTAGGGACATTAGGGATAGCTTTGATGCTTCTGTAACCTTTAGCGACAGAGTAATGACCGGATTTAGATCCCCATCCCCTTACATCTTTATATCTCTTGGCAACCGGGGATTTTCCATCCAAGCAAAGGAGGAGAAGGGATTTTTCATCTTCGAGGTTTGAAGGGCATTCCGGGACGTCCCATCCTATCCATCTGTGTTGACCTTCAGGATGCCATTTTGATATATCCCAAAGTTTTGAGATCCCAAGGTTTGAGAGGAACCTCCGAATACCTTCCAGCCCTCCTATGTTTCCAATTGGGGGGCTTCCAAAGATGGAGTCTTCCCATATTCTAATTTTCTTCCCATTTCCTGGGATCCACGTGAGTTCCTCGGCGAAGAAGGGGTAAACTTTAGAACAAAGAGCTAGCAAGGGAGATCCTTTGACCACCTTCGGGCCCTGGTCCAGGCATCTAAGCCTATTCCTTGGGAATTATTTTTTCCATAACACCTGTTTTCTCCAAGAGGAGTTCCTTGATACCAAATTCCACAATAGCTTTGCACCCAAGGCAAGATTTTGGACTCTGAGATCTCGCATGTGCAATCCTCCTTCTAGATAAGGGGCAGTAACTTTTTCCCATTTGACTAGGGGTAGGCGATTCTCATTTTGTTTCCCTCCTTTCCACAGGAATCTCCGGAGAAGGGCCTCAATCCTTTTTAGGATAGATATGGGAGCCAAAAGCAAATAACATTGAAAGACTGGCATGCTAGCAAGAACAGATTTGATGAGCACTGATTTCCCTGCAAGATTTAGCCATGAGGCTCCCCAGGCTTTGATTTTCAGATTCAATTTTTCAATCAATGGTTCCCAACTGGAAATTTTTGGCTTATCTTTGAAAATTGGGACTCCAAGATATTTAAATTTAGTCCAATGGTATTTCCCTTCTATCTTTAGGATACGGGATATAACTTGCAGCTCAATTGGAGAGTAATTCCAGCTGTAAATTTGGCTCTTGATATAGTTGATTTTGCTTCCAGAAACATCTTGATAAATATCAAGCACCTCTTTGAACTTCCTAGCTGTGGTTGGGCTCTCTCCGCTCATGAGGAGTGTCATCTGCAAATTGGGTGTGATTAACTTCTTTAACCCCACGCACAATTTTTAGCCCCAGGGGGTCTTCATGAACTCTATAATACTCCAAAAGATAACTGAGAGAGGCCGCTTGGATGGCATAGAGGAGAGGGGACAGAGGACATCCTTGCCGGAGACCCCTAGAAGCTTGGAAGAAATCAGCATCTCTCCCATTAACCAGGGGGGCAATCCAAGGAGTGCTAATACAGGCTTTGATCCAAGAGATCAACCCTGGTGCAAACCCAAACCTGGTCATCACCTGAAACAGAAAGCCATGGCGAACTCTGTCAAAGGCATTGGTTAGATCCAGTTTAATAACCATACATTTTTCTTTCCTTGTCACACTTGAGTGGATGGATTCTTGGACTAAGATGATGTTGTCAGAGATTTTCCTGCCTTTGATAAAGCCTCCTTGATTTTCTAGGATAATAAGAGGAAGAACAGCTTTCAGTCTATTTGCAATGACTTTGGTGATTACCTTATAACCAATGTTGCAGAGGGAGATAGGACGGAAGCGAGAGTAGGTTGTGGCTCCTTTTTCTTTGGGAATGAGGGCGAGAAAGGAAGAGTTGGTTCCTCCTCCTAATTTGAGGCAGGACTGGGATTTCTTGACCATCCAGAACAGATCAGAGTGGATGATGGGCCAACAGGAAGTGAGAAATCTTGCAGTGAATCCATCCGGTCCAGGGGCCTTGTCAGGACTCATGCAATCAACAGCTGATTTGATTTCTTCAAGGGAGATAGGCCGTAGGAGCTGAAGGTTCAGATGATCAGACACCAGGAGTGGGATATTATTTAGAGAATCGGATTGATTGAAATCCCTCCCTAGAGAAGTTTCCGTGTACATATCCTGAAAATGATCATGAGCTGCTTTTTTAATTTCATCGAACTCAGATATCTGCTTCCCCAAATGATCGATCTTAGTTACAGTCTTGAAGTGTTTTCTGATCTCTGCTTGCTTGTGGAAGAACTTTGTATTTTTGTCCCCTTCCTGAAGCTATGTATTTCTAGATTTTATTTTCCAGTAATTTTCTTCAAGCCTACAAGCTTCATGGATCTTGTTGTGTAGAGAGATTTCTTTATCCAGAGAGGCTTGAGAGAGACTCCCTTCATTACTGATGAGGTGATCCTCCAGGGCTTTCTCTGCTTCCATCCTTTGCTTCTTAGGGGACTTGAGAAGTTTCGCCCAATCTTTAAGGGCCTTTTTCACATTCCTCAGCTTTGCTTCCCAGAAGAAGAAAGGAGATCCTATGATATTAGTTTTCTAGGCTGCTGCCACAATCTCCGAAAAGCCTTCCATAGGGATCCAGGTGGGATTAAACCTGAAGGGAATGGGGCCCAGATTCTGATCTTTGATAAAGGAGAGAGAGATATGCTTGTGATCCGAAGCACAAAAGGAGAGAATGGAGGAAGACAGGTCAAACCCATGAATATGAAGAGAATGCTGGACCAGGAACCTATCCAGTCTTGCGGCTATGTGGCCCGGACCGATCCTTTTGTTCGTCCAAGTAAATTTCCCTTTGGTTGGTTTGATGTCTTCCAGATCCCATTCCGAGATAATGTCTTCCACCCATTCCCTGGCAGGATCTCTAACTATATTACCTCCTCTTTTTTCAACAGAGGAAAGGGTAAGGTTTAGATCCCCCACTATAACAAAATTATCCAAATGTGAGGCGATCATATGTTCATTTAGACTAGTCCAGCAAGTTTGCTTCTCAGAGACAGCCATGGGAGCATAGATGTTAAAGAGGCTTAGGCGAAGATTTGCTTCTTTAAACAGAAATTCAGTGAAAATCCAATGAGGTGATTTAGCATGACTTACAATTCCAACCTTAGACGGATCCCAGAGCGTTTCTATGCCTCTAGACGCTCCTCTTGAACTAACCGCAATACATTCTGCATGATACCAGAAGGAAGGAGCAGCCTGAAGATAGGCCTGCTCTTCCATTTTTGTCTCCTGGATCAGGAGGATATAGGGATTCGAGATTTTGATTAAATCTTTCATTGATAACAATTTCGATTTGCTTCCTAACCCCCTACAATTCCAGAAGACAATCTGCATTACTTACCTTTGGATGCGGTGGTTGCCCCTATTGAGGCATTCCCTTGCTGCCTGGTATTTCTAGGGTTGAGATGTTTTTCCAGAGTAGTTTGAACTCCTGCTAACCGGTCCCTATATGTGGCGGCTTCCCTTCTTTCCCTGTCCATTTTCCTTCCTCGACGATCCTTTTTAGTAGGCTTTATTGATTCCGGGTCATCTTCATCTGTATCCTCTTCTTCTGTGCCTTCATCAGTTGCAGGATCTTGCTGCACGTCTTCCTTTGCTGGATTTGTTACTTCTATTTCCACATTCAGGGTTTCTACTGTTCTATCTTCCTTTCTTTTGGCAAGGGAGGAGGATGCCGTGGGAGATATTTCCCCATGTTCGCTTGGTTTTATCAGAGGTTCCTGATCTCCAAGGATGGCAAAGCTATTTCCGGATCTAGATTTTGGGTTGCTTTCTTGGGCTTTTGATGACTCCGGAGCTGCGACGATTGGTTCCTTCATGGGACCAGCCAGGGTGATCCCCTTGGGTCCTTTTCTTCTAGGGTTTGCTTTTTGCTTCTTGGCTTGCTGCCAATCTTCTTTAGAGTTCTTCTCTGTTTCAGATTTTTGGATTTTTGGACAATTCCTCTGGAAATGGCCATATTCATGGCAATGTCTACACTTGAATGGTAGTTGTTCATAGTCAAGTTGCTGGAAATGCTTCCACCCTTTGATTGAGAGTTTTACGGCTTCAGGTAGACCCGCCTCTAGATCAACTTCCACACAGATATGAGCAAAGGAATATTGACCCTTTGGGTCAGCTTTATCAATATATTTGCCTAGATCGTTTCCAATAGTTCTTAGAGTTTCTTCGCTCCAGCAATGCATAGGAAGGTTCGACAGTCGCACCCAGACTGGAACTGCTTTGGGAACATCCAGAGCAGGGTCAAAATCCGGAGTCCATCGGTTCAGGTACAAGCCCTGAGGACCCATAAAATATGGGCCGCTTCTGAAAATCAGGTCCTTATCCTCTTTCGAGACAAAATCGAATAGGAAGTACCCTCTTCCAATCGCATAGCTTGTGACACCTTGAGAGATCAGAGGACGCCAGTTATTTTGGTTCCAAGTTTCAGTGGAGCGAGGAGATGGCTACAAACCCGTAAACTGCCCAATAAGGGCCCCATCGGCGAGGGAGACAGCCAGATGAATGGGCTTCTCAGGTGGTAGTTCAATTTCAGGAATAGCATCCAATTTCTTGACAAATTTCGATGGTGGGGCGGACTCAGCCTTCTTCCCATACTTGTTAACCAGTCGGGCGAACGCAGCTTCCTCAATGGACAATGGAGGGGGAGGAGGCGGACCTCCTCCGGAGGGACACATCTTCAGCAGAAACCTGCAGCAGCGCACTCACGGACAAACCCTAGCTCTCCAAAGCGTTCTAGTTAAATAAGTTGTTATCTGTACATCAATTGTCAATTATTAATTAGTATTTTATAACTCGAAATGTTTTCAAATTATATCAGACAAATTTAAAAAATCCTAAATAAATAAACACACTTAAAAAAAACTCGTTATTTACCTAAAAATAAAATAATAATAAAATAACAAGTTTAAGTCTCTAGTTTAAGTCTCATATTTACTTTTAACTTTGTATTATTCTTTTTTGTTTATGACCAACATAATATTTATCACCTAATCCTAAGCTCTAAAGTCTCTAGTTTAAGTCTCATATTTACTTTTTACTTTGTATTATTCTTTTTTGTTTATGGCCGACATAATATTTATTACTTTTTACTTTGTATTATTCTTTTTTGTTTACTTTGCATTATTTTGTTTATGGCCAACAATATTGACAAACACTCGACTTACAAGATCTCCCTCATAAAAATGTTATTTATGGCCGACAATATCGACAAACACTCGACTAACAAGATCTCCCTCATACTGGGCTGTAGAGCGCCTCTCGGCGCAAAAATAACACTAGATATAGATGTGTTTAATTAGTAATGGGATATTTATTATGTGAATTTGAATGGAGTTTATGTATGTTAATATTTAATTATAGAAGTTGATTATGTTGGGTCAGGGATGAAGATGGTGATCGCTGGGAGGTCTTCATTAAATAGTTTCATTACAACAATGTCTGTATACAACTTATCAAGGACTTTTTGGTTTGGTTTAGTGATCCTATGGTGTCATACATTCTAATTTATTTCAATACATGGACTGGGGTTGCATGCTTTTAATTGTTAAATCACTTTCTGTCGGTTCCATATCTCCACTAGTGTTCGTTTATCCATCTCCACTCGCTCGTTTCTCCATTTTGGTTGCCTTTTCACTCGCTGTATTTCCCTGTCAACCTGTAGGGTAGGGTGTGCACCCGAGTAAAAAATATTTTTTTATATAATTTTTATTATTATTTTATTTAAAAGAAAAATGAAAAGAATGGAGAACGACCAATTCCTATAAGCATTCACCAGCCACGGATCGCGGCTGTGCTAGTTTAATGTTAGGAATCCATGAGGTTGATCAAGTCTGGTGGTGGCATTTTTTGTGGAAGTTAAAATGTCCTTTAAAGGCAAAAAATTTCTCATGGCTTTGACTTAGGATCTTCTTTAGCACAAGAATAGACAACAACCACATTAATAATATTAATATATGAAAAAACATTAATATGAAAAGTATGTGCCCCATTTACGCCTATCCGCGTGTTCGGACACATTAATATTATTAATGTGGTTGTTGTTAATAACGGGTGGGCGCTTAAGCATATCTCCACAAAATAGTAATCGATTGAATGAAATATATATTTTTATTGTTTGTTTTATAACATTGTTTAGTTAAAAAATATTATTATTTTGTAATAATCTATTAAACATAATAAATATAAAATAATTTAATTCTTATTATTGATGTTTACTTAATAATAATATTAAATAATTTTTATTTAATTAATTAATTATATATAATGATATTATTAAATAAATAAATATTTACTAATTCGTTATTAATAATTTAATTAATTATTTACTATATTATAATTAATAAAATATTATTAATTTTAATAATATTGAAGATAGGTAGAATATATTTACGAACATTATGATATATTTGACACATTGATAATGTTTTTTTAATATATTATTTTAATAATAAAATATATTTATTTATTTATAATACAATAATATATGGTAAAAAATATTATTTTAATAATAAAATAAATTTATTTAATTAGTTATAAATGGTGAATCATTATTTGAAAATACTATATGGTAAAAATTATTATTTTCATAATAATAAAAATTTATAATTAGCTATAATATAATAATATATGGTAAAAACTAGTATTTAATTATATAAAATATTGAAAAATAAGTATTTGTTATTTAAATAATGGTTAATTATATTAATATTAATTAACCATTATTAACATTGAAGATATGTATAATATTATGACGTAATATTTAAATCATTTGAATGTATAACAATATAATAGTTAATCAAAAGAGATCCATGATTACAAATGAAATACAATCGGTACATGAAACTAATGTTGTAGTGGTTAAGTTATTGTATTGTGTATTAATGTGATCATTTTTCGTGAAGTTGAGATCCATGAAAGAGTTTGGCACAATGTGACGTTCATCAAGGGTAATGTTGAACTATGATGTTTATGTTGACAATGGAATTATGATGTAATATTTAATTAATTTGAATGTATAAGAATATAATATTTAATTAACATATTATATTGAAAGTAATAATATTATTGTCACATGCATGAACAATTGTTGTTAGATTGTGACAATAATTTGTAGAAATGAAACTTTGGTAATACAACTTGAGTTATTAGGGGTCATACTCAACAAATTGAAATACAATCGATACATGAAATCAATGTTGTAGTGGTTAAATCGTTCCACTATGTATCAAGGTAACAATTTTTTTGTGAAGATGAGATCCACCAAAGAGTTTGTCACAATGTGACGTTCATGAAAGGTAATGTTGAACTCTGATGTTTATGTTGACAATGGAATTATGATGTAATATTTAATTAAATTGAATGTATAAGAATATAATATTTAATTATCATATTATATTGGAAGTAATAATATTATTGTGACATGCATGAACAATTGTTGTGGGATTGCGACAATAATTGGTAGAAATAAAATTTTGTTAATACAACTTGAGTTATTATGGGTCATACTCAACACTAATCGAAATACAATCGATACATGAAATCAATGTTGTAGTGGTTAAATCGTCGCACTATGTATCAAGGCGACAATTTTTCGGGAAGATGAGATCCACCAAAGAGTTTGTCACAATGTGATGTTCATCAAGCGTAATGTTGAACTCTAATGTTTATGTTGAGAATGGAATGTACCGGTGTTAAATGTTGTCATTAGTTAAGATCGGTGTTGATTTGAGGTCACATTTTGGTTGTGAATCTATTAGGGTAATGTTGAACTCTAATGTTTATGTTGACAACAGAATGTACCAGTGTTAAATGTTGTCATTAGTTAAGATTGGTGCTAAATCGAGGTCACATTTTGGTTGTGAATCTATTATTTTGAATACGATTCCAACCATAAAAAATTGGAACAGATTAGGATTGGAATGTGGTATTGTGGTATCAGGGTTGTTTGTTTGTTCTATGCACATTCAATTATAGAAATAAAACTTTGGTTGTTCTATTTGAGTTGTTGCGAGTTTTAATTGATACAAAATGTAATGTAATTGGTATATGATTTCAATGTTGTAATGGTTAATTCATTCCATTGCGTGTCAATGTGAATATAGAATAAGACATTGCAAAAATTAATAACTCGCCATTGCTTGAATATAGTTTACTTTAAATATATAATTTTAAGTTATTTTAGTCAAAATAATAATTTTAAGTTATTTTAGTCAAAATAATAATTTTAATATTCTGTTAATAATTTTTGATATTTTATTAAATTTTTATATATTTTAATTTTGATTTATTAATATTTAAGATTTGTAAAAACATCATATATCTAACACTTTTTTATTATCCAACCATATGAGCAAAAAATAATAACTGCCCATTGTTTGAGAGGTTTAATATCCATATATACAAAAACATCTTGAAAATGGATAATATTTCAATCAAACTGGTGAAACATATAAAGTAGGATTCAAAATTAAAAGAAAATTCTTGTAATGTGAGCTAAATGTAGCTAAAAGTTGTAATCATCATTAATTAAACAATAATTTTAAACAACTATGCATTCAGTAGTATTGCCTCATAGCATGCATGGAGGACATCATCATTGATTCAACGTGAAAAAATTTGTAAAAACATAATATATCTAATAATTTTGTATTATCCAACCATAAGAGAAAAAATTAATAACTGCACATTGTTTGAGAGGTTTAATATCCAGATATATACAAAAACATCTTGAAATAGGATAATATTTCAATCAAATTTGTGAAACATAAAAAGTAGGATTCAAAATTAAAAGAAAATTCTTGTAATGTGAGTTGAATGTAGTAAACATTTGTAATCATCGTTAAGTAAACAATAATTTTAAACAACTGTGCATTCATTAGTCTCGCTTCATAACAAACATTTCTAATGTTTGTTAGTAACATTCTAAAACTGGATTGTGTTGGATCTGTTCCTTGCTAACGAAAAATTGTTTCTAATGTAACAACCTTTTTGAAATCTTTCCACAAAACCTTTCCAATTGTGTTACCAACATACAACGGTTTATCTATAACATGGGGCAATTGGCCAAGGTCTCCAACAAGAATCAATGATCTTCCACCAAATGGATCTGATCTATTTTCTGGAAATGCTTCACGCAAGCGTGTATCAATTTGTATGAATAACCTTGGCCCTATAAAGCTCATTTCATCAATTAAAATGTACTTAACACATCGCATCTCTTCTTGGAAAACAGAAAGTGATTGACCGTGTAAAGGTTTGAAGTCTTTAATAGGAATTCTGAGAGCTGAGTGGATTGTTTTAGCAACGTGAAACAGAGTATATAGAAGTTTGCAATGAAACTGAAACGGTGAGAATAGGAAACCTGAAACCATAATGCAACAAAAGTTGGTTAATCTGAAAGCTCGTTATTATTCTTTAATCTGAAAGCAAAAGTTCGTTATTTTGAAATCAGGTGCAAGGTTACCTGAACCTACAGTATACAGTCTGTTAACATGAGCGGAACCTGAAAAGTGCAATAGATAGTCTATTATATACAGGCAATTGAGTTATCAGTATCTACCTAAAGCAATGTGAAATGGAGTATACAGAAGTTTGCAATGAACCCGAAATGACGAGAACACGAAACCTGAAACCATAATGCAACAAAAGTTGGTTAATACGAAAGCTCCTTATTAATATTTAATCTGAAAGAAAAAGTTCATTATTTTGAAATCAGGTGCAAGGTTACCTGAACCTACAATATACAGTCTGTTGATGTGAGTGGAACCTGAAAAGTGCAGTAGATAGAAAAGTGTATTCTGAAAATGTGGTATCGTTGGCGATGCAGGATCATATATCCAACCATTCAGATGATAACTTCCCCCACGCGGTGATGAAACTTCCCCCACATGGTGATGAAAGGTAACTGCATAACCACTCACCTTCATCACGCGTCATATACTCTGACTGAGGAGGGAACAATGATGGACGTGTACGTGGCATACTCAGACTAAGGATCCCCTCTAGCTCCACGGCGATGAAGCAAGCAATAACTGCATAACCACGCGGATGCAATACTTGAACTGAGGATCTCTTAACGATTCATGACTGCTAAACTAATATTAAGCAATCCCATAACACCCATTAAAAAATACGACGACCATAGAAATGATCGCCTCCATACAGTTGTCACCCTCTACTCGATCTTGATGATCGGCTCTTCCAAGTCCATCCCCCAAAAAAGTAAGATATAAATGCCTATCGATGTAACAAGGTCTTGGTTGCTGCTATCTTTGTAAGAGCAATGAAGAATTAAATTCCCATATTTTTGTTGGTTGTTCTTTCATTAACCAAGCTAGGGAGGAATTGGAAGTCCTGACAAAGACAAGGTGTCCCTGGCAAGGCAATTCGACACATCTCTACTTCAAACGTTGGGTAGAAAATCCTGATCTCAAATACTTCTTGGGCCTCCCAATCATTCTGATGTGGCACATTTGGACTACTAGGAACATTAATCTCTTTGAAGACATTCCTATAACTCCTTTCCAATGTGCAAGCATGAGTCGAGCTATTCTTCAATACTCTCCTTAGGTTTCTAAACAAATTAAGGTTATATTGATCAAAGAACAAGTCATAGATGAAAGTTTTCCTTGGTCATATTTCAATGGCGCCGCTCAGATTGACAGGGGTTCTAGTGGAGCTAGAGGCATTTTGTTTTTTGTTCTGGGATATTTCATAAATTTTTGAGTGGGATTGGGGCATGGCACTAATAATTTTGCAGAACTAAATGATCTAAAGCTTCTTTTAACCTTAGTTGTGGAATACAATTTTCAAAAATTGCAAGTTTTCAGAGATGTTATGATTATTATCGATTGGATTACAAGTATGAAAATATGCCATAATATTTACTTATCATCAACCCTAGATGAGATCAAAAGGATTATTCTCAGCTTAGATGCAATCTCCTTCAAGCATGTGTATCTAAAAACAAATCAGGAGGCAGATAATTTATCGAAGCTCAGGCTGCTCATGGATAAAGGAGTTTGGAATATTACAAAAAATGAATAGGGACTGGTTTCAAAATTCTTTCATGATCCTTTTTAATCGGAGTCTAGGGTTGTTTTCTGCTTTAGTCTTGAAAAGGTTGAAGCTTTAGTATGAGTACAACTCTCGGTGAAGATTGATATTTTGTTTTCTATGGACTAATTTAGGCGACTGTGTATTGCCTTAGTTTGCAACTGTTGTTTTTTCTAGACTTGTGTTGGATGGACCTGAACTACTTTTATATGTTTTGATCAAAATTAGATGGAGAAGGATTTTTCTCTTTTTTGACATGATTTTATCCTGAATCTTTCAATGCTCTGAATGTATGTTCGGATGGAATGTTTATTTGCACATAATTATATGCAATTCCATGGAACTTGAAAGATTTTTTTGTGGATTGATGCCTAGAATTAATCAAGATTTTTGAAGAACTTTTTTGAACAATTGGAGTTGATCTCCTGTTGTTTTTAAAGAGTTGGTACAGGTTTTAATGGACGATGCCTCAGGGATCTGAACAATGTAAATTTTGGTTGATCTAATAAAAGTTATGAGTTTTTTTTTAAAATGTTAATATTTATTTTGTAAGTTAAAATGTAATAGTTATAATGTGGATTTGAATTGTATTTGTTTGATTTAAATAACATTCAAAGTAATTGATTTTTAAGGAATTCAATTAATTTGAATTGTTTTTCTCTAGGTTATGCTTTGTTATGTTGTCCAATAAAGGTTTTATGTTTTTGGGATTATGACTTTCATGAGAATGAGTCATATTTGTGGTACAGGAGATAGCTTCACAGGGAAAGGAAAGGAACGAAGGGAACACAAAAGAAATCCAAGAGATATAAGAATTTCAAACCAAAAATGATGTGCCTCTAGTTCTTAAAAGTCTACTGGTGGTAGATTGAGAAACCAAACGAAATTAACCTTAGAAAAATTAAAGGATGCTTGCAGTTTTTCTTAGTGAGCCACTGGTAAATTCTCCTTTGTGAACTTGGCCCTACCTGGATGGTAAATTCTCCAACATGAAGGGGGAGGGACGACCACTCTATTTTGGGGTAGGGGCCCCTCACCTCCATGCTTCAGGTGAGCAACTTCATTCCAAAATGGAGGTGGATGTAAAGATTGGTAAATTCCCCAAGAAAACCTAGCTTATAGCTTGAGTGAGCTTAGTTATACCTTTATATTTCTTCTATTTCTTAATGTTATGAATATTTAAATGATATATTCATTATAAACAATAAATTATTAATTACTAAGGTGAAAGGGCGTAACCCTTCACTATGAATGCTCAAGCCCTATAAAGGCCAGCCTCATTGTAATACCTTATCATCTTCTACTAATATATTATAATTTTATTATCAATCATGGACATTAGACTCGCTAATTAACCCCCCAACTGGACACGGTTGTTACATTGGTATGAAAGCAAAAAATACCAATTGTATGGCTATGAAGTTGAAAAGGGTTCAAAAACATCGACCAGTCACGCCGACAGTGACAGAAAAAAGAAGAATACTTGTCGTCGATGTGGATAATATTGGTTCCCAGGCCATAAATGCAAACCAATCACACAGTAAATTTGCAAAATCATAAATGGAAAAGAAGTACAGGTATCAAGAGAGGCAGATACAACTTATTCGGATACAGACACAAGCTCATTCAAAGCATCAATTGCGACAATTACATGTATTTAACAAGCTTGTAAGGAAGAAAAGGTAGAGACACCTCATATAGATTACACCCAGCAAAAGGAAAGCCAATCACTCGTAGGGAAATATATTCCACCTCGGTTGAGAAGTTGTGACATCCTTAAAAGTGAACAACTCATATTCTAAGTAACAGAATCAAGGAAGTCAGGGCCAAAAAGGCTACAACTTAATGGGAAAATTAAGAATAGGGATATCACAATTTTGGTCAATTCTGGAAGTACCCATAATTTGATCGATATCAACAAGGCAAAGGAACTTAATCATTTTGTGTTTCCCGCAAAAGGGCTTAAAGCCTCACTACAACTTAATGGGAAAATTAAGAAAAGGGATATCACAATTTTGGTCAATTCTGGAAGTACCCATAATTTGATCGATATCAACAAGGCAAAGGAACTTAATCATTTTGTGTTTCCCGCAAAAGGGCTTAAATCCTCAACCATCGTTGATCAACACATAGAAGAAGTGGAAAAATGTCATAAGGTGTCGTTGCACATACAAAACTTACACCTACAACTCAATTGTGTTTCTTTACCTCTCAAAGAAGTAGACATGGTATTAGGCGCCAACTAGTTAGCATCGCTAGGGACCTACACTACCAATATACAAAAATTGTACATGGGATTTAAATGGAATGGAAGTAATTACCGACTGTATGGACCGAGAAGTTCGCCACCCAAGCAGAAAGAGACGCAACATAAGAAGGAGCCAGGCCCTCATCAATTTAGAGAGATCAATCCAGATCGCTTAGGTCAAATCAAGCATCAACACAAATCAAGAACAAAATATGATGCCAACAAATACGGCTTTGAGGACAAAGCTCCCTTTAAAGGGGGTGGCAATGTTATGAATATTTAAATGATATATTAATTATAAACAATAAATTATTAATTACTAAGGTGAAAGAGCGTAACCCTTCACTATGCATGCTCAATCCCTATAAAGGCGAGCTTCATTGTAATACCATATCATCTTCTACTAATATATTATCATTTTATTATCAATCATGGACAACGGACTCGTTTCTTAACCCCCCAACCGGACACGGTTGTTACACTTAAAAAAAATGAAAGCATGCTGATAAGGATGGAAACAATGTAATCTTTCATATTTATAGATGGGTCATATTTCTAGTGTGTTATGTTATGCAAAGCAATGCGATGTTATGTTGTTCATTCAAGGTTCTAAGTTTCTAGCCTTGTTACTTTTAACATACCTTATGTAAGCTTGGGTATACATTTCCAAGTCCTATATTTCTTAGCACAAATGAAAGCAACCACAACACAAGGATGCCAACAATGTAAGCATTAATTTTGTGAATAGGGAATATTTTTTTATGTTCTATACATTATGCTAAGTTATGTTGTCCACTAAAGGTTCTATGTTTCCAAGTTTTTTGCTTTCATCATACCTTAAATGAGCCTACCCATAGTTTTCTCGTTCTTATATTTATTAATGCAATTCCTATATGAATTGTATCGATGGTGAGAAGATTGCCTTGAAGAGGATCACAAATTCTTACAAATGTTTACTTTGATTCAAATAACCAACCAAATAGGGGATGATCTCACACCCTTGGTATCCTTCCATTATCAATGTTAATACATTGGTTACAAACAATTGCTTTAATCTCTTTCCAAACATCAATAACAAATACCTCTCACGCTATATTAAATCTACTTACTCAACACCATACATATATAAAACATAACAATGAGAACTAAGGATCTCAATCTAATGTAACATTGCATAGGAACAATTCATTGTCCATGCAATCACCTAATAACCATGAGATAATCATACATTAAATTCCTATTACAATCACTTGTCGTAATTTATTTCTCTTACCATTATGACACTCCGATCGAATGAATAAGTTATATGTGGAGTTACATCTACATGAGACTTTCCCATGCATTTAATCATATTTTCTCTATAAGCCTTCTCATTGGCATAACATTCTTTGTTGTTTTCCACACTTGTCAAAATTAACAAGAGGCTTTTCTTTTATGTAGGTAGCAGGGTCATTTTTAGGGGCGAAATTTCGCCAATTGGCTATTTTTTGGACTTTTTTTCCAAAAATAAATTTGCTATTTGGTTATTTTTAGTCTCTAATATCGCCTATATTTACATAAAATATGTTTTTTTATCATAATATTCGCCAAAATTTACACGTTTCAGTAGTAAATTGTATGTTTCATATTTAATATTCACCTACCTATCTATATACATGTTTTTTTCAATCCAAAATAATCGCCTACAATACTATACTTAAGTATAATATTAGAATCCTCAAAAAAACCCTGGTAGATAGTGGGCTTCCTTCCCAACAAGCACATGCAACACAATTTTTATTGATAAGTATAAAGTTAAGAAGTGTTATTCATGTAATGTGATTATTATTATATCCTCGACATATAGTATTCAAGGAGGTTGATTAGTTTCCAGGGAAGAGTTTAATTTTTTGATGTGACTATGATTTAACATTACTTTTCCTTTTTAATATTTTCGAAATTAAAAAAAAAGGTATTTGTTTCAGTTTTTTTATTGGATCCGGACACCATGACATCGGCCTCAATATTCCACACCCACGATGCGGCGGTGTGCTGGAGTCAGCGTCTACATCCTGGCTGTCATGTGGAAGGTCCGGTCCCCTATGCTTTGGTGTAGGTGCATGCAATGCGCTAGATTCTGGGCGATAAAGTTGTTGCAGTGCACCAAAGTCTTGAAGTCCCTTCTTACCTTAGTCAGTCTCATGGATAGTTACATGCAAGTGGGATGCATGGATAATTACATGCAAATGATCCCTTCTTCAGTTCGAACAAAGTGTCTTACTTTGCAATTTTCATTTCTTGGATCTTATTTTTTCTAATGATTATATTTCCCTTGTCATAATGATTTTCATCAACAGATGCAAATCAAACCACTAACACTGCTTATTCCATCAAATTATCCACAACATTCTCCAATAATTTTAGAAAAAGATATCCCTAGTCAAGCTAGATCAGTGAATAATTCTCAGTGAAGGCAATTGTGAATTGCTTTGAATCAACGAGTTGTGTCGAGGAGCCAATTACACTACCGAAACTAGTCGATATCTGGAATAAATACACTCGTGAGGTTGTGGTTTCTTATGCAGTAGAGAGAGGAGGAGGTACTTTTACATCAAAATATGGATGGTGGACTTACTGTGATAAGTAAGGGTAGGAATTCAACTTTTGGCCAAACCATGTTTAAAAACGGGGATCAATTTATTTGAAGTCGACCGAACATATCTGTTGGAATTGAGTTAAATTTACATTGAATTACTAGGGACTGCGAGTGCTTGGAATGCAATTTGACAATGCTGTAATGTTCTTTGAATTTCATTGTAATTTAATTTTTTTTTGTACATGGGCGGTGGAAAAAATGACATTAATGGTAGTTCGTGCCCCTGTGGCTATCACAAGCTCGCGAACTAGGCGAATTGCAATGGAGACTACTTCTAGGGGGAACCTCAACCAATATGATCACATCAAACTTCGATCGAGAGGCTAGATGAATGGATAAGCACAACACGAATGGGATTGGTAAGGAAAAACTACAATAGCATCTCAATCACAATCATCAAGTTAAGGAGAAAATGCACTACCATTACAACTTCCTCATGTGTTGGGCAATCGTGTTACAGAAGTGTCGCTAGGAATAAGCTCCTCGGCGGACCTCTGACTACTGCTACTGACATTATAGGTTTTCATTTTCCAAATTTCCTCCTTCAAATAGCTACAATGCTTAACTTTTTCGCAATTTAAACTATATAAATTATTTGCTCTTTAATTTTTTTGCATTTCCTCAACTACACTACACAGACACTCAAATTCCATTTATACACAATAGGCATAGCTTTATTCAAGATGAATCATTAAATTCTATAAGAATGCCATGTGACAGTTCATGATATTGTGCACGAATATCATAGAAAGTAATTCATTCCATTGTCTGAGAGCTCTAATGAAAGTTACATATATAAAATAATGTTATCAGAGATCTCTAAGATGTAGAGAGCAATTCATGTTACTTGCAATCATTTCCCATCCATACATCAGTCGATTAATCTTGGTATAATGCTAAAACTGGTAGCAAGATTGTTTATATATATATATATATATATATATATATTCAAATCAGATATTTAGACTGTTGGCGTCCAATTCCCCTTCCACCGATATATATGTTCCCTACAATTCTTCTTTCCATGTTAAAACTTTTATGATGATGGCCAGTCAATATCAGGGATTAAGTGTTTCTACATCTTCCACACTGAATCTGTGTGCATATTTGCTTAGATCGTTTTGGCGTGAACAGTGTGTGCCCAATGTGGAATACCAATGTGCATTACTCCTCTTAGCATTATGTGCGTCAACTATGTGCCTCTTTATTGATGCATTCGCTCATGAGGCACCCTCAGCCATGAGCATTTATCCACCTGCTCGTGGTGTGTTTTTCCTCTATCAATGGATCCCTGCCACATTCTCATTCCCCTAGGTTTTTTTGACCTGGTAAGGCCCTTGGCCCTAGGATTTTTTGTATGTTTCAAGCTTGGGTAGAATCCATCCCGTAGAGAGGAAGAGTGACATGCACATGATATCTTTTGTCTCATTTTTAATGGTTCATGCCAGACATTTTCGTACTACTTTTGAAGAGCTTGGTGCTCTACGAATTTTACTCGTATAAAGGTAACTATTGTAAGTGATGTCTATGAGTATAGTTTACTTGTTGTTTGTACAATGTCTCTGGATTCGAACCCTCATTTATATCTTTTAACTGTTCTATTTAATCTGTGCAGGGTCGACAAGAGTACGAGGAGTCAAATCTGGGTTGTTAAGATTCTCTTGCTCCCCTCTATGCATTTTGCAACTTGAGTTCTATTTTTCTATTCGGCCCTTTAAGGGTTCTTAACTATATCTATAAATATTCTTCAAGAAGCAATGACTTGGGTACTCCTTGATTTGGTATAGGAATGGGTTAAATGATTATGGGTGTGTTTGAATAGGGTTATCGAGAAATATGCCAACCATATCCATCACCTCCAGGTACAAATAATCAACACGTATTACTTAGTTTCCAATTCTATTTATTGTTTTCCTTTTATATGTTCCAGTAACTAGGTTTTCTTACACCATGCAGGTCACGGGCATGGGTATAATGGCCACCTCCTTCGGTTCAATACCCTACAACCGTAGTTCTTTCTTTGTTTCCTACATTTATCGTTTATCACATCAATGATTTGCTCTTGTTTTGGTCATAGGTATATTCGAGAGAAAGGGTATCGCCCTTCCTGCTACACCCGCAACTTGTGAGGCACTTGGCACTTCCAAGTTATTTTTACAACTTTTGGACTCATGCAATCTCTATGTCTCATTTTTTATCCAACTTTTGGACTCATGCAATCTCTCTGACTCATTGTTAACCCTATAGGTCACTTGTTTAATCTCGGTATTTTCAATCCCATTCGGGAAGGGGAGTTTGCAATAGGGGTTTCCCTATGTAAACCCTATGATATATTATATTGAGTTTTTTTAGAGTTATTTATCTTAGTTGTTTGAAACAAAATACTCTCTTCTTGATTTAAAATAGCATTACTTTGTTATTTGAGTGTTACAACCCCATGACTAGATCAAAATTATAAAGCCATGTTACGTTTCTCTTATACTTTGCAATGTAATTATTTTTTAGTTATTTCGTCCCTCTAGAGAAATTGTTTATAAACAAAACATTGTATATATACTCTGGTATATTTTGAATTGGGGTCAATGGCCAAATTATTATTTTCATATGATTTTTTCTCTGGCTTGTAATAAGACACTATATCTTTTTTGCGAGATGGCGATTCCATGAGGAATGACACTTAATCTGATTATACAACATTGAAGCCTAGAAATTTTGTCTCTTATTTATATGAAGTGATTGCTCTATTTGTTCTTGACAATAAATAATAGAGTACAACTATGTTAATTTTCTCTTTGTCTTCTTTCCTCATACTTAATATTTGATTAGTTTAAAACTAAGGCCTATGGATCACAATGAGAACTAAGGATCTCAATCTAATGTAACATTTCATAGGAACAACTCATCGCTCCATGCAATCACAGAATAACCATGAGATAATGGCATACATTAAATGCATATTACAATCACTTGTCGTAATTTATTTCTATTACCATTATGACACTCTAATTGAATGAATAAGTTATATGTGGAGTTACATATACATGAGACTTTCCCACTCATTTATTCATATTTTCTCCATAAGCCTTCCCATTGGCACATCATTCTCCTTTGTTTTCCATACTTGTCAAAGTGAACAAGAAGCTTTTCTTTTATGTAGCTAGTGGGATTCCTTCCCAACAAACACACACAACACAATTTTTATTGATAAATATAAAGTTAAGAAGAGTTCTTCATGTAATGTGATTATTATTAAATAAATATCACTTTGATCTATCTATGTTTCACCATTTTCATTCTCTATATGCCTTTGGTTTTTGGCATCAACCTCCTAACGTGAATTGTGGTAGGAGACCCACACTAGGATGATTGAGAAAGAAATTTAGATAAAGTTCCAAAGGTTTAGCAGGTCTCCAAATGCTCTACTATGTCAGACCATAGCCTATGTTCTAAATATAATAATGGATTACTATTTAAGATCATAGCTTGTGTTCTAAATATGATAATTGATAAAAATATGTTTATGCAATAATGAACTAGAGATATTTTTGAAGCATTGGCTTGGTGAGTTTTGAGGGTGAGTGCATGAAGTTGTGTATTTTTTAGATGCGACTGAATTTCTATAAAACCTTCTCACTTTATGTAAATCAATAACATGCTCGTTTTTATAAGAACTAGGTCCAAGCAACTCCAAACTTACCAACTCCTTGACATGCAGACCAGGTGAAAACACAATGCACACATTCCTAGGCATAGAAATCATTGAAGATATTTTTTAAGTCATCATCCATGATGGCAATGTAATGACACTTTTTCAAAATTCTATTAAAATGCCAATTTTTCCACTTTTTCCCCAATTTCGACCTTTGACTAGTTTAACTATTTTGACCTCCAAATCAACCCAAATGCTCCCAAATCTTCTGTAGGAGTGTATGAATGGTATTTAGAATTTAATATCAGGTTCAGGGATGTTTTATGGCCCTCCAAATACTGCTGCAAACTTGATTTGTATTATGATCAATATATGTAATTTTGACTAGTAATTTGTGCATCAAATCCCCCCGGGTAACACTGCAAATGGCCTTCCAAATGCCTCCAAACTCCCACGAATTTATGAACATAGGTATATAATGTGTTAATTATGTGATTAAGGTCTCATATGCACCATTAATTGATTTTTACTACTACTCTAACTCTCTCACATTCAACAGCAAAAACCCCCAATTCGACCCTTGGGGAAATGGCACTATTTCACCTCCCAATACAACTAAACTGAGTAAAAATGCTTCAAATGCTCAATTACAGTACATGAAACTTGTAGAATACATCCATGGCAGTATATTGATCACAAATATATCAGATAATCATCCATCCATTCGAAATAATCAACATTATAGTGTCATACATCAATGCATTAGGGAAATGGACATTGTTTGCTCATTAATCAATAGTTTTGCATACAACCAATGGATATTTCGACCTGAGACTTTCTGAATATTAATAACAGAGGATATGAATCTATTACAATCATAAATATATAATGAGAAGCTCTCTCAAGAAGCACAAGTGCTCACCAAAAATGCCCTCCCTCAAGGAGCATGAATATGCCTTCAAAACTGGAAACGGTGGAGAGAAAGTGCTGCACTAAAACAAACCATGAAAATTCCTGTAGCTGCTACCTGCAAATACAAACTCTATTAAATCACCATGAAAGAACTGAGTGGCCTCTCCAAACACCAACTTGGATGGGAATCTTTCACCCTCGAAATGGGCTAAGGCAAGAAACTAGTCATCCACTAGCTCTCTCTTCACAAATGCAATTTTTCTCAAATAATCAAAAGCCATTCTCATACTTCATTTATACATTTTATAACCAACATTATCCTTCTAAGGGTCAAAATCCTCTCAATAGATTCAATAGATTTCCATTTAGGAAATATTCCACATTTGCCACTTGTCTCCTAGTTCCAACCTTCCATCTTCTCCCAAATTCGATTTTGAGTCTCTTTGGCTTCTCCAACTCCCAAATTCACCTTCCTTGAGCCTATTTTTGGTGCTGACATGTCATAGTGGTCAGATGTCAGAGGTCAGGTCTGCAATTTTTCATAGTTGTCATAGATGCTCCATCATTGGTGTCATAGGGGCTAGGGAATCTAGCCCAAGTGTCCACAAACTTCCACTTTGACTCTTTATCTTCCATGGAGGTTACCAATCCTTCCCAATTCGACCTAAGATGCTCAATGACATGTTTTATGACTTACCAACTCATCCAAGAGTGTTCACATTCCCATTAATTCGAATTTGCAAAAGAGAGATACCATGTATTATGAAAAATCAAGCTAGTGTGGGTCCCACCACCTCCATATGTCTCCAAAACCACTTGCCACTTAGAATTTATCTTGAATTTATTTATTCACCATATTTATTAAATGATTGAACCCCTCTAATGTCTAAATACCATTTATTAGCTTCCTTATTACCATCCCACATGTGCCCATCCAACCTAGGAAACTAGTAGGATTGATGGGATTGTCTTACTATGCACTTATTTGAATGGGGACATTACAGTCCTCCCCACCCAAGATTGCTTGTCCTCAAGCAATTTCAGATTTGGATGCTGCAAAATATTCTCCTCTTCCCATGTGGCATCTTCATTTGGTAAGTCCTTCCATTGCACTAAATATTCTTTGATGATTCTACTCCTCAACCTTCTTTCCCGTGTCTTCAAAATCTTTTCCGGAACAAGTGTGAGCTGAACTTCATCATCCAAAGGAGGAAGTATTTCTAAAGTGATGATTTTCTGACCAAGAGCTTTCTTGATACAAGAAACATGAAATACATTGTGGATTTTACTCCCTTCCGGAAGTTCTAGTTCATATGCTACTTCTCCAACCTTCCGCACTACCTTGTATGGCCCATAGTACCTTGGTTTCAATTTTTCTGCTCCATTCTTTTTTAGAGATGTTTGTTTATAAGGTTGCAACCTTAAATATACTAAATCATTGACTTGAAAGGTTCTTTCTTCTCTATGCCTATCAGCATATTGTTTTTGCTGATTTTGAGCAACCTGCAAATTGTCTTTCAGGAGCTTTAAAATTTCTTGGCTCTCTTCCACCCAATCTTTAGCCTTTGGGGCTCTACTATCACCAAATATAATGTCAGCAAATGTAAGTGCATCATAACCATATAATTCTTTGAAAGGAGACATTCCTATTGACATATGATAAGTGGTGTTGTAGAAAAACTCACCCAAGTGTAGCCATTTTTTCCATGCTTTTTGCTACCCTCCCACATAGTTTCTCAGGTATCCTTCCAACCATTAGTTTACCCTCTCTGTTTGTCCATCCGTTTGTGGATGACAGCTGGTACTTGGAGTCAATTGAGTGCCTACCAATCTAAAAATTTCTTGCCAAAAAGCACCCATGAATCTACTATCTCTATCACTGACAATGCTCTTGGGGAGCCCATGCAATTTGAAGATTTCTTTGAAAAAAATATCAGCCACTTGTGCAGCACTAAAAGATAATGTAACAGCAAAGAAATGAGCAAATTTTTTCAACCTATCAACTACCACATAGATGCAATCCTTACCCAAGGATTTAGGCAATCCGGTGATGAAATCCATGGAAATACTGTCCCATTTTTGCTCCGGAATGGGCAATGGTTGTAATAGGCCGGCTGGACATGTAAGTTCTGATTTTTTTTGTTGACATGCTTTACATTCATTCACATACTTCTGAACATCTTCCTTCAACCCCTTCCAAAAAAATCTTTGCTTCAACTGTCTATAAGTTTTGAAGATCCCCGGATGGCCCACTAGTGGGGAATCATGTGCTTCTTGCAAAATTCAGTACTTGAGCTTGGAGTTATGAATAAATAAATTCTTTCCTTATAATATATCAGCCCATTCAAAATCTTATAATTATCATCCCCTTTGATTCCATCCAACACATCACAAGCAAATTTGTCTTTGGCATATTCAACTAGTAGCATGTTTTTCCAATCCTTGGCAATATCCATGAGAGAAAAAGAAGGCCTTCTTGACAAAGCATCTGCTACTATATTATTCTTTCCTTTGACATATTCAATATCAAAATCATAAGCTTGAATCTTTCTTACCCACTTTTGTTGCCTTTCATTTAGATCTTTTTGGGTGAGAAAGTGTTTTAGACTATTGTGGTCAGTTTTCACCACAAACTTGCTGCCCACCAAGTATTGTCTGAATTTGGCCAATGCATGCATAATGGCTTGCATTTCTTTATCATATATGAAGTAAAGTTTTTCATGAGGCTGCAACTTTCTGCTCTCAAAGGCTATGGGGTGTTGGCCTTGCTTTAGGACAGCCCCTATTCCTCCACCTGAAGCATCACATTCCACAACAAAAGGTTTAGTAAAATCAGGAAGTGCAAGTATGGGACAACTACTCATTACCTCTTTCATTTTTTGGAAGGCCTTTTCAGCCTCTTCATCCCACTTGAAAGCATCCTTCTTAGTCAAATCAGTGAGTGGAGAAGTCAACTTGGAGAACCCTTTCACAAATTTTCTGTAGTAGGTGCTTATGCAAATAAAGCCTCTTAATTCGGTAATATTTTTTGGTGATGGACATTCCAAGATAGCCCTGATTTTTTCCATGTGTACCTTCAATCCTTCTTGCCCAATAATGTGCCCAAGATGCAGTAGTTCTTTCATCCCAAACTCACATTTTGATAACTTAGCAAATAAGGACTCTTCTTGCAAGATTTTCAACACAATCTCTAACTGTTGCAAATGCTCTTCCCATGTTTTATTGTAAATGAGAATAACATCAAAGAAAACCAAAACAAACCTTCTTAGCTGCTTGCAAAATATCCTATTCATACATGCTTGAAAGGTGGTTGGAGCATTAGTTAACCCAAAAGGCATGACAAGAAATTCAAAGTGGCCAAAATGACATCGAAAAGCGGTCTTTTGCACATCTTCATCTTTCATTCGAATTTGGTGAAACCCTGATCTAAGGTCAATTTTTGAGAAGTATTTGGCCCCATGTAGCTCATCCATGAGCTCATCAATCCTAGGAATAGGATACCTATTCTTGATAGTATTTTTGTTCAAGGCTCTAAAATCTATGCACATTCTCAATGTTCCATCTTTTTTCTTCACTAGCACTATTGAAGAAGCATAAGGGATAGAGCTTGGTCTAATGAGTCCCAACTCTAGGAGTTCTTGGATAGCTTTTTCAATCTCATCTCTGAACTTTTTAGGATGTCTATAAGGTGGTATCTGAATGGGTGAAGTACCCTCCTCCAAAATAATACTGTGCTCAACCCCCCTATAAGGTGGCCTACCATGTGGAAGGTCTCTAAAAACCTTTTCATATTTTTGCAAAAGTCTCTCTATCTCCTTTGGGTGTTTGACAATATTTATAGTTGGCTTGGGAGATGTAATATGACATTCAGCAGCCCATTCTATATCCCCATGCCTCAATATAGATCTCATACTATTGCAAGTTACTACTTGATTTGGATAAGTGTGTTGCCCTCTCACAATTCTTTGTACTCCTTTTGAATCTTGGAATTTCATTTCGGGAATTTGATCATTTACTGTATGCTATCCTATTGAATACAACCATTGCAATCCCAAAACCACATTAGTATCAACAACATCAGCCACATAAAAATTATCAACAAAAGTATAGTTACCTACGGTGACTTGCAGCTTTGGAACCCATGTTTTGCATTGCATTGTGTTGTGACCGGGAATGACAACTGTGAAGCCATCAAATGGTTCAATAGGTATATTTCTTTTCTCTACCATCTCTGCATCAATGAAGTTATGAGTGGCTCCTCCATCTACCAAAACTGAAGTTCTTTGTCCTTGTACCACACCTTTGCATCGGATAGTATGATAGCGAGGTACTGCTGAAAGCACTGCCATTCTTGCTTTGTCCGGTGAAGGCTGATTTTCTTCTTGTCTTTCCTCTTCTACTGCTGTCTCATATGCCTATTCTTGATCTGAAATATGTCCATCTTCATCCATGCCCCCGTCATACCCCTCATTGTCAGAAAATACTTCTATGTATTGAGCCTTTCCTTTAGCACATTTGTGCCCCGGTGTCCATGGTTGGAAGCATGTGAAGCACAATTTCTTTTTTCTAAGTTCATCCCTGTTTAGTCCCTCTTTTTTATTCCTCTCAAATGACTCTCTTTTCCAAGGTTTCTTATCATATCCATCCCTTTTCCAAGTTTTCTTTTCAAATTTGTAGCTAGGCTTAGGAGGAAATCTCGTTCTAGGAAGCACATTTTGGAGATCCCTAGTCAAGCTCATTGCATCTTTTAATGTAGTTGGCTTGTGGGCTTTGACCAAACCTCTTAAGGGTTCAGCCAAACCTTCAGTGAAAATCAATACTAATCTTCCCATAGATACATCAGCCACCTTGACTGATAATTTTTGAAATTCCAACATATATTCGGTAGGGGACCCAGTTTGCTTCAATTGAGCTAGTTCTTTGAAAGAAAATTCTGGATCTTTTTGTTCAAATCTTTCTAGTACCCTGTCAACAAATTCTCCATATGTTTTAACCTGATTATGACCCAAGGTTTTCAGCCCATGAAACCACCATTCATTGGCATCTCCTTCCAAATGCAAAATGGCCATTTTTAATGCATCCTCTTCCAACATAGGATTCAGCTGAAAATATACATCCAATTTTTGCACCCAAGTGTTAGCAGAATTTTGAGAAGAACCATCAAAAGTAGGAAGTGACATTTTTCCAATAGCACTATTCAATTCTTTGTTTTGGAATGGACTCCTATTGTCTCCCTTCATTTTAATCTTTTGCATAGCATCAATGTAGTCACTGAGTGGTACACCTCTTTTACACTCTTCATTCAAATCATTCCAATCATTTACTAGTTTCTTGTAATCCAATTCAAGATTGGGATCTTCTTTGGGTGTGAGAAATTTAGGTGCAGTATGCCTTTGTGTGCTTTGAAATTCATCAGGTCTATTATGAGGTCCTGTACTTGAGAAAATATGCTCATTCCCTTTCATCTTTTCCCCTGAGTGTGAACCACTATTATCTCCTATCATCCCTTTGCCTGAAAGTTGGCTACCCAACAATTTGAAACCTTTCATCATTTGTTTATTCATATATAGCATAACCATGGTAATTCCTTCAAAACATGGTTTTAAGGCTTCAATAAATTCCTCCTTATGTCTTAATTTTTTCTCCTCCTCTCTACCCATTGTTTTAGAAAAAAACTATTTTTCTTCTACTATCTCTTCTTCAACCAAAACTTCTTCAACTACTGATTCAAAGGGTGGTGTTTTATTTGTTTGGCTTCTTGTTAATACCATCAGGTGCCAAGACCATGCTCTGATACCACTTGTAATGACCCCTTTTCAAAATTCTATTAAAATGCCAAATTTTCCACTTTTTCCCCAATTTCGACCTTTGACTAGTTTAACTATTTTGACCTCCAAATCAACCCAAATGCTCCCAAATCTTCTGTAGGAGTGTATGAATGGTATTTAGAATTGAATATCAGGTTTATGGATGTTTTATGGCCCTCCAAATACTACTGCAAACTTGATTTGTATTCTGATCAATATATGCAATTTTGACTAGTAATTTGTGCATCAAATCCCCCCGGGTAACACTGCAAATGGCATTCCAAATGCCTCCAAACTACCACGAATTTATGAACATAGGTATATAATGTGTTAAGTATGTTATTAATCTCTCATATGCACCATTAATTGATTTTTACTACTGTTCTAACTCTCTCACATTCAACAGCAAAAACCCCCAATTCGACCCTTGGGGAAATGGCACTATTTCACCTCCCAATACAACTAAACTGAGTAAAAATGCTTCAAATGCTCAAGTACAGTACATGAAACTTGTATAATACATCCATGGTAGTATATTGATCACAAATATATCAGAGAATCATCCATCCATTCGAAATAATCAACATTATAGTGTCATACATCAATGCATTGGGGAAATGGACATTGTTTGCTCATTAATCAATAGTTTTGCATACAACCAGTGGGTATTGCGACCTGAGACTTTCTGAATATTAATAATAGAGGATATGAATCTATTACAATCAGAAATATATAATGAGAAGCTCTCTCAAGAAGCACACGTGCTCACCAAAAACGCCCTCCCTCAAGGAGCATGAATATGCCTTCAAAACTGGAAATGGTGGAGAGAAAGTGCTGCACTAAACCAAACCATGAAACTTCCTGTAGCTGCTACCTGCAAATACAAACTCCATTAAATCACCATGAAAGACCTGAGTGGCCTCTCCAAACACCAACTTGGATGGGAATCTTTCACCCTCGAAATTGGCTAAGGCAAGAAACTAGTCATCCACTAGCTCTCTCTTCACAAATGCAATTTTTCTCAAATCATCAAAAGCCATTCTCATACTTCATTTCTACATTTTATAACCAGCATTATCCTTCTAAGGGTCAAAATCCTCTCAATAGATTCAATAGATTTCCATTTAGGAAATATTCCACATTTGCCACTTGTCTCCTAGTTCCAACCTTCCATCTTCTCCCAAATTCGATTTTGAGTCTCTTTGGCTTCTCCAAATCCCAAATTCACCTTCCTTGAGCCTATTTTTGGTGCTGACATGTCATAGTGGTCAGATGTCAGAGGTCAGGTCTGCAATTTGTCATAGTTGTCATAGATGCTCCATCATTGGTGTCATAGGGGCTAGGGAATCTAGCCCAAGTGTCCACAAACTTCCACTTTGACTCTTTATCTTCCATGGAGGTTACCAATCCTTCCCAATTCGACCTAAGATGCTCAATGACATGTGTTATGACTTACGAACTCATCCAAGAGTGTTCACATTCCCATTAATTCAAATTTGTAAAAGAGAGATACCACGTATTATGAAAAATCAAGCTAGTGTGGGTCCCACCACCTCCATATGTCTCCAAAACCACTTGCCACTTAGAATTTATCTTGAATGTATTTATTCACCATATTTATTAAATGCTTGAACCCCTCTAATGTCTAAATACCATTTATTAGCTTCCTTATTACCATCCCACATGTGCCCATCTAAACTAGGAAACTAGTAGGATTGATGGGATTGTCTTACTATGCACTTATTTGAATGGGGACATTACAGGCAAACAAAACATGCGCGTGATTTCTAATTCATGGCTTACAAATTGCGTGTGATTAGTAATCCATGAATAAAAAAACATGTGCACAATTAGTTATTCATGTTTTTGAAAATGCACACAAGATATATTCTTTTAAAAATACTACTAACCCCACCACAATGTCCTTTCTATTTAAAATCTTTTAAAATATTGCTACAATGGACTGTCGGGAAAACAACGATTGTAATGGTATTTTAGCATAATTGTATGATTGAAAGAGAACCAAAAAAAAGTTATTAACATCGAGTATTGTGAGAATAGGAAACATACATAATAGAATAAGAATATCAACAAGAAAAAAAGAAGCCTCTTTAAATCATCCAAGAAATTAGAAAAAAAACAAGAGAAGACATGGTGAATTAAAGACATCCAACCAGTAATTCTTCAATTCCAATCACAACAAATGTCACAAGTCGTTCCACCAATTCACAATAGGATAAGCATAAACATTCAATAAAGGAACCCTCATTTTCTACAACAATGGATGAAAAAGCACCTCATGGTCCAAGTTAAAAAATAAAGCATAGGTGCTCATCAAGGGATGTTTCAATTCCGACATCATGTTAGACTCAAACAAATACACCACCACTCAAACATCAAGTGGATAAGGATGCATAGACAATTTAAGCCTATTGTGGTTATACAAATCATGAAATTGGAAATTAAATGCATGTAGAGTGCTTTGGTAAATACGTTCCTGGGGTCCAACCTACTATTGAACGCATAAATGCTCTTGAGACTTCCCATGAGGATGTCCAACCCTTGTCGTTTATCTACCAACAATGGATGAAGGGCCACAAACTCTCATTGAATCATCACAACCTCCTAGTGATGTGTTCCATGGTAAAAATGCAACTCCCCTACCTCAATTGACTCTCGTGCATTGAAGAACTTTGAAAGGTATCCTTGTCGATGAAAGTTTCCTTAGTTCCCTTAAAGGTGAGTTATGTAAATGGACTATTTCTTGTTAGAATTGACAAATAATTAATAAATACTTTGATTCAAAATGTGATGGAGACAAATGTCGGTTATTTTTTATCTTTGTTAAAATATAGGTCAAGTTTTATTGTTGTTAGAAAACATTTAGGCATTAAGGTAATAAGTAATTATGGCCCAAGTAGTCATATTGTCAAAATCCTAATAGATTGCTTTAGCATAATTGGTAAGAAAACATGTTTGAAAGATAATAATGTGGCTCGCCTTGTATTCTCACAAGCAATTATAAACAAGAACACAATAAACCTTCATTTTTTTAAGCCTGCATCCAAACTCGTCAAACATACGTTTAGGCCTTTATTAGTATATTTTCAATCTTCAACATGAAATTAATTGATGCAGTTAAGGGACTAATGCAATTTTTGGCATGATAACACATGCCTTCTTTAAACCAGAAGGATGTACTAAAAATGAGAAGGGGTTCTAGGGACTGTGAACCACACATTAATCACCTTCTTGACACAACACAAACAAAACTATATGAGATATTCAAGAACGAACAAAAGGATTTGAACTTGGGCCAAAAATCTTTTGAGAAATGTGAGTCTTGGTATATTTGAATAAACACACTTCATAACATTTGTTGTTGTAGATACCATGTGGAATATGGTAATTATTATGATACGTTTATATATATTCTTTGTGTTTTTCATACTAACCATGTGCAAGACTGCTTGATGATAATACCACCGAATTCATCACGAGAATTCATTCGTAGAATCATGTGTAATAAGCCATAGGGGAAAACATATTATGGAAAAAATTGTTTATGTGGGGCATGCTCCATGTTTGGTGGAATGGATTTATTGATCCAGTGCATTCATGATAGCGAAGATCACAATTTCAGGAAAATGGTGGTAGACATGAAAAAAATTCAAATACACCACTTATGACATAGGCCTTGGGAAAGAAAGCAAAAATATACAGCTGGTGATATCCGAGACTAGTAACAATATCTAACTTTTCATTTAAATTTTATTTCAAACTTTACTTATAAGCATAACTTATGCCAAGATCATTTTTTCCACTAGGTACAAGTTAGCCATTTCATCAAGTAATGTTTTTAAAAGATACAACAATATGTTCACCATGTCCACTTGGATTGATGGCAGGATGAGCAGTTTAGAATTTGGAGAGATACATATCCTCTTGGTACTATACTTTCAATGGTTGATTTTTCTGAGAACTACACCCTTCATCCCCAAAATGAGATTCAAAGTCAATATTATCATTCTAAGCAGGTTTCTTTACTGATCCATATCACATATAGACATGGTCCAAATAGTAGTAAACAGAAACGAGAAATATTGAAGGAATATCAATTATACATAAGTGATTATAGGTTGCATGAATTCCATTATGTAAGTCATTACTTCCCCTTATCATATGATCAGTTGAAGGAGAGAAATATACAAATGGAGTGGGCATTGGATTTGGTGTGATGGATGTGCTGGTCAGTTCAAAAATGTTCGCATATTTCAATGGTTGTGTTCATTACACAAAAAATAAAGGGTGTCACATATGTGAAACTATTTTGAGAATGTCCATGGTCAAGGAGAGCATGACAAAGCCAGAGCATGTGTCAAAATAGCCTTATGTAGGGAGGAATTGAAGTTATCTACAAATTCCCCTATTTGATATGCTTAGTTTATAGTCATGTGGTGCACATTAGTAGTGGTAGAGGGATCAAGAGTGCGAGCATAATTAATAAGGAAAAGACACATGTAGACATTTTTTGGGAGGTGGTTGAGTTAGATCATTCACATGGATGGGAAATGAAAAGAGTGTGCCAAGGACTTGTGGTTTTCACTCAGTTCTAAACTCCAACAACCCTATATTTGAAATATGGAATAGAAAAATTGCTTACTTATGCCCCCCCCCCCCCGTGCAGTGATGGTGACTAGGAGGGGGTGAATCATTAGATTGGGTTTACACATGTGATCATGTATCATTTTCACTTGATCAATGTGCAATTGTTGAATTAACCCCATTGGACGTAGACCAATCATATATTTCTCTAGATTTTGATCATGTCTCAAATATTGTACAACCTGGTACGATGCAACCTTGTCTTGAATCCAAAATGTGAATCATATGTACATATTCTAATCTTATATGGTTTAAGGACACTAATGGTCTATATTGTTAAGCACCATGCATTATATTTTGTAGGAAATGCATATGTAGTGGTTTCCCCGAAAGGTAAGTAATGGGGTGGGTATTATTGGTTATCATGTTTCCTAGAGGGAAAGAAAACCCTCTATATATCCATAACTAATGATGAAAACAACCACTTACCAGTTGGGTTGGTGGTTGTCAAATGCGAATACTTGACACAAGACAACAACGCAAGAAAGAAGGGTGGATATGTTTTTACTGATTACAAATCAGGTGCAATGTATATCATTTTATGAACCTAATCATTGGTATAAACCTCTAGTTACAAATGATGCCCAAAAGAAACTTCTCAAGGGTATGATACTTCCTACCAGATGTTAAGCATGAGAAACTAATGGAGACCATCAATATCAGAGAAAATCTAGAGGATTTGGTTGTATCATAATAGGTATGATGATAGATGAGGTATGTTATTTAAGAGTTATGTTCATTGATTTCTTTTTAATGAAAATTAACTTATGATATGTATACAAATTTCTCTTTTCAATATAATGTATGATGATACTAACTATATCATCCTTTTGCGGTCCAAGGTTCTACAAAGAATCTAGATATAACACATGAAGGAGAAAACAAGAAACTAGTGTCATTAGAAACCACCATGGCATGCTCAAGAATTTGTAAATTTTCGTTCAAGTATATATATTATATATATGTCCTTTTTTTCCACCATGCTTGGTGTTTTCTTGCTTTAGTTGAGGTTTGGGCATATTAGGTATTATGTATTGTATGGATTCATTGCCAGCATTTCCCAATGGTAGCACTAGATAGTGAGTGGGAAAACTTCTTCCATTACATTGTATCTTATCAAACTATGTAGATGGATCAAATTCTATTGATATCTCATGGTCTACCCAAAGTATCACAAAATTAATGCACTTACTGTTGATTTTCAAGCTGTAAAAGAAGTGTTTGATGTACTAGTATCCTAGAATTCGGTCATATTGTGATATGTTGTTATCAAGGAGGAATATCACTGTTGGAAATTATGTAAACTGCTTAAAAACACTATCTAGGCTTGTTGGAAGAAGGTACTTTACTGCCATCTTATAATTAGTCCATTCCAATCATTTGCATGTACTAATTTATTTGTTGGTGTGTTGCAAATCTATGGAGGGGGTAACTTTGTTGGTGCCATTTGCTAATAACTTCACCTATAGAACAACCTCAAACTTCCCAAAATATTGGTCATTTATAGCCCATGAACAATTATCTGATATGTATAAAAAAATGAGATAAAAAATGCTCTTAGAAGTCACCCTAATCCACAATGTCCTGCTACATGATCCCTTTTAAAATATATTCATCTTCCAACATCAAATGTTTGGATTGCATACATTGTGGCAAACAATCTTATTTCCCCTACAACAACATGTTCTTTGAGGGTATTGATCATGGATCTATGTGAAGAATGAGTGTGTCTAGTTTAATTGAGTCACTAGTACAAAATGAGAGATAAATGACAAAAAAAAGACCAAAATCCGCATATAAACGACACTTTTGAGTTGGTGACCACTGGTGGCAAATTAACGGTCATTCATCACGCGACAAAAAATGTGGTCATATTTAGCTAGTTCGTTTATAGCTTGTCTTGTGTTCATATATGTGGTCATTAATTTGGTCGTATATTTGGTCATTATATTAATGACCAAATATACGACCAAATTAATGACCACATATATGACCACAAGACAAGCTATAAACGACCTAGCTAAATATGACCACATTTTTTGTCGCGTGATGAATGACCGTTAATTTGCCACCAGTGGTCACCAAATCAAAAGTGGTCGTTTATATGAGGATTTTGGTCATTTATCTTTCATTTTGTACTAGAATTATTCATTGATTTTTGTATATAGGGCATAGAGGAATCAAACCACCAGCCTCCTTCTTGTAAGGAAGGTGCTCTTCCATTGAGCTAGTACCCTTGAAGTCCCATTAATGATTAAACCACTAGTACAAAATGAGATATCCATTACTTTATGATGTCACAGCTTACACCATCTATTGATTATATCAATTTCCAATTAAATGGCACTGCAATAGGCTCTATAGTAATGCCAGAATGTGTTTAGAAACAACACATCCACTTTTTTGTGGAAATAGGTAGCTACTATTAGAAGGATCATAAACAATCTATGTGCAAAACTCTTAGTGCTTAAAATATTTGAGGTTAAACAGATCTATGCTGGCTTATTTGAATTTGAATTTTATTTATTCACCCTTATGTCCATTTGTTTTCTTTTCAATTAGATATCAAATGTCAAGCCTTTTTCCAATTCTGATTATACACATTACACATGTTACACATCTCATCCATATTGAGTTGTAGAATGCAATTCATTTCACGTGGTGCAATACAAATACAAGACTGGACCCTATAGAAGCTAACATGGACATATCTCTAACAATACAAAGTATAACAAATGCAGAGTGTTGAATCAATTAGCACCATGATGTCATGAGAATATGTTTCCTCTGGCTGGAAAACCATGTTGCACAAGCTATATGAACTAAAGGCTTCTTTCTAAATATGAAGTTGCCTTTATAAGTAGTGAAACTTAGCAAAGAATCATCAAAATAGTTGACATGACTCTCTTAAAAGATATACTTTTCAATATTAGGAATTGGAAGAGAAGCTAGAAGAGACGCGGGCACTTCAAAACAGGAGGAAATCTTGTGGCATCCTCACATTCCACTTTTGGCCAATGCACAAAGGTTGTATGACTTATAGATTTGTATAAGAAAATTGTCCTTGGATATATCACCTAAGGTTGATGGACCAAAGATTGCCTATTGAAAATGACAAGAAAAATTAGAATCATCACCAACTGAAAAAGGTCCAAACATTATCATATAGGTGAGAAAAGTGCAAAATGTCTAGGCATTGTCACAAATAGATGAATTCATTATTTTATTTAAGCTTCATAACTTGGAAAGTTTAGTTTGAAATGTATACACAAAATTACTCCTATTGAATAATTAGTCCACAAAAGCCACAATTATTAAAGTTAATTCAAAGATGGGATCATTTCTAGAGATAATGCACGAAATAATGAACTCATTCTTTACTCTGTCGAACAAAGGAAAGCGCAAGAGCCTTCTTAAGTATAGAAATATTATAATCTAGGGAGTTTAGTAGCAAATTTTTTTAAATGTACTAGTGAATTACCTGGCCGAAAAACAACTTGAATAATTCCAATCTAAGTCAAACCTGTAGTTGCAAAGACTCTACATGTCGATCACCAATGCATAGGAAGAATGATGCATCACCATCCTTTGCAATGCATACATATTTCCTCAAACACAACCAGCCAAATAAATAATAATCGCACTTCCAACAAGCTAGACCTCAAAAGAACTTAACCTACATGTATATCAAAAGCATCAATAGTTAGTACAGCTTAAAAATCATGATTTAAAGTATGCCATGTGATACCAATAAACATTCAATCCATGTTTGAGCAGCTCTAAGGAGAAAACTAAATAAATAATCGCTTTTTGGAATTACATTCACTAGAAAATGTGCTAACTCTTGGTAGAATACATAAACAGTTGACACTATTGACATATGACTTAAGCTAGATTGGGTGTTCATCCAACATAACATTGAACCCAAGTGGTAGTTCTAAAAAGTACAAAACTAAATAATGACTCATTTTTACCACATTCATTACTAAACATGCTGGCCCATTCTTGACATTCAAAAAAATTCTTGCTCAATTCAAAAAACTATAACTTTATATATGTTGTAAGTAGAATACTAGAATCTATATATTTCAAGACCCTTGACAAATCTCTTGCGCTATCCCACTAAGAGGATACAAGAAACATGTTGATAAATATTCAAAAAAAATATCCGGAAACTACAGAAAAATGTGCAATTCAAAGTCTTGTGATTTGGTTCAAATTGTAACAAATAAGAATGTCAAATTCCATACCTCCATTTCCCCACCAGGGTGCACACACATCATAAATGCAAGAAATGTAGTCTTTAGCGCATGTTGGGAACTTGCAACTTGGCTTCCTTTTCCATAAACAATTTACTTTGGTTGTGTTTATTTGTTGCTTAATTTCCAAGGAAATCCTTGTTAATATTATTTCATGATATCAAAAGTTCCATGAATGGAGAAGGAACACCAGATGTTTCTTATTGGTCTTCAAAAGCATGGAAAGGGTTATTGGAGAGGCAAATCAAGAAACATTTTTCCAACGAGGACTCCCAGTCAGGATGCACGTCATGCACAGAAGAAGTTTGTTAGGAAAAATAAACTCACCAGAAGGAAACAATGCTCTAGCATGTTCGAAATAGCCACTGAATTATTATCATCACAGCCAACCTCTAATTAAGAACATGTTGAATCAAAGTGATGATTCTACAAACGTAAAAACTATTGTTCATCATGTTGATGAAACAAATTCAGTTGATATGGGAACCATACATAATGGGGACCATACACAATGGAACATTTACTCTTTCTGACATCTCGAGGAATCATCCCGTCTCAAAGCAGATGATGAAAGAACAGGGTACAAGACTCAGCATCCATGGCTAGTCCTCAATTTCCTTTTCTTTCTAGAAAGTATCATGAACTTCAAAGCAAGTAGATTGTTCATGGTGGTTGCAAGGCCTTAGAACACGCAACAATTAAAAAGAACTCATAGTTTCCATGGCCCATCATTGATATTGATTTTCTATAAGTGCTAGTTTGGAAGAACCATAATTTTCTCAAACTACAAAATTTGGCTTCCTTCCAAATACTTAGACTAAGTGTTGGAAGAACCAAGTATCGAGTGGAAAATTTATTCAACATCTATAATTCTTTATAAGGTACTCAACCACAAGCACAATTTATGATTTTTCAAAACCTGGTTTAGCTATGGCTACATCATTAAAGAATTTGATGAAATTTTGCCACTAATTTGGAATCAAATTGTCAGGAAAATGACAGCAGTCTGCAAATCCCCAGTTATTTTTTGTCTGTGCAAATTGATGAAAATTCGCTGCACTTTTAGCATGTGCTTGTCAATTTCCAACCATGTGCAATTTAGCAATAAGTGCTCAGATTTTTGATAGTCTGTGTAAGCTGCACGGTTACAAAAAGATTGTATTTGAGTTTTTGATGTATTCTTCAAACTTTTGGTTTGATTTATTTTCCTGAAATTTGATCTGCTGAATCTGTGAGCTCAAATGTACCTCCATGATTATTAGGAATCCATGTTCTCACTATGACTTGGGAGTTCCACAATGATTTATTATAAAAAAAATTAGAGGAGTCCCATTCCTACTAACAAATGCATTCTACAGGCCTAAAAAATCCCGACAAAAATAAACTCGGAAGTGAAATTCAAACTCAACATTATTAGTCCAAACTTGAGAATGTATATATTCGAACATGACTTGTTTCCTGCACAATTTCAATGCTATGTATACTTCAGTGTAGTCTAAAATACACGTAAACCTATCACATGCCTTCTACTAAAGATGTTTTTCTTATCACTTTTCTTTATCTCCTAATCTATGTTCATAGTATTCAGCAATGGCAACTCCTATTAAAGCTGCCAATGTCAAGGATTGGTAATGCAGCCCACAAAGACAACATAAACCAACATAGTCGACCAACCTGAAGCACAAAAATTATAAATAAAACTGGATGTTAAATATCAACAAAAAAAATATGAAACAACAAAGCGCTGGATAGAAACTCTACACTTCAATTCCTCGTCATTTCTCTAAACGGAATTTCAAACAAAAATATAACTAAAGAGAATTGCCATGTCCAACATGTTTATGTCTCATTTCTACTCCAAAAATGATTGTTGGAACATAATTCCCATCTAGACCTTGGTTAATAATTGTTTCATAAGGTTCCAAGTGTTTAATATAACTTGTTCCATGGTTTGAATTCATAGTGCCTAGTCTAGGGGGTTGTCCACATATTAGACTAGTGGTTTGTCATTATAGCCAAGTTTGTCCACAAGTGTTCCCATTTCCTTATTCAGGGGTGTCAAAGTCTCCCTACTTAATTCATTTAATGAGGCAGGCACACCACTTCCCTGTTTTATGGGATAAGGTTGGACCAAGGGCGCTAATGTACTGGAAATGGTCAAATTGTTCATTAATGGCCACTACCAAATCCCTAAACCACCTAATTATCCATCATAATGATTCCATCCACATTTATTGACTTTCCTAACTTCTTCATGGTCCTCATAGGTTCATTGGACCTCATTATGGCCCAATATAGGAGTTACACTTGGCACAATGTCATAGATTGGGGAGATTACTCCACTAAGCCTAACATTATTGTGAGCTACTCAACTTGCCACTAAGTCTCTCGATTTTTCCTCCTGAGAGAATCTATATATTGTACACATGTTGTTGAAAAATAATGTAATGGAAGATCAATCCACATGAGTGTTTTTCTCTTGTGTTCTACTTAATATTTGCTTCATATTTCTTCTATTTTCGTGTCAATGTTTAGTAGATTCTAAGTGAAGATTTCTCTAGTAATCTAGATCCACCTATGAAACATACATAATTTGACATGGTATCATAGCACCATAGGGAATAGTAGTCTTGCTTCCAAAATAGATTTCCAAGTGTGTGTTTTGCAGGTTCCTACAACAACTTCAGTATGGATTCGAAAGTTGTTCCTCTCCTCTCTCCATCCAACTATTCTGAGTGGAAAGAAAAGATGTGTGCATATCTGAAGAGAAAATGTCTCTTTGATGTGTCTATTGGTGCTGTGAGCGAGCCAGAATATTTTGAAGAGAAGTGCGATTGGCTTAATGATTGTGATAGAGTGTATGGAACTGTGTGTCTAGCTATACATCCTAGAATGCATTATCTCATTGATTCTATTGAGTATCCATTTGATCTTTGGATAAATCTAGATAAATATCTTGGCATGCAGAAAGAATATATTGGCTATATGGAGATCAAGAAAATGGACACCTCCTCATGTGTTCTCCCTCCAAAGGTCTCGGCCTCATGCATTTCTCAAGAAGTTGTTCAAATTGAAGAAGAAGAACAAGATACATATTCAGTAAATGATCCAGCTCAACTTTCTTCCTCTGTGGCTTCCTCTGTTTTCCATGAAGCTATTTTTCATGAATATAAAATATGAGTTGTTGCCATCAATACTATTGAATAGATGTCTCTCCATTCCACTTCTTTCTCCTCTATGTCTTCTATTACTAATGTTGAAGATGGGTTGTTGATTGGTGATCATAGTGAGCCTTCTCTAGAAGAGGTTCTTTCTTCATTTGAGAGTATTGGTTCGAAATATGGCCAAGGAGAAGTTTGGAAGTCAAGTGAATATTTCTCATTGCTTCACACTCTTTTGCTTCATATGTATTCCTACACCATGACTAGCAGAATTTCTTCAAGTTCATTTGAATATGGAGAAACCTTAGCCACCACATTGGCAAACTTGGGACTCGTGTTCCTCTTTCTTGGAGCTGATTACAAATCTCTTGGTTTGATGTTGATGCTTCAAGAGCCTTATGATTCGCTTGGGGTCACTTATTCTCAAGCATCTCAAGTCTCCACCTCAAGTCTCTTTTGGACCTGGCACCCTGGTTGGTTCGAAGATCAAGTCTAAAGAGCAACCTTCACTCTACTATCAATGTTACTCAGTTGTTCTACATGGATTCAGTTTCCATCATGCAGTTGTACATGTACACGATCTAGTTGAGCACATTCCTCTTATTCCCAAGAAGAAGTTTCCTCCAGACATATGAACAAGTTCACACCTACTTGTGTTTTGGAGCAGTTTATTTTTGGTGTATTTCATGTCCATTCTAGAGGGAGGATTTTCCCCATGTGGTTTTGCCTCTTTCCTCACTTACATGGATTAATAATGTAAAGGGTGACCATAAGCCTTTGTTGCTTGGGCCCTCATAATAATTTTATTTTCTCACAACCATTTTGGCTTAAGGGGGGGTGTTGGAACATAATTCCCATCTAGACCTTGGTTAATAATCCTTGCATAAGATTCCAAGTGTTTAATGTAAGTTGTTACATGCTTTGGATTCATAGTGCCTAGTCTAGGGGGTTTGTCCACATATTAGACTAGTGGTTTGTCATTATAGCTAAGTTAGTCCAAAAGTGCACCCATTTCCTTATTCTGGGGAGTCGAAGGAACCCTACTTAATGCATTTAATGAGGCAGGCGCACCACTTCCCTGTTTTATGGGATAAGGTTGGACCAAGGGTGCTAATGCACTGGAAATGGTCAAATTGCTCATTAATGGCCACTACCAAATCCCTAAGCCACCTAATTCGCCCTCATAATGATTCCATCCACATTTATTGACTTTCCTAATTTCCTCATGGTCCTCATAGGTTCATTGGACCTCATTATGGCCCAATATAGGAGTTACACTTGGCATAATGTCATAGATTGGGGGAATTACTCCACTAAGCCTAACATTATTGTGAGCTACTCAACTTGCCACTAAGTCTCTCGATTTTTCCTCTTTAGAGCATCTATATATTGTACACATGTTGTTGTACAATAATGTATTGGAAGATCAATCCACATGAATGTTTTTCTCTTGTGTTCTACTTAATATTTTCTTCATATTTCTTCTATTTTCCTGTCAATGTTTGTGAAATTCTAAGTGAACCTTTCTCTAGTAATCTAGATCCACCTGTGACACATATATAATTTGACAATGACAAAATAATATCAAAGTAGAAGATTATATTTCCAAACAGCTAGGTTGAGAGTTTAGTTAATTTATCTAGTGTAGTTTCTCAACTTAAAAATTCATTGGTTGAATGCTGGAAACATTGACTGGACTCTCAGAACTTCATTAATGGACCATTTAAACCAAAAAACACTTAAAAATGTGCTTTGAGAAGTCTTTTTTCAAGTTAAAATTGGATCATTTAATCTGGCCAACACTCCAAAACTGTATTGACCATGGGTTTTTCATTCTACAGACCAATATTTAATTAAAAACAATAACTTGTAATATTGTTCCATGCCACCCAAAGGAGTTGGATCCATTAGTAAGACATAAATAGTTTTTCTCCAGTGATCTGACAAACTTGAATTCCTGTGAGGGCAATGGCCCCTAAGGTTTCCATGAGGGGCAGATAGGTAGTGATCAAATGTGTTTGGGGCTTGCATTGCACTCCCTATGCAATCATAAGTTGCATAATAAGTGGATCAAAGGACTCCCCATTATAGATTTGGGTACAACATATGAATGGGGGATCATCTTAGATCTTTGTGGACAACAAGAGGTGGCATTTTCTCAGGGTTTAGGGAAAGCCTTGAACAATGAAGAGGAAGTCCTAACTACATATCAAAAATTGATAAGAGGCAAGGTCGTGGACACCGTCACAATCATCGGTGACTTGTTTATAATCAAACCGCTGCAACATGGGGACTCCTCCTTGAACCAAAAAATAGCCAGGATGGCCTTCTGGTTACAATGTTACAGGGAAGTCTCCATGTCCAATGTCCCTGAACTTACTCGTGGATGATATTGCAAATATCGGATCCCTTCTCCCTAAGAGAAGCATGCTTCTAAGGCAAGGTAGGAAGGGTGACCCGAACCCAATGTTTCATTCCATGATTGTAAAATGTAGTGTGAATGCCTTGGTTGATGATATAGGCTCTAGATGGCTCTAGCTTATGGGTCCACTCATATCAAATAGAAGAGGTATATTATCAAATACAGACAAAAATACATTGATCATACTTGTACGACATACTGCTGCAAAAAATAAGAAATTATGAAAATAAGGTCGGCGATTAGCATACTATCAGCCTAAGGTTCGTAAATTAGGAAAAAGAAATTGGTCACTCTAGATTATTTAGTTTGGTTTGGGTACGGGTATTGGTGAGATATATATCCCCATAAATTGTTAGTGCCGAAATTTGTCCCTTTCATATCATATCTGTATTCGAATATCAATTCAATCTTAGTAAGTAGTAATGATGGGGAAGGGGATTCCATTAGAAATAAACTTGTAACAATCAAGTTGGAAAATGTAAACAAGTAGAACACTGACCAGATCCACTTTGGTTCTTATCTTGTATCCCAGATATACATAACTTCCAGGGCCAATCCAAAACCCGGGTATTTACAGCTAAAACAAGTAGAAAATATGCTCCACTTTATAAACTTTTAGATCAAGAATGGGGCACAATAAGAAAAGTACCTTTCATGAATGATCTTGACACTAGTTTTCATGCTAGGTTGATACCAATTGTAAGCAATGGAACCAACCAACCCAGACAACCATAGGGTTCCTGAGAGCACCAAAATATTCACAATTACAAGCATACAAATACCTAAAGGATCCAGTACCTAATTACAATTACAAGAATTCAAATACCTAAAGGATCCAATACCTAATTACAAGAATAACAATCATCTACAAAAAACAGGTTGACATGCACTTACCAACATTTCAGAGCTTGTTCTGGGAAACCCATGCTCTCACATATTCAATTGTGCTCTTGCTTTCTTCCGCAAGACCCCGTGTCTCTGTTTCGACCCCTCGTAGAACTAACCCACAATGAAATTCATTTTTTCGGGCTTTGCACAATCATTTTCAGCCCCAAATACATACACAATAACATTGAATTGATTACAATGGGAATAGAGTGTCCATATTTAAACAAGAGAATGTAGCAGGAGATTAAATCTAAGAAGAAACATACACCATCATACATATTTACTATACCTCCCACACATTGATAGTGGTAAGTCTCATGTAATGTTATCCAAAAAACTATAAACTACATAAAATGAGCAAGCACTATCCCCCTAAACCAGAACTTAAAGGGCCCCTCTGAAAATTTTCCACCTCATGCAAAACACCATTCAATCTTTAATGATGAGTATATTGTCCACACAAGACAGAGGCAGGAATAGAAACCTATTGTACAGCTCAAAACAAAAAATGAGTATGAAATGATGGTCACGTAGCCAAAATACAAAATTTCAGAAACAAGCTTTGTCATTTCCAACTTAGTGAAGACATAGAATGTGGAATAGAGAAACAAGTAAAATGTTGAGGAGCCTACAATCAAATAAGCTCTCCACCACCAGTTGTAATCTTGTTGCACAATTGGAAGTAGCACAGAACAATAGTGATCTCTGCACATGTAACAATGAGGGTCACAAAGACAATGAACAGGAACCCAAAGATATAGTAGAACTGATGCGGCCATATTGAAGTTAATATGAAGAACAATTCAATGAATACAGATCCAAATGGAAGAATTCCTCTAACGAGATGCCCATTTAACAGGGCTCTCTCGCAATATCCAACTATAATCAGAAGCAAAGAAAATTGCATAGTCTTAAACGGTAAAAAATTAAGAGTCAACATATCTTGAAAACACCAGAAATGAGATGCAACTATAGTAATAGGACACTGGATAATACCTTGAAATTAACATCATAAGTGAATATGATTTCTTTTTCTTCCACAACTTCTTGGGGAGTCTCAGAACTTGAAACTATGCGCTTGGTATTTGGATCATGGGTTTTCAAATGGGGTTTGTCATTATCCCACGGCTATTCATACTCATGTTGCACACTGCAATTCAACACTCAAAGAGAATTAACTTCAGAATAAAATCAAGAAGAAAATACAAATCTTTAGGGATTGAACTTCATAAAGATAATAAAATAGTAACACCATTAAATACATGGTTCAAGTAGAAATGTGCTATTAAATTGAAATAAAAAAAAGTCATAATTGCATGTTCATACACTTAACAACTCAAGATGACTTGAGTGTAACAAATGCATTTCCTTACCAATTTTTTTTCCAAATGTAAGCAACTAGAGAAAAGAAAATTTCAATATAATTTAGAAGCAGATGAGGAGGAGGTAAAAGGAAGTATATCAATAGCTTTCTATTCCATGGAATTTTAAAGAGGAATGATTAGAGTTTTAATATCAAATAGATAGCATTCCCTAAAGATCCCAACTTGTTTGGTGTAACTTCAAATCCAACTATGTGTGCAAAATCAGTTTCAGGATCCTTATGATACATCACATCAAAAGATAAATGATTGTGGATGAAGTGTCTCTCTTCTGAACTCTATACCAAGACACTAAATAGATTTCAAGTCAGATTCATGTCTAAATTCAAAGGTGCAAAAAATTGCATGTGCCCTTGCATGAGAAAACCAATTCATTAGTTTCCAAAGACAAGAGAAGCCTTCAAAATCTGATTATTATTATGAATTCCAAGTGTAGGATTATGTGCTCTTGTATGAAAAACTAATTCATTGGTTGCCCCAAGACATGAAATCAAACCTCAAAATCAGATTACCATTATGAATCTCATCCATAGGTTTATGTTTGTCCTTTCATGAGGATAATATTCACCACTTACCCTTGTGTAGCTTGCTTTGAACCCAACCCGGAAGCCATGCTCATAAGTAGTAGGACTTCCTTCCATCCTATGTCTGGCTATTGCTACAGGTAGATTATCCAGAATCCTGCTTCCATTAAACCATCATAATGTAAAATAACACTATCGTATAATTTATCAATATAGAATTGACACTCAGAAGTGCCTACCAGTGGAAAAACCACAAGTAAATGAGCAACAATTAAATAAAACTTAAATACCCATGCAAGGGTCTGTCTTGCAACAAGGTCACACTGTAAATAATAAATAACAAATAATTAAAAGCAACTTATATCATATTGACACATTTTTTTCATCTATTTCCTCCTTCAAGACATTGGCATTCATAGATACATGACAAAGACACTCACATATTGACACGATATTCATCATCAATATTCTCCTTGAAGTCCTTTGCATCCTTTGCATCCAACTTAGTCTTACAAACAAAATTGCAAAGTCTACTTTCTCTCATTTCAAATTGCAGGAGAAGCACCTCCATTAAAATCTTATATATCTTTCTCATTACATAAATAGCAAGGCTAGTACCATAATCACCGTTAATAGCCAAACCAACCACAATGAGAAAAGCTTAACTCGCCACATAAGGAGAGTTTTCAATGAGATCGCCTCGAAGAACTTCTCCAAGGTTTTTAGATGTGTCAACAATCTTACTTGGATGGCAGTATTGCATAGAATAGTAATCATAAGGAAGCTGAGTCTTTATGGAAGTCAACTTGTTCACTTTCACTTGTAGCGCATCCCCCTGAATACAACATAATAAGACAGTCAATTAATGGACACATAATTTCCCAACTACAAAGACAACAAAGAAGATTAGATTACATCTATGTACAAAAAGATTAAAGACAACAATATATTGGTATAGATTACATGATACATTACTTCTATGCAACTAAGAGTGAAATTGAGTTCTAAATTATGACTTATAAAAAACTTGTACTCTTCTCTACTCTATGAGAATCCAAAGGTTGTTTCGCATGTATGTGTAGTGTGTTCCCATTTGACATTGTCACTATTGTTGTATCAATATTGTCAGCCATTAACATATAGATTAATCAAGCACACCGCAACACCTCCTGTGATTGTGACATGACCCACAGAGGGACCATTATATCGCTCTAAATGGTTATCATTATCCAATATTATAAGGTCCATTCCGATTGTTATTACAACACTTCAATCAGTAGTTGAGACTCAACACCCAAGCATTAAGAGGATCAACTTCTTCCCATGTATCCCATGCATCAGAAGTACCAACATTGAAACAAGCATTAGGAAAAGTTAACCCCTTAGAGATATCTTAATCTAGTGCATTGGAAGCAATCACATTGAAACAAACTTTAAAATAGGTGAGCAATTCATATTCTACAAAAGTAGCCTCTTCCAAAGAATTGTCATGGGGAGGTGAAGAATAGACACTATACAACAAATATTAGAAGAATCTATTTGAAAGTACCAAAAGGATCTAGCACTTCTTAGAAATTACAAGTTGGTAATTATCAACTTGGAAGAATGGATAGGCATAAAACCTTATTCCTTCATTTCCCTAGCAAAGCTCTCTAATGTTGCATAAATTTCATCTGATTGTGGATGTGATTTGTCTCCTCGAGTAAATGTACAAATTTTTTTCTTGACCAAAACCCAGCTGAGTTCTGGCCTCCCTTTCAAACATGTCTTTCATCATTGTCCTCACCTTAGCTACACCATCCAACCTCTCAGCTGCAACATAGATGTTTGCTAAAGTAATATAATTTCCAGCATTTTGTGGCTCTAACTCAAGAAGGTGTTTTGCAGCATACTCTCCAATCTCAATATTGCAATGACTTATGCAAGCACCTAAAACATCTCTCCACACACCAGCATCAGGTTTGATTGGAATGTTTTTTATGAAGTTAAGTGCCTCATGAACGTTTTCTGATATTTTAACCCAACCCGGTTTTCAAGTCAACTTGCCATTGTTTAATGCCCAACCCAGTTTTTCATGATGGCTGGAAATGACATGTAATTTTCAGACTTAAAAAACACAGTTAAAAATCAATTTTACAGGTAGAAAATTAAATATTCATGCACACCATAAATAATTTCAGATTCAAAATTTTTGGCCAATAGACCTAGAAAAACCCACAAGGGGAAAACCAGTCAGAGAGAGAGAACTTATATTTCTTCAATAAATATTCAATACATAAATTTTACAGTAAAAATGTACTTATCTCCACCATAAAATTATCACCCAGAAGTTGCCTCGATTTCAGTGCCAAATCACAGCACCTCGAATTATGTGCCCTGCCTCAAAATCTGTGCAAAAAATACAGTCTCAAAATCTATGCCAAAGTACAATCCGTACAGACTGTACAGACCTTGAATTATGTGCCCGAATTCCTAGAAAATGTGCCAAGATTTCTGTCTAGAAACTCGTGCATGTTGCCTCGGGATTTGTGCCCAGCAAACTGCCTAGAAAATCGTGCCTTGCCTTGAGATATGTGCCCAGGATATTCCATCAAAATTTGTGCCTAGAATCACGATGTATGGTGCCTCAAAAACTGTGTCACTTCCATGTTGTACGGTGCCTCGTGATCTGTGCTATACTAAACTGACTACCTCGAAAATTGTGTTGCTCAATAAATTCCCACTGAGCTGCCTCGAAATCCGTGCCCTCTCTTGCTTCTCTCTCCACTTTCTTCTCCACAAAAAAGTGAGTGTGTTTTCCTTCTCTTGCTCTTTTTGTCTAAATCCTAGGGTGAGTGAATGGTCACTCAATCGAATGGCTGATATTAGATGAGATGAGTGGATGAGAATAAAAGCTCATTAAATTCTCATAAAAATTAATTTCAGTCACCTCACTTAAATTTATCAAAAAGTGACTTTACTCTCTAAAGTCTAATTAAATGCTCATCTCAATTCATTTAATGCAAGGGTCACTTTATTTCCCCTTTTAAGTGACTAAGGAAAAAGTCACCTAGGGGAACACTTTCCTAGGTACAAAAATCAACACTCCCTCTTACCGAGGAAGTTGTTCTGCACCACTCCCAACTTGTCTTTGAAGAAGACAAACTTTCCCCTACCCAAAGATTTCGTCAGAATATCTGCAACCTACTCATCAGTGGAAATGTACTGTAACTCCACCGCTCCTCTCTGAACATAGTATCGGATGAAGTGATATCTGATCTTTATGTGCTTAGACCTGTCGTGAAAAATTGGATTCTCAGATAGTTGGATGCAACTCTGATTGTCACAGTAAATCACTGTGGGCTTCAGCTCCTAACCAAACAAATCTACCAATAACTTGCGAAGCCACAGTGCCTCGCAACTATCCTGACTAGCTTCCATGTACTCAGCCTCGGTAGAACTCAAAGCAACAGAATTTTGCTTCTGACTGAACCACGACACTGCTACCAAGCCCAAACTGAAACAACACCCGGAAGTGCTCTTCCGATCCCTCACACTACCTGCCCAATCTAAATCTGTGAAGCCAACCAAACTAACTCCCCAATCTAAATCCGTGAAGCCAACCAAACTAACTCCACCCGAACTCCTGTAGTCCAAACCAAAATCCACTATCCCTGCAAGGTATCTCAACACATGTTTCGCGGTTGTCCAGTGCACTCTCCTAGGCTCCACCATGAACTAACTGAGAATGTTCACCGCAAAACATAAGTCTGGCCTGGTGTTGACCAAATACATCAATGAACCAATGAGCTAACAATATAAAGTAGGATCTACCAACTCTCCCTCAGAAGCATGAAGTTGCTCCCAGTTGGTAATCATAGGCATGGACATGGGCCTGCAATCATCCATCTGAAATCTCCTCAGAATATCAGTAGCATACTTTCCTTGTCCCAAGAAAATATGACCAAGCTCTTTCCAAACCTCCATCCCCAAATAATAGTGCATCAACCCAATATTTTTCATCTCGTACTCTAAAGCAAGATCTCTCTTGCAAGCTGCAATGAGACGCTCCTCCCCTGTGATAAACAAAACATCAATGTACAACATAAGAATGAGTGGATCCCCGTGAACCACAATGAAGTAAAGATTGGGATCAGCCTCACTCTTCTAAAAACCCATCGACATCAAATATGCATCGATCCTGGAATACCAAGCTCGGGGAGCTTGCTTCAGACCATACAAGGCCTTCTTCAGCCTACACACATGAGAATCCCTCCCATGAATCTCAAAGCCCTGGGGTTGCTCCAAATAAACCTCCTCCTGTAGAAGACCATTGAGAAATGCGGTTTTCACATCCATTTGGTAGATCTTCCAACCCATCTCTGCTACCATGGAAATCACTGCTCTAATGGAATAATATCGTGCAACCGGTGAAAAGGTCTCATCATAATCAACTCCCTCTACCTGTGAAAACCCCTGTGCCACAAAATGAGCCTTGAACTTCTCCACACTACCATCTGCAACATGCTTTACCTTGTAAATCCACTTGGAAGTCACCATTGTCTTCCCCTCTGGTCTCGGTACAATATCCCATACATCATTCTTCATGATGGGATGGTACTCTTCCATCATGGCATCTCTCCAAACCCGATGCTGAGAGACCTCCTCAAAAGTAGAAGGATCTGACTCACGAATACTAGCAACTAACGCCGAACCCAATTTGTCAGGCATCACAACTGTCCGAATGGGCTCCTGGGGCCTACCAAATGCCTTTGCTTCCTCCAATATATCACGAAGCCATTTAGGCTTCCTCTTCCTTGAAGGATTCTCCCAAACTGGTCTCTCCTCATCTGAAGAACTGGCAGAAGCAGATGGTCCAGCAACCTGTGGACTAGTAGCCCATGAACTAGTCACTGGTGAACCTATAACCTGAGAACCAAAACCTATCCCTGGAGTACCTGCTAGCTAAACCACTGAACCTATAGAACCTGTGCCTGTAACCTATGGCGTAGTCACTCTGGAAACCTATGAACCTGTGATCTGCACTGAAGATCCTTGTGTCACCTGAGGTGTGGAAGCCGGTGGATCCCCATGCTCCAACTCTCTAGACTTCATGAAGGATCTCTCCTCCTCAAATCTCACTTCTTGCCTCACAACAACCTTCTTCTGGCCAGGAAGATAAATGCGGTAAGCCTTCGAAGTCTCATCATAGCCCACAAAGATGCCTCTCTCTGCAGTGGGATCCAACTTTGTCCTCTTCTCATAAGGGACATGATAGTAAGTCAAACATCCAAATATACGAAAATGACCAACCTCTGGCTTCTTTCCTGTGAACATCTCCTCAGGAGTCTTCCTCCCCAAGGCATGGTGGGGACTCTTGTTTTGCAGGTAAACTGCAGTACTACAAGCCTATGCCCAAAGAAAGAAAGGAATGCTCTGATCATGAAGCATAGCTCTCGCTGCTCCCACAATAGACCTATTCTCCCTTTCAGGCACTCCATTCTGCTCAGGAGTAGATGGAACTATTAATTGTCTCTGTATGCCCTCCTGCATGCAAAACTCATCGAACTCATTGGAGGTATACTCACCCCCATTGTCCGATCTCAGGACCTAAATCCTCCTCCAAGTCTGATTCTCCATAAGAGCTTTGAACTCTTGGAAGATCCTTAAGACTAGAGGTGAGTTCTTGCTCCTCAAGAAGTAGATCCAGGCCTTCCTGGAATAGTCATCAATGAAGGTCACATAATACTCAAATCCTGTCAAGGAAACAAATGACATAGGACCACATTTATCTGTATGGATCAAATCAAGTACCCATGCTAACATGCTGTCACTGCTCGAAAAATAGTCTTGGTGTACTTTCCCAAAGCACACTCTCTGCATACATCATTGTGCTCTTTGCCGAACTCTGGTAGACCTGTAACCATGCTCCTCAACAATCTCAAAGATGGATGATGCAAGTGGGCCATCCTCCGATGCCATAGCTCGCAAAGCTTATTGTTGTTGTTGCGTGCCAAAGCATGTTGAGGCTGAAACAAGAGCTTGTATAGTTTTCCACATCTAATCCCAATGTCCATGGAGGTAGATAGTCCTGTAGTCTTCGGGAATACCTGCACACGTCCATCCAAGAAACAAACCCCAAGACCCCTATCCTCAATAGTGGAAACTGATACCAAGTTCTTTTTTAGCCCAGGGACAAACAACACATCCCTCAAAATCATAGGACTCATGGACTCCCTTTGAAAGGTAATGGTCCCACGACCAACTACTCTAACAATGGTGTCATCCCCCAGTACAACCTCCACATCTACACCTATCTGTGAAAGCTCGGAGAACATCTCTCGAGCACCTGTCATGTGAATCGAAGCTCCGCTGTCAATATACCAGTGCTAGTGGTGGATGCACCCATATGATGTCCACTCAACAAAGAATACTCCATCTCCATATCCAAATAGTGCTGGTAACAATAGAGGATCTCTCTCTCTCAACATGTCCAACACAAAGAGAAAACTCTCTCTGAAATCTCTCTCCAAAATCATCAACTTCCGTTGAGGCTGTTGTCTGCTTCTTCTTCTTCTTCTTTGGACACTATGAAGCATAGTGCCCAAATCCCTAACAAGCATAGCACTTGATTTTACTCAAGTCTTTCTTCTGCCCGCCCTGTTGCTCCTACTGCTGCTTGCCCCCACCCTGCTTGGGGCCCTTCTTCTTCTTCTTGCATTTTGTTGTCAATGCCACATTCTCCTCATCCTCCCTACCCTGTGAAGAGTTTCCCTGTACAAGACCTCTCCTGGTCTCCTCCTATACAAAATCATCGCACAGTTTATCCCAAGAAGGTAAGTTCTCCCTACCCACTATAGCCTGTACAAAAGATGCCCAAGGCTTGGAAGCTCCATTCACTGTTGTCCGCACAAGCTCTGTAGCTATAACTACCTCCCCAACTGTTGCTAGCTCATTTCTAACTTGAGATATCCTGGTAAGGTAAGATGTCACTGCCTCTCCACCATTCATATTTATACCCTTCAGCTTCTCTCTTAGAACCATCTACTAGTTCTCATTAGTGCTTTGGTATAAACTAGTCAAAGCATCCCACATTCTAAATGCACGGTCTTTACCTGAAATGTGCGGAATGATGTGGTATTTAACTGCATCAAGAATAATTCTCCTAGGCTTACAGTCCTTCTTGTTGAACGTTGATAATGTTGTTGTATCTATAGCAGTGGGAATCTGAATAGGTTTAGCTGTAGTATTGTTTACCACTTCATCCCATAATTCATTCTCTTCCAAAATCAGCATTATCATAGCTTTCCATGGAACAAAATTCCCTGTCCCATCTAGCCTATCCTCCAACCTAAGTCCTGTAGCCATCTCACTACCAACTCAACAAGGTGTTGACCACTACCAGAAGAAATCACTGACTATCTGAAATCACTTTAGTTTTCTGCCAAACAAGCTCTGATACCATGAAAGTTTTCTGATATTTTAACCCAACCCGGTTTTCAAGTCAACTTGCCATTGTTTAATGCCAAAACCCAGTTTTTCATGATGGCTGGAAATGACATGTAATTTTCAGACTTTAAAAACACAGTTAAAAATCAATTTTACAGGCAGAAATTAAATATTCATGCACACCATAAATAATTTCAGACTCATAATTTTTGGCCAATAGCCGTGGAAAAACCCACAAGGGGAAAACCAGTCAGAGAGAGAAAATTTATATTTCTTCAGTAAATATTCAGTATAGAAATTTTACAGTAAAAATGTACTTATCTCCACCATAAAATTATCACCCAGAATTAGCTGCCTCGATTTCAGTGCCAAATCACAACACCTTGAATTCTATGCCCTGCCTCGAAATATGTGAAGAAAATATAGTCTCGAAATCTGTGCCAAAGTACATTCCGTACAGACTGTACGGACCTGAATTATGTGCCTGAATTCCTAGAAAAATGTGCCCAGATTTCTGTCTAAAAACCTGTGCCTGTTGCCTCGGGATTGGTGCCCATCAAACTTCCTGGAAAACTGTGCCTTGCCTCGGGATATGTGCCCAGGATATTCCCTCGAAATTTGTGCCCAAAAGCACGCTGTACGATGCCTCGAAAGCTATGCCACTTCCCTGTTGTACGGTGCCTCGGGATTTGTGTTGTACTAAACTCACTCTACCTCGAAAACTATGCTGCTCAATAAATGCTCGCTGAGTTGCCTCGTAATCCATGCCCTCTCTTGCTGCTCTCTCCACTTTCTTCTCCACAAAAAAAGTGAGTGTGTTTTCCTTCCCTTGCTCTTTTTGTCTAAACCCTAGGGTGAGTGAATGGTCACTCAATCCAATGTTTGAGATTAGATGAGATGAGTGGATGAGAATAAAAACTCATTAAATTCTCATAAAAATTAATTTCACTCACCTCACTTAAATTTATCAAAAAGTGACTTTACTATCTAAAGTCTAATTAAATGCTCATCTCAAGTCATTTAATGTAAGGGTCACTTTATTTCCACTTTTAAGTGACTAAGGAAAAAGTCACCTAGGGGAACACTTTCCTAGGTACAAAAATCAACACCTCATTCAATTGTCTAGTGTGGCCAAGAAGGTTAACCAGGAATGCATAATGCTCTACTTTGGGTTGTATATCATACTTTTGATTGTATGTCCATTAGGGCAGAACATACAAATACATTACAATAAAATGCACTTTTGATTATGTATGTATGGAATTTCTTGCCTTCTTGCAGAACTGCTAAGTCAACACACACAGGAAAAATATTGAGCATGATTCACAAGTTTGGTTCTATGCCATGGCGTTGCATTTGATGGACAAATATTAGGGCTTGCTCACCATGTCCATTTACTCTATATCCTACGATCATCGATTTCCACAATGTGGCACTCTTGTCATAGATTTGATAAAACTCGTTGTGTGCATCCTCCATACTTCTATATTTGGCATACATGTTAATAAGTTCCCAACACACACACACAATGGACGCAAAGCCACACTGGATTCCATAAGAATGGATTTCCTTACCCTGTTGAAGAGCCGTTGAATCACCACATACCAAGAGGACATTTACGATAGTAATCAGATTGGGCATCACACTTTTCCTCAGCATTTGACGAAAGATATCAAAGGCCTTAATAGCATGCTCATTTTTGGAATACCCAACAATCATGGTACTACAAGCAATAACATCTCCTTCACAAACTTTGTCAAACACTCTTTGCACATCCTCCACACAACCACTTTTGGAATACATGTCAATTACAACACTCTGCACAAAAACATATGAATCAAGGTTGCCTCTGACAATGTATCCATGAATATCCCTTCCCCTCTCGCAGAGCTTCCAAACTCCCGCATGCCAGCAAAATCAATGCCACGGTTACCGAATTCGGCTTGTGTTCTTCAACCTGCACTTGCCAGAAAAATTCCAATGCCTTTCCATAATACCCATTATGCACCAACTCGAAAATCATAGAATTCCATGTGACCACATCTCGTTGACACATTTCGTCAAACAATTGGCTTGCATCCTCCACAGAATGGAACATGCAATAAATATCTGCAAGCGTGCCCCCCACAAAGACATCCAGATCATAACCACTCTTTATCACTCTTGATCACCTGCCCATGAATATCTATCCCCTGTTGCAGGTCCTATAAGCTTCTGCATGCCTTCAGCACGGATGCGAACGCAAAGTTATCCAAATTCGTGCCAAAAAACTTCATCTAATTGTAAATCTCCACATTCTTAACATAAGCTCTGATCAGTCCATTCCACATAAACATAGTCCATTCTGAGACTTCATCGAATGCCACCCGAGCATCGAAAATGCTTCCACAGGCCGAATAAATATTAACAAGCTTAGTATCCAAGTAGGAATTCTGATGAGCCTCTGTGAGTCTCATGTGGGTGTGGACCTGCTTGCCTTATTTCAATAATTTCTTTCCAGTGCAATAATACAAGAGTATATGTTAGATCTGGGCATCCATAGGGGTTTCTCCACTGATGTCAATGGAGTGCCATATGCAGAGAGATTCATCAAGCATGCCTTCTCTGCACAGAAGCTTAAGGTATCCATAGATTGTGGCCAAGCCCTTTTTACCTCTTGAATACTTTTATCGTGTTCCTCTAGTCTAATTTGGGTTTCTTCCAAAGTATGAAACCAATTTGGGTACAATTTTGGTTTTTGGTGGAGGTGCTCTTGCTAGTCTTGAGGCGCAACAATCATTGTTGTGCATCATCTAATATCATGCCACATTAGTGTTTCTAGGTTCAAGCAATTGAATGTATGGAATGAGACACACTTGCATTAGGTCCGATGAATCAATATTCTTTTGCCTTGAAACTGACTGCTCATATGATATCGAGCGAAGCCCATCGAGCGTGATTGGGAATATCAGAGGGAATTCGTCTCCTTAGTTTCATATTCGACCGTATAGGGCACGATGTTTCAGTGGATGAGCGTTGAATAATTGTACCTGCATCCATCTATCTTTGATCCATATATTGCTTAGGTAAACGAGAGAAAGTGAGTCATGTTACAGATATACTAATAGTCAGGTTCATGATCGACTAATTCCTATTTGAATCTTTCAATAATAAACCCATAGTATATGGAAAGGGTTAGTTGAATGGATGGACACCCAAAATATGCAAGTTAGTGGTTGGTTGTTCTCTTGAAGCACAAGTAAACACTTGATAGTGTATGGTTAGAGGTGGACATAATGGTGATAGCAGAGGTGGTGTAAACCTTAATGTCATGATCAAGGTTGTCGTTGAAAATGAGGCATCCCATCACAACAATTTGCAAACATTACAATGGACTCAAAAGGATCTTTGTAACACTTTAAAATAATGAAATAGTAATGTGCATTTCCTTATCCTTTCTTCCACAATCTATTGATAGTCTTTTCCATGGATCCATTGCATAACAAATCTACTCAAATATTAGGCATAGACTTTCATGCTTATGGCCTCTCAAGGTATTGCATGATCTTCTCCCTTCCCATATAATGATGGACCAATCATAAGCTTTGGAGTAGAGAATAAAACCATTAGAGTTTAGGGATAGTGCATTGATGGCACACTTGTGTGTCCCAAGTGTGGAAACCAAAAAATGTTTTCTCTCACCTGAGCCCTTTTCCCACACTTTGATAATTGGGATTGAGATCAAAAGTGAGGGATAGAAAGCAATTAACCAACTACGCTTTGAAATCATTCTAAAAATTTGTGGATAGAAATTAATTAATTCCAACCCAAATCCTATGAAAATAAAATCATTTGGCGAAACCACGAGAGCATTGATAGCATCGTCCTATTCTTTGAAAGATTCAATGCATTTCAAGTAAGAAAGTCACCATAGTTTTGTGCTTTTGATCCCAAAGGTTACAGGGTAGTTGTGGGGAGATATGAGTTCCATGCTAAGTGGTATTTAAAGCTTCACTTAATCCCCAATATGAGATATGAGTTCCATGTTAAGTGGTATTGGACTATCAATGACGTCTGGATGGTCGTCTAACACATCCAACAACCGTTAAAAGAATTTTTCATAAATGGAGGATTTTTTTTTCTTTTCAAAGTGGAGGATATTGGCGATTTTTTGCAATGGAGAGACCTGAGGGGAACTTTATAAATTTCCAAATGCAGGTGTGAGGATAACCATGATGAATGGATGCATATGGAGAATTAATGTAGGCTGTGAAATTCCCAATTTTTAGCTAACATCATGATGACGCAAAATGCATGAAATTGTCGAAACTTTAACATACTACCAAGAGGGTCAAACGACGATGGTTTTGTTCAAACAAAATATGAATGTGACTAGTATAACGATTTAAACATAATGACACCAACTTCACTAAATGACAATGTCGATAGGGAAAGACAACAAATATTCAAGACTCGACTCAACCACACTATGGTGATGCCCATGATGCAACTTGGTGGATCTGTCGAAGGGATAATACGAAAGAAAAATTGGTGAAATAAGATATGGACATGATAATAACATTGAACTAGATGTGACAGTACATATGAAATGATATTGCAAAAAATTTCAGTAGGTTAGCCTATGGAATCATGTTTCAACACTAGCTCGTGTCTCTGAATCCATCTACAAAGTTACAATTTACTAAATTTTAACACTGTAGATGGATTCAGAGAACCCCTAGAATTTATCACAGTACACAGCGGAATACAAATAGGTCACAAACCACAATATAACTGATAATACCTTTCCACAAAGCACTCAGACCATTAATGGTTCGAAACCAGCAAAGCTTGAGTCTACTACAAGGCTCCTGGGCACCCCAGCATATGCAAACTAGTATATCAATCTTAACATAACACGCCTAAAAAATAGAAGATAGAACGAAAATATGGAAGATATGGGCCAAACTTATTATATTAAAACATAATTATAGGATTACAAAGACACTTACAACTCTCGGGCTTCATTTCCGGATGCCCCCATCTTGAGAAAGCACCTCCTTTTATAAGGAAAGGAGAGGCTTTTGAACTAGCTAGAAGCTTCTTCCCCTTTTCATGATTTCCCATGTGACAAATATTTAAAGGAGATTACAATCTACGGAAAATATTCTAGCAAATCACACTGTGGATATTCTTTTCAAAAGAGCCCACAAAAGAAATGACACAAAGCTAAATACAAATGGTTGACAAATAGAAAATGCCATGATATTTTGTACAAAAAGATACATAGTGGAGAATCCAAGAACCCACGAAAGAAATGACACAAAGCTAAAGAAAAATGGCCGACAAATAGAAAATTCCATGATGCTTAGTTCAAAAAGTTACACAGTGGAGATTCTTTCATAAGAACCCACGAAAGACATGAATTAAAGTTTTATTCCCTAGGACTATGGTCAGAATCAAATCCTTATGATACAAATCCTCTGTAATCTTCATCATTATTGCCCTCATTATCATCAGCATATTGCTCTTCTGGATAGGCATGAAATATTCGATGCTAAGCTTCAGTACCATATGGTAAGATATTCTCCATCTAGTGTGGAGGATTCTCACGAAAGCATGCAGAAAAAGGGGACTATCGGAAGTATCTCTACCTGAAATATTCGGGAATGGAGACTTCCCCGAAAAATTTATTTTCGATCACAAAATATTCTTCTTGGCTGGTACAAGGATTGGGTTTAGCAATAGTGCCTTTCCATAACAAGTCAAACTGAAATACATTGAATGCTAAGACACCCTCTTCCAGCTCATGCTGGAGCATAGAGATAAACTAGAATGGAGAAGATTTTTTAAGTGCAGAAATTCTTGGAACATATAAGAAAAATAAAATCTTCATCCAAGGACTCCATATCCTTTAATTATTTTGAATGTCTTCACAGTAGAAACAGACTGTGATCTTAATATGTGCTCGTGCAACCTGATGGATGGCATATAAATCAATCCATCTTAACGAAGGATCAAAAATATAGACATAGAACTGAATTTCACCTATGAGAAATGTAAAATGACAAATGACCATATTCACATGATTGATCTGTCTGCTTAGATCAATATCATAGTTGTGTCTTCTTTCAATAGATTCAACTCGAGCTTGTAATAATTTTTGTTGTATATCTATGGGAATACTTCTTATTATGTATCCAAACACTCAATGGAAAAATGCAAATGACATGCAAAGCAAATATTTACATAAAATATAGATCTTCTACCACCCTGAGAAGAAGATTCACCCTAGGTGAAAACTTTGATGTCACGAACTGGGGTACCTTCTCATGTTAACATGTCAGCAAGAGAATTTTCCTTACCATCTTTATAAACAATATCAAAGTCAAAACAAGAATATAAGGATGTCTTTCCCAAATAAGTGTCAGTATTACAACTTAAAAGAAATATAGATTTTACTATCAATCTAGTGCCAAGAGCAGTCCTAGTGTCCAAATCCCCTTACAGGATGAGTACCCCTGAGTTAGTAGAGTTGAAAATGCATCTCTGGGAATTAATGGATAAGCAATATATCAGACTGAGTGTGTCACCGTGGGGTTCTCCAGTCTTGTTCGTGAAGAAGAAGGATGGAACATTATGACTATGTATTGACTATAGGCAACTCAATAAGGCCACAAATAAGAACAAGTATCCATTTCCCAGTATAGATGATCTCTTTGATCAGATAAAGGGAGCCAAAATATTTTTCAATATTGACTTGAGGTCAAGATACCATCAGGTCATAATCTAGGAGGAAGATATCCATAAGACAACTTTCAAAACATGATATGGCTAGTACGAGTTCACTGTTGTGCCATTTGGTTTAACTAATTCTCTAAATACTTTCAAGAGCCTCATGAATAGTGTGTTCAACCAATCCTTGGACAAGTTTGTCTTGTTATTCCTAGATGACATTATTATCTATTCCAAGGATGAGGAAGAGCATGCAGAGCATCTCAGAATGGTATTGTAGGTAATTCGAGAGCGTAATTTGTATGCCAAGTTAAGCATATGTGAATTTTCTCAAAAAAAGATCTAGTATTTGGGTCATGTTATTTCAGTAGAGGGAATTGTAGTAGATCATGAGAAGATTGACGCTAAAGCGAATTGTTCTACACCCAAGCATGTGATAGTTGTTCTATCTTTCATGGGTTTAGAAGGGTATTATAGGAGATTCATCATGAATTTATCCAAAGTGGCGCATCATATCACATCATTGCAGAGGAAGAATGTGAATTTTGCATAGTCAGAGAAGTGTGAGTAGAGTCTCCAGTGGCTGAAGGAACTACTCACCAATGCCCCTATCCTGAGGATTGAAGATACGAATAAATACTTCATGTTATGCAAAAATGCTTGCATTGAAGGATTTGGAGGAGTACTTATGCAAGAGTGTCATGTGATATGTTATGAGTCCAGAAAGTTAAAGGATTATGAGAAAAATTATGTGATGCATGACTTGGAGCTAGCAGCCATAATGCATGCCTTGGAGATGTGGAGACACCACTTTCTCGGAAGAAGATTCGAGTTTCACATGGATCATATGAGATTAAAATATATGTTTTATAATCCAAATTTGAATGCTCAGCAGGCGAGGTGGTTATAATTCCTAAGCGAAATCGATTTTGAGATCAAGCATGCCAAAGGTAAGGAGAACAAGGCCGCTAACACACTCAGTAGAAAGTTTCATGTTGCATCCATGAGATTGTGTCGCGTTGACCTCTGAGAATGAGTCAACAGGGTCTCAGTTGAAGGTGAGAAGTACATGGAAGTGCGCGCAAGACTTAGGAAATCAGAAGTAGACAAGAAGTATGAGGGGTGTCAATTGGAAGAAGATGTAATTCTTCTTTTTCAAGGTCGACTGTACATTCCATACAATGCAAAATTGAAGAAGTTGGTAATGGATGAGATTCATCATATTCCTTACTCAAGTCACCTAGGTTACCAGAAGACTGTCATAGTAACAAGAAAGAAGTATTATTGGCCATTAATGAAGAAGGATATCACACAATAGATAGCTAGATGTCAGAAGTTCCAACAAGTGAAGGTTGAGCACCACTTGAGCACTAGCACCCAACAAGATTACTACATCCAGTTCCTATTCCTGAGTGGAAGTGGGAAGAAATATCTATGGATTTCATTACAGGATTTCCAATGAAAATGAAGCAACATGACTCAATCATGGTAGTGGTGGAAAAATTGACAAAATAAACACATTTCATTCCAGTCAAGTCGATGCATAAGACTACTGACATTGTGCAAATCTTCATGAAGGAAATTTTCAAGTTGCATGGATTACGCAGTAAGACTCTCAGTGAGTCCATTAGTCAGCCTACCAATGAGTTTGTTAGCTATTCAATTAGTTTACATGGTCAAGTAACTTGATCCCTCATGGGTGTATCTCTCTTGCCCTATCTAGAGTGCAATCCATTCTTCACTCATCCATCCATCGACCAATCTATCCACTCTCATTTGAGGAGAAAGAGTCAACCTTTTTCTGAGAGGAAGCCAAACCCTTAATAGTGACAAAGTGAAGAGTAAATCTAGGCTCTAGTTAGTGGTCATGACTAGGAGTTGAAGAGGAAACTGGAGAACACAAGTGCTATGAATTTCTCTATTGATATATGAAGCATAGTGGTATTGGATTACCCAACTGTTACCTTGAGCCTAAACATCCTGAATTATGTCAAATACTTGTGTGACAGAGTCTGTTCCAAGTGGTCTAAGTCAAAATAGCAGAGTAGTGAAGTGTTGCAAATCCTCATTCGGTGCCTAAGAAGTATTGCTTCAGTGTTGTTGATGTCAACCTAAGTATAGCTTCCCATTATTCCAATTGTAACAGTCTTCTATTGGACAATGACCAAAGTGATTCCCCAGAGCCATTGTTTGTGCACGACTAAGATTTGTAAGCCTTGGGAAAATGGATCCTATAGGCAGATGACCTGGGGTTTGGGTGGTCTTTCTATGCACACATTGGTATAGCACATAGAGGAAGGTGATGCCTAAGGGACCATTGAGCAAGGAAGAGGTACCTTATTGGTGTTGTGTGGGATAGGTATTATGTACCCCAAGCTAGCTGAGTCTACGCAATGAATCTATGGTTCTGGATGTAATCAGATCTGACTATATGTCCTACTTGATTTGTTTTAATCCCTGAGAAGAGAATAGAGTGTTAAGAACCAAGTGGATTGAGATCCAATAGCGATTGTGCAACCTCCCAGCAGAATATTGGGGTTTGGGTGGTCTTTCTACGCACACAGTGGAATAACACATAAGTGATGTTGTGTGGGGTAGGTATTGTGGACCCCAAACTAATTGAGTCTTCACAAGGGCGATTGCTGGTATTGAGTACCAAAGCGGTGTAGAGCGTGGAACTGGCTAAGGAGACTAGTGAGGGTTGTGACCTCCTGGTGGAATAGAAGGTTTTGGGTGGTATTTCTATGCACACACTAGTATAACACCTAGAGGAAGGTGACACCTGAGGGAGCATTGAGAGGTGAAAGGGTACCTTCTTGGTGTTGTGTGGGGTGGGTATTGTTGACCCCATGCTAGTCGATTCTATAGAGGTTCCTGTAACTATGTGGTGAGTCACTAGTTATAATTTCCCTCTACTACCTATATAATCATGTTAACCCAACAAAGGCTAGCTTGTCTTGAGAGTTGAGTTTGTATGAGTGTGACAACCTGTTAACCCACCAGAGAATGGCTTGGCTATGGCCTTGTGCTTGTTTGACTATGGGAGAGAGATTTGGATAGTTCCCATTTCCTTAATTTATTCATGCCCAGTGAAGGGGTGGCCTCTTAGAATAAAGAGTATATTCTAGACAGAGTCCCTATGGTTGGGTGGAACGTTTCTCTTACGCAGTCTGTTGCTTAGAGAAGCTTCATTCAAGATAAGTCTTATGTGATTTTTCATTGTTGTTATTCATTTCCATTATATGAATGTTGATCTGAATGAAAGATGATATGCATGTGGTAAAAAATGATTAGGAATGTGAATTGCTTGCATATAGATGATTGTATGAATATGAAATCCCATTAGGTGTATAACGCTAACTCTGCAGGTATCCAGTGGATTGTTGTTGCAAGCTAAGTTGCCACAGGTGTTGAGCTTGGAGTTGTTATTGATTTCAAAGAGATAGTTGAGATTTGTGGTGGCATTGAAGTATTAATTCCAATTTGAATAAATATATAGAAAATATGTGCGCAAGTCTCAACAAGTCCCACCAAACGTCAAAGAGATTGTTGAACTTGGTGATGGAATTGAAGTCTATAAGCCAATTTTAAGAAATATACAGAATAAGGTTGTATTTGCGCAAATCCTACCAAGTCATGGCACTCTAGTGCGCAAGTCCCACCAAGTCATGGAACCCTTGTGCACAAGAACCACCAAGTCAACGTGAGATAAAGAAAAGTGGTTGAATTACTGTGAAGTCGGTGAATATATAAAAGTGCAAACATACGAAAGAATAAGAGGGGTGGTAATCTTGACCAAAAAGAAAGCAAGAAAGGATGTTACCGACTTAGAGAAACTCCAACTTTTGGACACATCGTTTGAGTAAAATCGGTATAAATAAGAAAAATATTGATGTGTGTTGAGACAATCTTGAGTGCGCAAAAGATGTAGCATTCTTAAATTGCAAGCTTCAGGGAAAAGATGAAATGCTCATGGGAATCAATAGCAGTATGACTTGAGGAAGTGCATGAGGTTATAGGACAAAGTGAAATACAAGGTGGATTCATGCAAAAATATGAGGATCATGTGAGAATAGCACACGTAGCATCTAAATAAAGAAAATTTGAATAGAAGGATACAAGGAATGATTGCACATAAATAGTTAGAAAGGTGAAGTACAATTTGTTCAACAATTTGCGCAAAATAGAGGAAGTAGTTCAGAAAGCGCAAAGTGGTCTATGATTGAGGTACACAATAACAAATCTATATATGGGTGGATGGAAAAGGTAGGAAAAAATATTGGTGTCTTCTTCATGTTGGTGCCTGGCAGCTCAAGTTGGTGCCTGACCGTGCAAGTTGGTGCTTGTTGATATGAGTTGGTGCTCATAAGAGGATGAATGTCCTCATAGGTTGGTGCCTGTAAAACAACAAGTTGGTGCTTGCAAGTGATTGGTGTTCCTGTTTTATTGATGTCACCAAAATTAGTGAGTTGGTGCTCACACTTTTATTAGAGATTGGTGTCTCCCAACATTGTTTGTTATAAGAAGATTTATATATATAAGATTTCTCTACACATTCTATGCGTAATGTTCTTTGTTTTGGATATTGTTTATGATATACATGGTATATATGTTAATGTATTATTATATGGTGCAACAAATGTTTGAAAGAATAGAAAGTGCACGAAACGAATTCACCCCCCCTCTCAGTATCACTTGGGGTCCAACAATTGGTATTAGAGTCGGTTCCTTCAGAAACGATCTAACCACTAGAAGGAAGATCATTGTGGAATCCATATTTCTACGCAGACATGGACAGATAAGAAGGTCTCTCAACAAACCAAGCACCACGTTTTGATGAATCCAATTATGCTTGCTGGAGTATAAGAATGGAAGTCTTCATACAGTCACTTGGAAGTGATATTTGGCTGGCAGTTGTAAATGGCTATAAAGTCCCATATATTGCTCCAATTGATGTTGTTGACAAAAATTTGTATGAATGTAATGAAAAATCCAAAAATGCAATACTAAGTGGTCTAGCATACTCAAAATTCACAAAGGTCATGCACTATAGCTCAACAAAAACAATATGGGACAAGATTCAAAGCATTTATAAAGGAGATGACACTGTGAAAAAAGAAAAGATGCAAACCTAGAGAGGATAGTTTGAGAGCCTAAATATGAAGGAAGATGAAAACATTGCATCCTACTTTCTTCGCATAGATGAAATAGTCAATACTCTCAGAGGTCTTGGGGAAACAGTTCCTAAAGAAGCAATTGTAGAGAAGGTGTTGAGATCTCTACCTATGAGATTTGATCCTAAAATATCAGTCCTGGAAGACAGAAAAGGATCTTGACAAGGTAACAATGGATAAAATTCATGGAATTCTCATCGCCTATGAAGTGAGAACTGAAAAGGAGAATACTTCAAGAAGGGAAGCAACATTCAAGGTCTCTGAGAAGACAAGAGGAAGTAAGCAATATTTCAGTAAGAATTCTTCTGACGAATCAGATCTTGAAGAAGCAAACTTTGTGAAGAAAATTCAGAAGGGTCATGGAGAGTACAAAGTTAAGCTTCCTTTCAAATGCTTTGAATGTGGTAAAATAGTTCATTTTGATTCTAAATGTCATTACCAAGAGAATAAATATAGTGATGATGAGAAGGATTATGATCATGAAGAAAATAAGAAGATATCCAAAGGGAGTAGACAAGAAAGTTTTAAAAGATTTGGCAAACAAAAGAAAATATATACTCTAAAGAGGACATCATGTCAACAAATGAAGATGACAGTTGTGATGATGAAAGAGAAGTGCTCTTTATGGAAATATAAGAAGAGTGTGAAAATGAGAACTATGAAGATGAACGAAGCGTTGAGGTATACTATGAAGGAGAACTTATAAGTTCTTTAGAGGATTTGAAAAACTCAAGAAAGAAGAATAAGTATTTAAAAGAACAACTATTGAAGTATGAAGACCAGATAGAAAAGGTCAAAAGAATAGAAGAAGAGCTAGTAGGAAAGATGAAAGAAAACGAAACAACATTTGAGGAATTGGATATGGAAAATATTTCCTTAAAGAAGGAACTACAAAAGGTAAATACTCACTTAGGATATTAACAAAATTTTGGCAGAAGTTCTAAGGTGTTGGTTGAAATCATTAACAATCAAAGATCAAATTCAGATAAGTCTGGAATGGGATATGAACAAGACAACAATGATTTAATTATACCTAACCATGAAACATGTACAAGGAGGTTTGTAGATGTACTTAAGTGTCCTATCAAAGAGAAAGACGACATAAAGAATGACCAACAATCTTCCTATCAAAACAAAGGAGCCGTACAATCTATAAGACCTCTCACCACCAGGCACCAAATTATCTTTTGGGGGCATTTTTATTCTTGCAATAATTTTTGTCATAAGGTTGCAAATTGTAAAGCACTTGCAAACAATAACTTTTATAGAAATGGAAGTCATCTCAAGAAATTTAGAGTTGACAATGTAAACAGGAATCCTAATGAAGCTATCAATCCCTTTAGCTTTTTGGAAATGGACATTGAATGTTATCAATGTCACAACTATGGGCATAAATCTCAAGACTATAAAAACAGGTCAACAAATGTGCACCAGGATGAAGCCATAAGTTCCTTCTACAAGAAAGACCATACAAAGATTTGGAAGAAAAGGACCAAAGAACAATGCCAAGAAGAATGTAACTCGACCTTACATGCTCTAAACAAAAGGAATCACTGGTATATTGATAGTGGATGCTCCAAACACATGACATGTGACAGGAAATTTTATTGATCTACAGAAGGAAAAAGGAGGTAATATTTACTTTGGATATGATGGTTCTGCCAAAATTTTATGTAAAGGTCTAGTAAGTCATGGCAATGAAAAAACTAAAGCAGAAAATGTCTTGCTTATCGAAAATATGAAACATAATATTCTCAGTGTTAGCCAAATGTGTGATCATATGCATATTCTTACTTTTGACTCCAAGAAGTGTAAAATAAGGAAGAAATATTTTGGTAAATTGGTAGAAATGGCATCAAGAACTCCAAATAATGAGTACATCTTGGATTTGAAAGAAGAAGGAAAATGTTGTATGGGGCAAACAGATGAATGTTGGCTCTGGCATAGAAGATTGGGCCATATAAATTTTGACAATATGATACATATTAGCAAAAAGCAATCTATAAGAGACATATTGAAACTTACAAAGCCCTCAAATTCACTCTGCGAGCATTACTTACATGGAAAGTAGACAAGAGTAAGTTTCAAAACTAAAGAATATTCTACAACAAAACCATTGGAATTGGTTCATATCGATCTATGTGGGCCAATGAGAACAAAAGACCTAAACATTAAATCATACTTCATTTATGTTTATCATTGACTATACAAGAATGACATGGGTTTCCTTTCTTAAGAAAAAAATAGAGGCTTTTGAATCATTCAAAGTCTTCAAAGAACTAGTCGAGAATGAAACTGACCTGAAAATCAAGTGTCTAAGGTCAGATAATGGAGGGAAATATATCTCAAATGAATTTGAGGAATTCTGTGAGGAACATGGAATCAAGAGACATTTTTCAGCTGCTAGAACTCCACAACATAATGGGGTAGTAGAAAGAAAGAACCATACTATCCAAGAAATGGCAAGAACAATGCTAAATGACTCCAAATTATCAGATTTTTTTGGACACAAGTAATTCACACCGTTGTTCATATCTATAATGTCCCAATTTTGGTAGCACTATAGTTCACCACTATTCCCATTAGATTCCCATGGGTGGAGTGGAATTAATGAATTTATTTGGGAATTATTTTCCTAAGGTTTGTCATCCATAAATTGATTAAATAAATCAAAGGCAAAAGTTTGTTCACAAAACACTAGTTGAGTTGGTCCAATGTGTGAATAGGGACATTGTGGCACTAAGGGGGCTTATCCAATGCATTGAATGAGTCAATTAATTCAAAGATGCACCAAGGATAGAATTTGGACCATTTGAGAGTTCTTATCCATTAAAAATAGACATTTCCATAAAACAAGGGAAGCTAGTGGACAACATTTAAGAAAGTGGACAAACTCCAAGTTGGTTAGCCAAGGCACCCTAAAAAGGGGGAAGAGTTGGTAAAATAAATTAGAGGGCTCATTGATTGAGGATAAGGATCACTCAACTACCCAATGGATTTTTTTTTATGTTCCATGGTATTTTCCACTAGTATTGACTAAGTGGACAAACTAGTTTGGTGGTTTTCTTCATTCCATGGTATTGGAACCTATTATTGGAAAATAATGAAGGGGAACGGTTTAAAAAGAGATCAAGGGTGCACTAGTAGGGTTGGATTGTGTTATGAATTATTTTTACATGTGGATAACTTGTTTCTCTAGACTTGCGAGATGTTCCCCTTGTCACAAAGTTGGAATATGTGCCCCTTGTCACACAGTTGGGAGATGTGCCCCTTGTCACACAGTTGGGAGATGTGCTCCTTTTGTCCATTGTAGCTAGTTGGGAGAAATCTTGGCTAGTGAGAGAGGAGTTGGGAATCCATCCCTTCTTATTGATCATATTGCAGTTAAATCAGAACCATAATGTGCTATATCTGAACCATGATGCATCCAGTGCAATTTGAGATCCGGTTAGTGAGCTAGAGATAGCAGGATCCAATCCGTGATTTCTAGTGGTAAATCTAGCAGTAGAAAAAATAAATGGTGGAGTGAGATCAAGTGATAAATGATGGTTGTTACTACATAAATTTATTTTTTATGCATACCTATCCATCACAATAATAAATATTTATTTTCCTCTTATCTCTATTTGCTTCTATACTCATGCTTCTCACTTCTCCAACGTGCAATTTCATGATAATAATTGATACAACTTCATGTTGGCTCACAATGCATGTCTAATGTGATTCCATAACTCTACAAAAGTGTATTTACAGTCATTGTAGGAGTATTAGTATTTGATCCAAGCATTATATCAGACATTTGAAACCATTTGGAATCAATTGGAAACCAGAGTTGCTTAAACACATTGCTAATTTTGACTAGTCTCCAGTAAAAATGCAATAACTTAACTTATGCTCAACCAAATCACGATATGTAAGTTGTTGCAGGTAGGTGAGACTTAGGTGAACCCATTACAAGTTTTAAAAAAAATAGTGGGTATCAGGTACTGTACTGTTTGGAAATTGTCTAGTTGAGTTGTCCCAAATCCCTATTTTCCTCCTAGTGTCCCAAATTTGCATAATAACTCCAAATCTTTGAGCCCAATGACATCCTTAGTAGATTGGGGTAATTGTAGGTCATCTACTTCCAGTATTTCGCCAGAATCCATTGATCTCCATTCAATTCCCGTGGAAATTACCTCCGTTCCTTTGGCTTATCCAAAGTGGTTTGCCCAGGTGTGATGTACTCAGAGAATGTGCATATTGTCGAAAGTAAGGACAACTCTAGGGCCATCAAGAAATCCTGGATGGATTCGAAGTTGCTTGGACTCAATGATATCAACTCATTCTCAAGTTGATGGCCCCTCATCTCATCAGTCTTCCCAAACAAAGACTCAATCTTGAGCCAAACTTCATTTGGAGTAGTAAGATTATCAATATGAAACAGGAGGTCTCTTGAAATACTGAGACAAAGCATGCCAAATGCTTCATCCATTCTGTTGAAGAACTTGGACTTCTCTACTACATAGTTTGGCTCAACCTCAGTTCCCATGGTGATTCTGAAGAGACCCTTAGATCTGAGCTAGATAACCATTTCGTCCTTCCACTCAAAATAGTTGAATGGAGTGAGCAACTTAACATGAGATTGCTCCATATTTTGTAGCTTGTGCACTTGGTGACAAAGAACATTGTGTATCTGCAATGCAAACTCTCAACACTTAGGAGGGGATCCTAACCAACTAATTTGAACCCTGCTTGATAGAAGGCACATTCGGGAGAGCGTCACACCTTGGGTAGAATCCAAAGTATTTCTCTAATGGATTCAAGGATATGGCCCCAGGGACTTCTGTGGTTTCAGGTGCGCTTCCATTGTTTCAGGTGCACTTCTAAAACAATATTGGTTCTAATAGAAGCTCCAAGAGCTCTGATACCATGTGAAATATTAATCAAAGTAGGATCTAGTAGCTAAAGATTACCTCACAATCAATAAATTTGGCTTTGTATGCAATAAATTAGTGCAAAAATAATTATGGAAAACAAATGATCAAAAACCAGTCAGAAATGATAAAAAACCAGTAATATAAATGATAAAAAACCAGAGTATATCTCACCATGGGTAGAATCCAAAGTATTTCTCTAATGGATTCAAGGATATGGCCCTAGGGACTTCTGTGGTTTCAGGTGCACTTCCATTGTTTCAGGTGCACTTCTAAAACAATATTGGTTCGAATGAAGCTCCAAGAGCTTTGATACCATGTGAAATATTAATCACAGTAGGATCTAGTAGCTAAATATTACCTCACAATCAATAAATTTGGCTTAGTATGCAATAAATTATTGCAAAAATAATTCTGGAAAACAAATGATCAAAAACCAGTCAAAAATGATAAAAAACAGTAATATAAATGATAAAAAACCAGAGATGCAAATGATCAAATAGTAGGTTTATCATCTGTCCAACCCAGAAATGAGTTGTGAACATCCTTATATAAAATTTGGAATAATTCGTTTGCCTTTGGAGGCAACTGCAAGTGGCTAGCTTAGATTGGACCTCAATGCCCCCTAGGTTGACCAATAGGCTCCCAAATCACCCCAAACAGGTATGAATTGTCCATGTGAATGTTGGGTGAGCATGGGAAGACATAAATGAGGATCACACATGTGATGGATAAGATTGGGTGGAAGTTAGGTAGCCAAGGATAGGCCAAAACAACCAAGAAAGGGCCAAAATGTCCACATACAATGCATGGGCGCCTTAAGTCAAAGACAAATTCCTCAAAATAGGGAAACATGGCTCCTTTTCTCAAGAGGTGGTAATAAATGTTGGAGGTGGCCATTAATAGGGCGCCCGAAAACTATATTTGACCATATTTTGGCCCAAAAGTGGTGGAATGGTCATAATTATCCCTAACTAACTTCTAACAACCTGGGATTGTAATTATTAACCTTATTTTGGACCATTTAATCAACAAGGTGATGTATGACTAAGGTCCTAAGGTGTATTAATGTTCTAACAAGTTAAACACCCTAAAGTTTTTGGAAGCAAGTGCTACATTAAAAGAAATGATGAAGACTTGGAAAAGTTTGACTCTAGAACCGATGAAGGAATTTTCCTTCAATACTCTTCAACAATTAGGGCCTATAAGTGCTACAATTTGAGATTAAAAAGAATATTCAAAAGTCCAGATGTGAAAGTAGATGAAATAATTTCCCATAGATCAAGAAGATCAATAGATATGGATGAAGATGTCCCACCATTTTCCAATCAAGAAGAAGAAGAAGATCCGCTAGAGGAAAAACAACAAGAACATCCACAAGAAGAATTACTACTAGAAGAATGAGAAGATGGAAGACAAGATACAAAGGCTCCCTCCAGGTATGTCCAAAATAATCACTCTGAAAACCTAATCATTGGTGATAAACATGAAAGAGTGAAAACAAGAAGAAGCAATGTGGAAAACACCATTGAAGAAGTGCATCTCTCTATGCTCTCCAAAGTAGAGCCAAATAGTTTTGAAGAAGCCAAGACTAGTGAACCCTGGGTAAAATATATGATAGAAGAATTGAATTAGATTATGAAAAATGAAACATGGGAACTTGTTCCAAGACCTAGATATAAGAATGTCATTGGCACCAAATGGGTTTTCAGGAACAAATTAAAGGAAGAAGGATAGGTAATTAGAAACAAAGTTGAAGGGATAGACTTTGATGAGAATTTTTCCCCTGTTTCCAGAATGGAAGCAATCAGAATGTTCCTGGCATATGCATGCTCCAAGGATATCAATGTATACCAGATGGATGTAAAATCAGCCTTTCTAAATAGATATCTCAAAGAATAATTCTACATAGAACAACCAAAAGGGGTTCAATTATCATAAAATAAAGACTATGTCTATAGACTAAATAAATCCTTATATGGACTAAAGCAAGCTCCCAAATCCTAGTAATCAAGGTTGGATAATTACCTCCGGAAACAAGGATTTTGAAGAGGAGGAGCTGATAGTAATTTGTAAATAAAAACTAATCTTGAAAATATGGTTATTATTGAAGTTTATGTAGATGAAATTATATTTGGAAGCAATGATTATAACCTGAGTAAAAATTTTGCAGCAGAAATGAAGAATAAGTTTGAAATGACTATGTTAGGAGAACTAACCTTCTTTTTGGGACTGCAAATTTCCCAACTCAGCAAGGGAATCTTTATTTCCTAGGCTAAATATGTAAATGAAATGCTGAAGAAATTTAACATGGAATATTGCAAACCAATATGTACTCCCATGATAACTGGTTGCAATTTAAGCAAAGAAAAGGTAGCCAAGGGAGTAGATCAAAAAATTTATTGGTCAATGATTGGCATTCTATTGTATGTAATGACTTCAAGACCAAATATTATGCAATCTGTAGGACTAGTTGCTAGGTTTCAAGCAACCTCGAAGGAGACATATGTTCAAGTTGTTAAAATAATATTCAGATGTCTAAAAGGAACCTTCGATTTTGGTCTATGGTATCCATGAAATAAAGACTTGACTCTGGTAGCATATACTGACGCATATTGGGTAGGAAGTATCAATGATAGAAGAAGTACAAGTGGAGCGACATTATTTTTGGGGAATTGCTTAGTGTCTTGGATGAGTAAACAATCTTCAGTGTCATTATCAACAACAAAGGCATAATACATCATAACGGCATCATGTTGTGCACAAATTATTTGGATGAAGCAAACCTTGAAGGATATTCATGAGGAGTTTGATCAGCCTATACCAATCTTATGTGATAACACAAGCGTGATCAGTATTTCCAAGAATTTGATAATGCATTCCAAAACAAAACACATTCCCATCAAGTATAATTTCTTAAGAGAACAAGGTGCTGAAAACTTTGTCAAATTGGACTACATATAGTACCAAGGAGCAAATTGACAATATTTTTACAAAGCCTCTCCCAAGGGATGTCTTTCAATATCTTGTACAGAAATTAGGATTGATCCCTCTTTCTCATTAAATTACTTAGAGATCACGCAAAGCAGAAGTACCTAGCACAGAGGAGAAAAAAAATATAGGAACATAAGCATAAATTCAGGATGAGAGCTTGCAACTACATAGGGGGAGGATACAAGTTTGCAGAAAATTGAATATTCCTTTACCATTGATGTCAAAGGGGGAGAAAGTAGCAAGTAAATATGCAAACAATATTATACACCATAAGACTTCAATGAATAAACTAGTATTCAGAGGAATCTTGTTTTTACTTGGTGTTGACATCAATGCCAAAGGGGGAGTTTATTGAGCTTGGAGTTGTCATTGATGTCAAAGAGATAGTTGAGATTTGTGGTGGCATTGAAGTCTTAATGTCAGCTTGAAGAATTATATAGAAAATATGTGCGCAAATCTGAGCAAGTCCCACCAAACGTCAAAGGGATTGTTGAACTTGGTGTTGGCATTGAAGTCTACAAGCCAGTTTAAAGAAATATACAGAATAAGGTTGTATGTGTGCAAATCCCACCAAGTCATGACACTTTAGTGCACAAGTCCCACTAGGTCAAGGAACCCTTGTGCAAAATACCCACCAAGTCAATGCAAGATAAGGACAAGTGGTTGAATTAGCACAAAGTTAGTGAATATACAAAAGTGTGCACAAAAAAAAGAATAAGAGGGATGGTAAGCTTGACCAAAATTAAAGGAAGAAGGGATGTTATCAACTTAGAGAAACCAGAACTTGTAGACATATCGTTTGAGTAAAATCAGTATAAATAAGAGAACTATTGATTTGTGTTGAGACAAGATTGGTTGCGCAAAAGATGTAGTATTCTGAAATTGCAAGCTTCAAGGAACATATGAAATGCTCAGGGGATTCAATAGCAGTATGACTTGAGGAAGTGCGCGAGGTTACAGGACAAAGTGAAATACAAGGTGGAATCGCGTGGAAATATGAGGAGCATGTGAGAAGAGAAAAAGGAGCATATGAATAAAGAACATTTGAATAGAAGGATACAAGGAATGATTACGCAGAAAGAGTTGGAAAGGTGAAGTACAGTTTGTTCAATAATTTGTACAGAACAAAGGAAGCAGTTCAGAAATCACATAATGGTTTGTGATCAAGGTACATAACAAAAAATCTATATATGGGTGGATAGACGGGGTGTTATAGGTCAAATCTGCACTTCTCCGTCCATGATCACATTATGCTATCGATCACATAAAACGACAACATGGATTGAAGAGCTAGATTTCCCTGGATGATGTATGGACTGAACCTACTCTTTTCTGCTGAGATTTTCCCTGATTTCCTTGATCTTTTGACATGTGCGCTACTATGTGGGTAGTAAACCAGCACACATCTGCTAGTATGCCCTGCTTTACTCAAGGGAAACTAGCGCATACCTCAGAAAAAGTTGCAAGTGCTTGTTGTAAAACACTGAAGTTGCATACTGTGCGCTACTATGCCTTGAGGAAACTCACACACATCTTAATATGAAATAAAAAATATATTAAATTGATGAATTGGGATTAGTTGAAGTTGGTTCTGTAACTTCCCCAACCTCCCAATCCAACCACCTCTCTACTCCAACTGCCTACCTTGTCCCATAAATACAAGGAGGATCCATGAGAGAGACTAGACTCAAACTAGAGAACTAGACCTAGAAAGAATGCATTAAGGGTTGTTATGCTGGAGGAAAGTCCCAAGTCATCGTGAAGAGCAGGAGCCCAGGACTCGGTTGCAGAAACATATCTACACGTCAGGTATATTGTACTGATCTATGTTTCTTTGACAATAAAAAGGTCGAAATACCCTTCCTGTCCCAAATCAGATGTCTATTGGATTGTATGTCTATTTGGCTTAATATCTGATTATATTTGATGTTAAATTACTTTCTGATTTCATCATCTTTATATATAGTCAAGATACGTTGAGGAAGGTATCATTTGTACTGCAGGTTCATCAAGCGGGAGATCAAGTGAAAGCTAGGACCAACCGTCGAGTAAAGGTACTTCTTTCGATATCCCGATCTCTATCATTTGCAAGAACTAGTTGCAGTATAATAAATGTATTTACCTGTCAACCCCGCCCAGTTGGTAATGTCCATCTCCTCACTATAAGGTTAAAATCCTGAACAACACGGGGCAAGGAGAGAATATTGGTGTCTTATTTAGGTTGGTTCCTGGCATCTTAGGTTGGTGCCTAACTGCGCAAGTTGGTGTTTGCTGATATGAGTTGGTGCTCATAAGAGGATTGGTGTCCTCACAGGATGGTGCCTATAAAACAACAAGTTGGTGCTTGCAAGGGATTGGTGTTCCTATATCGTTGGTGTTAGAAAAATCAGTGAGTTGGTTCTCACACTTGTATTAGAGATTGGTGTCTCCCAACATTGTTTGTAATAAGAATATTTTTATATATAAGATTTCTCTACACATTCTATGCGCAATGTTCTTTGTTTTGGATAAAGTTTATGATAAATGGTATATATGTTAATGTATGATTATATGGTATAAAAAATGTCTGAAAGAATAAAAATTGCATGATATCGATTCACCCCCTCTCTTAGTATCACTTGGGGTCCAACAACAGAGTGGTTAACCTACACGATGGTAGGCACGTAGTGGTTGAAGGAAGACGCGCAGTGGAGCACATGGTGGTGTGTCTTTATGTGCGATAAAATAAATTGATAAGCACAGAAGTGCGCATAGACTAAGGTATGAAGTGTGCAGTATGTCGCACAATGAGTTAAGAGTATGTGGTGCAAACTATTGCACAACAAAATAACTCAATATTAGACAATAATGTCTTGGTATCAAAAGTAGAAAGAAAGAAAAATATCCTCCATGGTCATGATAGGCCACAAAGACCTCTGAGGATGTGTAATTTTTACCGGGAGAAACATGAGCCATGGGAATTTTAAGTCTTGGTCTGTGGGGAACTGGAAGGGTTTATTGGGTTATTGTCCATGGATACTCTCTTTAGCTAAGGGCTAGAAGGGCATTATTTTAAACTCCATGGAGGATGTACATAAATTAATTGTTGGAAGTTGGAAATGGGGTCATGTGTCATTCATGCCAAAAATATGGTCACCATTTTTCATCGCCAAGTGTTAAAGGGTTTTTAGGAGGTGCCTCTAGGTGAAGATGTCAAGTGTACCAATTGAGTTTTGGCTTTCTGTCATTTTCCAATGTATCAGTGAGTCGATGGGTATTTATGTTAACACAAATTATAGTTATTTGGAGTCTATCATTATGAGGATGGATCCCATTTTGGTGGATTTATATCTTTAGGAGGTTTTCTTCACCAAGATCAATATTACGGTGGGTGACTTTACCTTTGTTCAAGAGCTTGATTACATTGGCATCCCCTTCTGGTGTCACCACTATCATGCCCATGGGCACTTAGTTTGAGACTATTTCCTTTCTTCCACAAAATTTAGCAGGACTCCCCTTCAGAAGGTTAGTACTATGGGTTTGTTGTGGCGTAATTGACTTCCCTTAGTATTGGATGGTGCAGTTTAGTTCTAGGGGAGTACCAACTTTAGAATGGTGTTGACCTTCAGCAGTTCACACTAGGTGTGGGTTTTGAATTGGATAGGTCTTGGTTAAAGAGAACATTGATGGATGACAAACCTATGGTTGAAAGTGTATCTCCAACCCTTTTTCAAGGCTCATATCATGTAGAGGATGTTATCATTTTTGTTCGGGCTTCTTCGCATCCTAATCCTCTCCCCCTTGGATTTATTTCAATGGTCAGACCAATAGTTAAAGATATGAGTGTTGATTTCTCTCATTTGTCTCTTTTTGAAGGTAGTATGAATGTGGCTTCAATTGGATTTTTTTTAAATCCTTTCTCAATTGTTATCCCTCAAGGAGGCCTTTCTTCCCTTGTGGATGGATGCTTTAAACCCTCTCCCTCGTCTAGTGTTTTTCATGCTCATTATGTTCTTGGGGATGGTGTATCTATGGGATTGTGGGGTGATGCACATGTTCCTCTTATTGATTTTTCTTTTGGGTGGAGGAAGGAGACTCTTTCGAGCTGTCCTTTAGGGTTTGCAAAAGCCTCTTTCAATTTTGGTGTCTTGCCCTCCTCTCCGATGGTTGGTTTTAAATGTTTATCCCAGTTTTCTCCTCTTTCATTTTTTTCCTCTAGCCTAGGTGTGATTCGAGTAGAGGATATTTCCTCTTTCTTGGGCTAGTTTTTGGTTGGTTTTAGCTATTTCAGTTTTTGGTTGTCTTTTCTAGGGGACCTCCCTTTTACTTCGGGGATACTGGGCTTTCACAATGTTTCCCCTCCTGTTCTTATTTGGTATGTTCCTTATAGGGAGCGGGAGGTTAACCCTGTCTCTTTTTCCATTGGCTAGTATTGTTGAAAAGAGGTTGATAATTTCCTAGAGAAGTACTCCCCTAAGGCAGTTGATCTACAATGTGGTCCCACTCCTGATGTATTACGTGGTCTATTACTCCCTATTGAAGATTACCCTTCTAAGGTTGATGTCTCTGAGTCTTGTGTCACACCTAGCGGATCCAAGCATTTTTTAAGGCCCCTTAAATTTCTCAAATCAGGTTTGGGGTCTAGTGTTAGAGGTGGGATTGTACAGGATCAATCAGCATCTTATTTGAGTTTAAGGGGTCACAGATCTGCGTTAGCATCATCCAGGGATCAATCCCATTGGTATATATGGTCAGGGAGTCAGAAAACCATCAAGGGGACTCTTAAAGCGAGTTATCCATGACCAATTTGTCAATGTTGGTGATGTCCTTCAATTGTAGAGGGTTGGGGATGCCCTTAAAATACTGGTGGATGTGCATAAGCCATAAGTTCTTTTCCTCTAGGAGTTGTTATCATGTGGTGATGCCATCTTGACTGTTTTAAGATCGATTTTACCTAGATGGGATTTTATATGTTTGGATGATTTGGGGAGATCTGGTGGGATTATTACAGGACGAATTACTACTAACAGTTGGGTAGTGCATTCAGGTGTGGGAGCTTGTCCATTTTAAATGGATTTTGGGAAGGCCTTAACCTTCTTAAATTTATATGGCTCTTATGAGAACAAGGGATTCTTTTGGGAGAAGATTCTACATAATAGGTTGGTTCACTAGGAGGGGGTGATTATGGGGGGGATTTGAATTTCAATTTGGGGGAAGAATAAATATGGGAGAGTAATGCTCAGAAGGACCATCTGTTTGATTTCCTTATTAGAAAAGTGGATGAAAACTCCTTTTTTGATATCCTCCCATCAATAATCAAACCTACTTCGCGAAATATGAGATTAGGGGAGGAGAGAATTTCAAAAAGACTTGAACGATTTGTGGTAAATGAAGTTCTTTTTTAGGAGTCTGACAGCATCAAGCAGTGGGTGGAATCAGGAGGTGATTCTCACCACTTCCCTATTTTGATGGAGGTGGCCATGGGCCATCTAATGCCCCCTAGTCCATTTAAGTTTTGCTCCACTTGGCTAGAGGATGAAGGATTTACTAAGATGGTCGAAGCTTTGTGGATCCCATTTGATGGAAGAAGAAGGGAATCTATAGCTTTACAATTTTCACACAATATAAATGATATTAAATATGAAGCTTTATCCTAGGCTATTGAGAGAAAGAAGGTTATGAAGATTGAATTGAGAGATGTAGAGTCTTCTCTGGAATCGTTTTACTCTTCTAACTTTGAAGGCTATGGGAATATGGAGCAGAAGAAGCAGATTGTGGAGTTAGAATCCAAAAAAGGAAAATATTAGCTGAGAATGAGGCCCAATGGAAACTCAAACGTAGAGCCATTTGGTTGCAAAATAGTGATCACAATACAAATTTTTTCCATAATTATGTGAATCATAGGCATAACATTAACTCACTTTGGAGATTGGAGGATGAGAATGGAGAGTCTGCTGCAGGTCACAGAAATATTGTAGAGTTGGGTGTAAGCCATTTTACAGACTCTATCAGGAAGATGAAAGATCCTCTAAAGCCCAAATGATGAGATCCATCGCTATGTATCCTTCCTTTGTCAATGAAGATCAAAATAATGGCCTTATGGAATATATTTCACTTGAGGAATTAAAGGATGTTGTTCAGAGTTTGAAAAATCATAAGATCCCAGGACCAGATGGATGGCTAGTAGAATTCTTCTTAGCGTTCATGGAGCTTTTTGAATCTGACCTTCTCAAGGTTATTGAGGACTCCGGGGTGAATGGAATAATCCTTGCAAATTTCAACTCTACATTCATTACTCTTATACCCAAGTCAGATAATGCGAGCAAATTGGTGGATATTAGACCTATTTCCCCATGTAACTGTTTATACAAGTCGATAGAAAACGTTTTAGCCAGGAGACTAAAAGGTATACTCTTCAACATTTTCTCAGGAACAATTTGCTTTATTATCCTGAAGGAAAATCCATGATGCCATAGGCACAACCCAAGAGGTCATGCACATTATTAAAGCAAATCATTCTCCTGCTATGATTGTAAAAGTAGATATGTATAAGGCTTATGACAGAGTTAATTGGATTTTTCTGAGATTAGTCATGCTTCATATTGGGTTATAGCTTTAGGTTGTTAATTGGATTATGTCTCGTGTTACCTCGATATCTTTTGTTGTTTTAATTAATGGGTCAACATCCCCTTTATTCAAACCTAGTAGAGGCATCAGACAAGGTTTCACTTTGCCCCCCCTCTTGTTTATATTGGTAGTTGAAGGTTTGAGCAGGATTATTTTGCATGAGAAGTACATAAGCTCTTTTAAAGGTATTTATGTGGGGGGTTCTATTTATGTCACCCACCTTTTTTGTTGTTGATGATATCTTACTTTTTTCAAATGGGTCTAGGACATAAGTCCTTTCATTATAGGTTTTTTTTAATCTATTTGTAGATGCCTATGGTATGAACTATAATGTAAGGAAATCCTCTATCTCCTTTATGAATATCGGACAAGAAGATATTGATTGGATTTGCACCTAGTTAGTTTTCCCTCTAGTGAACATGGAAAATGGAATTAGGTATCTAGGTTTTGTTTTAAATCATAATGACTACCAAAGGATGGATTAGGCTTGGCTAATCAGAAAGATTGAAAAAAATATCATTTGTGGTGCAACAAATGGCTTAGTAGAGGGGGAAGTTGGTATTGGTCAAATCAATGTTAGAAGTTGTACCTGTTTATTGGGTGTCATTAGTATATTTTCCTTTAGGGATATTGGAACAAATTACGAAGATCATTTTTAATTTCTTAGGGAGGGGGAGCAATGATGGTTTCTCCCCTCATTGGGAAGCCTGAAATACTCTTGCTTGGCCAAAAGATTTGGGTGGTTAGGGATTAAAGAAACCTTTTTTCGTTGCTAAGGATTTAGCAGCAAAAGGTGTTTGGACAATCCCGAGGGGTGAAGGATAATGAATAAATGTTGTCTAAAATAAATACATTTCCCCCTTATATTTTGAGGAATTGTTTAGAGTTAGAGACAAATCCTTCAGAAATGTCTCCATTATGTGGAGAGACTTGTTATTGTATTTTGATGTTATTGATCACTGGTTGGAGTGGAAAATTGGAAATGGAAGGCAGGTATGATTGGGACATGATCCTTGGATAGGATGTGGTGGAGTATACCTTCTTCGTATAGCCATGGTGGAAGGCTTGAGGGGCCAGGGGTATTTTTTTGTGGCCCAGATCAATGATCCTGTCAACAAAATTGTTTTCTCTCGGGAATGGTTAAAGGCAGAAGATGTCAGTTTGGTGACGAGGAGTATAAATCCATTTGGTTTAGGTATACTAAATCACTTAAAGAAATCATATTAGACTCAAGGATTGTGAGGATGCTTTGTTCTAGTCCATAAATTCTCTTGGGGGCACTTATTCACCTAGAATTGGATACTTGGTTATTATAGAAAAGGAGGAATATGTTGATTTATTTTGATGGCATTATGTGATCTATAGGTATACGTATTGGCTTCTTAAGTGCAAAATATTTGTCTAGTTATCTCTCTCAACAAGATCTCTATGGTATTTCATGCTCAAGAAGTTCTGGTGTGGCCCTAGTAGATGCCCTCTCTACAAAAAGGTATTAAGAGTATTGATCATCTCTTTATTTCATGCTCTTTTATAAGAAAGATGTGGGATCATGTCATACAAGTATGTGGTCTTCTCTTTGTCTAGATAGATCTCTCATTAGAACATGCATTAGATTCTAAGACAAATAATATGGATTTTAAGAGTTTGTTTGCTCTGCCTATCATATTCATCTCAAGGGTTTGGCTTGCCTGGAATAAGGCAATTTTTTAGGACCTTCTAATCTCTCCCATAGTTTATGCCTCCAACGGCTTAGTAATCCTCAATCACTTTATGCAATTAAATAAGGTTGCCAGAATTAGAAGGATTGTGGAAGAACATATTGATAGAATGGTCCCTTGGCCTTTATTGGATGGTGCTTCTCATGGTATCCCTGTTGTGGGGGGTGCAAGAGGCATTCTCTTCTACAATGATTCCCATTGGATCAAGTTTGCAGCTGGTGTTAGGGTATGTACTAACTACAGGGAAGAATTATTAGCTCTTAAACTAATCTATCTTTAGCTCTCTTGGAAGGTATCCAGAACTTATAGGTTTTGGGGGACTCAAAAATTGTCATAGACTGGTTGAAGCTAAGGTGACCCCCCAAAAAACATCCTTCTCATTCCTATTTATGATGAGATTATTAAACTGATGGGTCATTTGCAGACTGTTTCCTTTGAGCACATCTATAGAGAAATAAATGTTTAAGCTAATCAATTGTCAAAAACAAACTTGCAGGTGGCAGATGGACAGTGGCTCATACGGGAATTGGAAAATGGTAGAGAGTATGTCTTTGATCCAGGTCCCTTCCTGGGATAGAATCACCATCAATTTTCTTTATATTTCAGTCCAAGGAGGATTTTTTTGATGATGTGCAATTTAGATTTTTAGAGTTACTGATACTTATGTTTATCTTTTGAATTATATATTGAAAGTTAGGATCCATAGTTATTGGATTTAGACTATGTCCATAAGATCTTTTGGTCTCTACAAAATGCAGTATATTAATATAAATATTTTACGGTTTTTTCCCATGGAATATATATATATATAGTATGATTTGGGTTTTGGTAAGTTACGTTCATCCAAACCTAGGACATTTGATGCCAGGGTTTAATGAAATCATATTGCACATTGGTGTATAGTTGTTTGGACAGATTATCACTTATATTTTTTTCATTAATTTATATTTTTTATATAATTTTATTTTCAAGTTTATATTATTTTGTAAAAAAGTTGGTATAAATATACATGAGAGACACATTTATTTTGAAAGATAAATGGTATCGACTCAATATATAAACTTGATATTCATTTTTTGTAACCATTGTCTAACTCAAAGTTCCAATCACTAACTTGATCAGTTTAAGATACATGTACAATTCATATTACATCTTGGCCTACATGTAAATCAAAACTGTCATATTTCACTTTCAAATGTCACTTATCATCTTTACTCATTTATGACCTAATTTCCCGTTTGTTTCATTCGAGTTATTATTGATATATTGTCATCAACAACATTTATTGTGCCTCATTCAATGGAACCATATAATTTGGGTCCTTGTCCAAATCCAGAGAGTTCAATTTATGCATCATCTTTACCTCCATAGTAGATTCCTCCTATAGTGAGACTCGTGGGACGGAGACATGAGGGAATTTTCGTTCATATTTATGACAGTATCAATATCTCAATTGCACCTTTATAGTACTGACAATAACATGTGTTAATGTTCTAGTTATAGGTTTTTTTGGGGATCTTACTTGGTTTCTTCCAATGGTGTTCCATCTTCAACTCTGCCCACTAGGAAGGCTTTCATTTTTTCCCTTTGGCAGTCTATGTAGAATTTTTCTTTAGACATAAGGCCATTACATGTCCATGGTCACAATAAATTCTATATTAGAAGATATTTTGTTTATAATCCAAAATTTGTGTTTATATCTCCAACATAATTGCTAAAAAAGGCCTTTGTTTAATTATGCAAAAAGGCAAATCTAAGCATAGGTATTTGAAACATAATTACTAGATTTTGGAGCCATGGTGTTGAAATGACCTAGAGCATTACCAATGGCTTGTAAAATCTAATAACCATAGTATTCCAAATATGGACTATGCAACATGGCCCACATTAGGATCGCTAAGAAATATTTGTATGTAGGTTAAAACTAGGGTGATTTAGATTCAATAAGAGGCCCACACCCTTAATTAATCAAGCCCTTTTACTAATAACCTTTAGCTTGTCCATCTGAAAATTAACCCCATGATGAGGAATCATTTTGTGTATGGATGGATAACCATTGTATCCTCCATGAAATATCCCCCAACCTATTCTATCCAAGCCTAAATACTTTTCCATAATGGGAATAGACTGTTGAACTTGTTTATACCATGTTTGGAAAAATACTTGTATTTCTCATTGACTCATGTTAGATCGATCTTTAAGGTTGGCACACAAATGGACTCTCCAAACAAAAGTAGAGATATCTTCAAGGGTTCAACCTACATCATGCTCAATGCTACTAAGAGGTTTTCTAGTTTAAAGAAAGGTTTCCTTAAATGGCATTGATTTGCCTTTATTTACTCCTCCAAAATGAGAGTTATTTAGAGCTTTAAAGGAAGACATACTTCCTTTCTCTAAGGTCTTCCACAAAAATGAAGCGAAAAAAATAGTATTATGCATTCTATAAGAGACTATGTTACAACCATCTTTTAACTACTTACTAGCAAATATTAGTCATTGTTGATCTGGCAAGATTCCCACCTTGACTTGAATCTTGGATTTCATACCCAACTCCACAATGTTAGCTTTCAAGAGGGCTTTCATAAATATTTGCAACATTTGTTTTGCAAGCATATTGACAAATTGTAGGTTGGGATATGTTGATCTTCACTACTTTGTAAATTTAAAACTAAAATTCATGGATCCCTCAAGCTAGACATAGTTTCTTCCATCAAATCTTCAAGGATTGAATTTATCATTTTTTGGGTAAGCAAAAATCACAAGTTAAATTATCATAAAGAAAATGTACAATACACTAGCCAAGTTTTGGGTCAATGACTCCTACAAACATATATCTCAGGTCTAATATTCAATGGCTAACCCCTTCAATTGATTGAGAGTAACCAATTACAACTATATATGATCAATCAAGCCTATAATATGACTTGATTGCTTGAGATCTTCTATAAATATTTTAACATATGTTGTACCTCCTCACCGAGGATGTAAAAAATCACATGTATATTATTTTTTCACTCCTTTTTGATATCCTTCCACCAAGTGAAAGGGTGTGGGTCTAGTGGAAGCTCTAATAAAACTACGTATCAAATTGCAACATGATAGGTCATAGGATCTATGCACCTTTCTAAATCTGAGTTATTTGATTCGTGCAATCTCTTCACACACCTTGAGGAATTGGTAGTCATAATTACCTAAACATGATGTCGTATCTCTATGGGTATGACTATAGCCATATGATCATCTTCTTCAATCGAGGGTGGGATTGTAATGTCTTTCAATGCCCCAGGTTCTACTTACATTTTATTAATTTATCTAAGAGTCATAGAAAAGTGATTCCAATCTCGAGGTTTACTAGTTTCCTCTCTTTTCCCTGGAGAAATGAAAGCCTTGGATATGCATCTTGCAAACTCTCTATCACTTTATATACTCTACAATACATACTTGGCGAGAAATTTTTCTACCTTACAACTTAAACCCTATATAATATTTATTCACTAAATTTTCTTTCTCAAGCAAAATTGATAAAAGCATTTACAATAACCATGAAAATCCTCCTTAAGAATTTAGAACATTCTTCTTCGATAGAGAGAAAAGTTTAGAACATTACTCTATTAAAATAAAGATTCCCATTTGTTTTTTTTCGCTCCCACATTTTCTCTCCTCCCCACCTAAAGTGGGCTAAATGATATTACCACAAAAGTCCTTAATCCACATGCTTTTCCTTTTTCATAATGACCGTAGAATAAAATCATAAAAGTGCATTGAGTACCGATTAAAAAAATGCCCCCACAAGATTTTTCTCCCGCTTTTATGGACACTCCATTTCTTCTTTTGCTTTTGAAAGGTTCATGCTTCAACAACCCCAACTTGGTCTTTGACCAACCCCCCAACTTGGTCTTTGACCAACCCTGATATCTCTAGACACTTGTTTTGTTTAATAATGTATGCATTCACGAGGCCAACAACTTGAACCCTAAAGCCTTTGACGAATGTTTGATTAGACGTTTACTAACAATTTGATTTATATATGTGATACCTTTATGGAATTCCAAATCGTTCAAATAACTTTGGTATGTAGTTGTTAGTGTTTTTCTTGTGTTTTGATTATTGACATGGTGATGGTAGTTTATAATAATTATCAATACATATTCATCTTATGTCAAGTTTTTTGTAATAAAATTTTGTTTTATGTGTACAATTTTTTTACTTTTAATAAATTTGATTAATCTTGATGTTGGATAGATTTACATTCAAAATAGATTTAAAATAGATTTATGGTGGTTTTATTTATTTTAATTTTTATGTAAAATTTAAAATTGAGGAGATATATGCTCTCCAATAATTTTATTTAAAAAAAAATTGTCATGTACGTACGTTACATTCATGACAACATCTTCCCACATTGGTTGTAAAGCACCTCCCTACTCCCCCATATTGGGTTCCATAGCACCTTCCTACTCTTGATACAAAGCATTATAAAAATATTATTGATGGAAGATATGGTAAGTCTATTGTAAAATATATGCGAGATTCTCATGAGAGAAGGGGGTGCATGAGATTCGATGTTCTTGGCATTGTTATTGATGATTAAATGTATTGATAGTTTGATAGTTAGTTATAATAGAGCCTTTAATGGTTGGATGTTAGTTGTGGAGGGTGTTAAATATGATGATGATGATGGTTATTAACGCCCACCAAGACCAACTTTAATCTATCGAACCTTAAAAAAGGTAAGGAATCGCTTAGTTTTCTTTAGAATTTTATTTTTGTGCTAAAAAACCTTTAAGATAAGTAGTCCTAGATCACCACATTTATGGTGAGTTAAAAGGTTAGGAAGGTCAGTATTGTAGCAAATATTTTGAAATTGTGCTCTAATGTGGGTGTACTGAGGACATTATATAATAAAGTGATTTTCATCTTCAACCCTCTTAGTATTAGAAAGATGAAAAATTATTTTATTCCACAACGTTTTAGGAATTGTCTAGTGCCCTATTTCACTATGGAGCTTGTGAGGGTTTGTTCTTATTTTAGCAATGTTGATTTTCTTCTTTATGCTAGTTAAAATATAGATTTTGATATTCTAGGTTAGGGTTGATCACCTCCTTATAATAACTTATTTTTCTCTTATCAACCAATTCTTTATCACACAACAACTTACCCTTAAATTTAGATGTAATAATACTTTTAATATTATCACTCTTTTGCAGAGTGACCTCTTCCTCGACTCCCCAATGAGACACAAGGTCTTTATGCCAACCTTGCTTAATCCATAGGTTTTCTTTACTAGAATATGAAGCAATCTTAGGAAGCCTTTTGTCTCCCAGTTGTTTATCTTGTTCATATACATTAGGTGCCTAGTCATAGCCATGCTCTCAATGGGGTAAAGACTCACTTCTATGAGGAGGATAGGATATGGTGTATTTCCTTTAATTTTTTAGAATAAATGTTATAAAGCACTTTTGGATTTGTTGTATCCTTCCTCATGATTCTCTAGAGATGTTGCAACCCAAAACTTCACATCAATATAAGATAACAAGAGTGGCGAGAGTCTCAAAGAGGAGTTTATTCTTATCCTAAAGCCAAAGGTCTACTGATTTTCAATTGTTTTCAAGTCCATAATAAGCTTTCCACCCTCCATTAATCCTTTTCTCAATGCTATGGTTCTAGTTAATCTCACAATGAAGATTGATTCTGAGATATTTGTATGAAGTCACTTCCTCCAAATTGTTGTCGTCATACATAAAATTATCATAAGTGATTTTTTGGGATTTGATCATCATAACCTTTGTTTTGTCTGTTTTAACAATCATATCCATACTAGAGCAAAAATCATTGAGAAATTTTAGCTGCTTGTCGAGATCATAGGAACTCCTCGTCATAAGAACAATATCATCAACGTAAAAAAAGGATGATGACTATACCTCGTTGTAAGAACAATATAATCAACGTAAAGGATGATGACTATAATAGCCAAAGTCGTGGCAACACAACGTGCAACTTCCAAATAACCCTCTAACTCGTCAATGTATATACAAAAAATGGTAGGGGGTAGGGAACATTCTTGCTTGACTCCTATAATACAATTAATTTCTTCTAACGAGCCCTCACACTTCATAAACTTGGCATATCTAATTACAATTAGATTTTAATAAAAAAAATATTTTATTTTCTCCAAAAAAAAATTATCATTTCATTGTAAAAAGAAATCAGAATTTTCATTTCATTGTAAAAAAAAAATACAAGCCCAAAAATCACCAAAAAGAATATAAGTGAAAATTACATTTACAAGAATAAAATTACACAATTAATGTTTCTCCTTAAAAAATAATCTTCAATCCTTCCTTTCACCCCTTTTCTTCAAAGACTTATGATTAAGATTTTTAGAGGGAACATATTCTTTAAAAATAATCTTCAATCCTTCCTTTCACCTCTTTTCTTCATAGACTTATGATTAAGATTTTTAGAGGGAACATATTCTTTATTTGAATAGAAAGTATTCTCTACTCCAATAGGAAAGATTTGATTCCCAAGTTGACACTTGCAAATTGTTGAGTAACTTCATTATAATTTTAACTTTTTTTGGAGATTTGTATTCAATGTAAGTTTTGGAACTTGTGTGCAATTTTGTATTTGAGGTACTTTTTCATTTTCATTTGAGAATCATTTTATCTAAAAAGAATTCTATTTATTTGAACAAATTTAGTAAACTAACATAGCCACTTAACTTGTGGCTTGTGAAGATCGATATGCCACAAAGTTGTGAGAGGGATTAAATCTGCAAATCTTTCCACCACTAAATTACAGCACACATCCTTCTTACCACTATGTTACAACACATTGATGCATGCATTCATCCCTTTACCACTATGCTATGATGCATGTATTCTTAATTTTTTATTATTTATTTTCCTTTTCACCAATTAACCTTCTCAACAAAAAAAAAAATTATTATGATTTTTTATAAACTTCAAAAACATATCAATATTTTTTTTTCAAACTAACAAAAAAACCAATTAAAAGTAATTAAAATTTAATTCTTTTACTAATAAAATAAAAGATTACCAGACAAATTTGGAATGTAATGATTCTATCTTGGTAAACCAAATTTATAATTAGTAAATTTAAAGGAAGATTATTAGACATTTATAAATAATTAAAAGATCGTTGACTTACTGTGGAATGTTTCAATGTTTTAGTTGTTCACAGTTGTACTAGTATAATTATTATAAATAATAAAAATATAGCCTTTTTCCACTAGTTTCTTAAATGACTATGAAACGTATAAAATAAAAAAACATATATTCTATAAATAATGACAACAGCAAAGCGGTATTTTTACGTTTTGAACTGCTATCTTCAAAGTTGGAAGGACACCAAAATGGTTCTTCATTCATGAAACTGGCTGGCATGGCCCGCATACGCCTTCCCGCTTTACATAAAGCTGCCAGACTGAATGCCATTTCTACGCGCACGCAGTCGCCATTGATGGCTAAAACCCTACTCATTACTCCGTAGTATTCTTCTTCCTCATTCTATCTCGTTTCAGTTAAAAGCCTCAGCAGCTCTAGCGATCGATCCGCGCCGAATAAGTTGTAGTTAGCAGAAGCTGAGATTATTGCGTTTTGAAGCAGGTCCAGAGAAAGAAAATCCATGGCAAGAATGACATGTATGTGCTCTCCTTCTATGAGATGTGGCCTCCACAGACCCAGAATTCCAAGGCCGGAGAAGTTGTGTGAGCAGGGGCTGAAACGCCTTCAGGTCAGCGGCAGCAGGCCGTGGAAGATGACGATGTTCCAGAGATCGGAGCAGTCGCCGGCAGGCAGATCAGGAGTAATTTCCATCCATGGAGAAGTTGCACGGAGGGCTCTGCTGTTAACGACACGTCGTTCGGGTTCTCAGAAAATCCGCAGAACAAATTTTCAGAGAAGGCCCAGCAGGCTTAGCAGGGCTACCATGGCAACGGATTACTGAAGAAAATTAAAGAATTTTGAATTTTGACTGAGATTGAGTAGGGTTTTCGTGATTCTCAATTACTAAACAATATTTATAATGTATTTGAATCTTTCAGTTCTCAGTCTTATGACACAAATCAGATTTTAAGTTTATATTTTGTTCTTTAATCCTTCATTTTTTTCATCGTCTATGTGAGATTGATTTTGATAAAAAGCCCATATGATGTGAGACTCCATCAAAATTCATTGTTGGTGAAGTGTTGAAAGGCATTTCAATTCTTGAGGGGCACAATTTTATGCTGGTTGGTTGGAAACAGGGGATTATGTGCCTTGAGAGTGCATTTTTCTCTTTATCTTAACTATAATAATCCATGGACATAATTAATGTAGAACCATCTTAATCAGATAAATACAAAAATTAAATTAAAAGCTTTTCAGTGTAAGTTAAAATGTTGACAAAATAATAACAAAACATCAAATTTTAGTTTTGTTCATGATTTTTTATTTTATTTTATATATATATATATACATATATAGATTTTTAAATTACCTTTTACATGTTATACATTGTAGAATACACTTATCTGAATGCAATAAATAACTTGATTTGATAAATAGATAGATGGTTTTATATGGAAATAAGATAAACCAGTAGTGAGTGATAGATCAATATTGTGATAATGCTGGTAGCTTGTCGCTAAAGTTATCTCTGAAAGCTGTAATTATCCCAGGATATACTGTAAGTATACCTTTTTTTTAGATTGTTGCTAGAGGTATGTTTGAAAGCTGGGATCATCCCAGCACATACTGTAAGTTTAGTAGTTGTTTTTAGCATATAAATTTCGAGTCAAAATAGCAGTGAGTGATTGATCAGCATTGTGATCTTGATGACAGCTTGCTGCTAGAGGTATCTCTGAAAGCTGGGATCATTAAGTCTAGTTGTTTTTTCGCTTGTTGCTAGAGGTATTTCTGAAAGCTGGGATCATCCCAGGACATACTGTAAGTTTAGTAGTTGTTTTTAGCATATAAATTTAAAGACAAAATAGCAGTGTGATTGATCCGCATTGTGATGTTGCTTGTAACTTGTTGCTAGAGGTATCTCTGAAATCTGGGATCATTCCAGGACATACTGTAAGTTTAGTAATTTAGTAGTTGTTTTTTAGCATATCAATTTAAAGACAAAATATTAATGAGTGATTGATCTGAGAATTGTGATGTTGCTGGTAGCTTGTTGCTAAAGCTATCTCTGAAAGCTGGGATCATCCCAGGACATACTGTAAGTTTAGTTGTTTTTTAGCTTGTTGCTGGAGGCAGCTTTGAAAGCAGGGATCATCCCAGGACATACTGTAAGTTTAATACTTGTTTTTTAGCACATGAATTTTAAGACAAAATAGTGTACTACTCTAGTGAGTGATTGATCAACATTGTGATGTTGCTGGTAGCTTGTAGCTAGAGGTATCTCTGAAAGCTGGGATCATCGCAGGACATAATGTAAGTTTAGTTGTTTCTTTTTAGCACATAAATTTGAAGACCAAATAGTAATGAGTGATTGATCCGCATTGTGATGTTGTTGGTAGCTTGTTGCGAGAGGTATCTCTGAAAGCTTGGATCATCCCGGGACATACTGTAAGTTAAGTAGTTTTTAGCATATAAATTTAAAGACAAAATAGTAACGAGTGAATGATCGGCATTTTGATGTTGCTGGTGGCTTGTTACTAGAGGTATCTCTGAAATCGAGGATCATCCCAGGACATACTGTAAGTTTAGTTGTTTTTACAAATATATAAGTGGGAGACATGCTCAATCCTAGTGAGAAATATTCCCTAGCCTGGACACAGAGACAATAGAAACTACACATTACTTGGTATACAATTTACATTTTTTATCATTCTATTTTATTTCTCTACCTTCATCCTGTCGCATTTCTATCTAACAATGCATGTGATTAAACTAAAAATACTTTTATATTATAAAATCTTTAATATGGAAGCTTTTAAAACCTTCAATAGGCTGTCCAAAGAATATGAAAGCTACTTAAAATTTGCAACAGGCGTGATATATTTGTAAAAGTTGCAAATTACTGGTCTTTGCCCAACTTTGTTTTACTTGGCCCAAAATGTGTGAGATTGTACCAAAAAACAAAATTTCTGTGTGTTTTACTTGGCCTAAAAGGCTTGACATTTAAAAAAAAACAAAAAACCAATCAAATCATTCTAAAGGTGAAGGTTAGGGAGAAACACGGTAGGCTAGTGGAATGGAAGGGGAGAGCAGCTGGAAACGAGAGGGAGAGGGACAGCAGCTCGGAGGTGTTCTGATCATAAGGACTAATACAATAGAAAGGATGTACTCTATAGTCTGCCCCTGTACATAGAAACAGTTGCTGGTTCTAGCCCTCTATAAGTCTGTAGCAACAGGCTATAAGACATACTTTGGATTCGGCGTTTAAAAAGAGTTCATGTTTTTGGTGCTATGGAGTTTTTATGCACAAGGGTTTTCTCTACATGAGTTTCTGTGCCCTTGTATGCTTACCTGTGTTCTGCATTCAGTTTCATTACTTTGTTAATGTGCTAAGTTTTATTGATTGCAGTTATTTACTGCCAACATGTTACATGGTTTTCTCTTATTTGTGCAGAGGTGTCTTGGTGAAATATTTAATGAACTCAGTCCTAGAGGAATTCAGATCTGCTAATAATCATGGCAATTTCAGACCAGTTCTGCTAATAATCATGGTAATTTCAGACCAATTCACTGTCATTTTGTTCAGTTCATTGTCTGTAAAAATCATTTTGGAGTGATAATACATATGTGGAGGATCCTGTTATTGCCTCTGTAAAAGCAGATCAGAAAAGAGTTGTAGAGAATCTTGTTGTTGGCTCTGTAATAAGAGATTAGTTGTTATTAGATCCCATCTTTCCCAGGTTTTATGCCCCTTACTCGAAGACAACACATGGAAAGAGGAGAATCATTGCAAGAAGGCTTAATAACATTTAGAAGATCCTCCAGAGCGTTCAGTATGGCCAGAAGAGAAGTGGAAGGGCTCGTGGTTGAAAATGCCAGTGAAGAAATTGAACCAATTCTTCGTTTGGCTTGTCTGGAGCAGAGTGTGGTCCCTTACACTGATAAGTTCACCCAAATCATGGGGTCTATGATGCCCCAGGTGGAGAAAAACCTACCAAAACGAGCAGAGCGAAAAGCTCCATTTGTAGAAGCTGAGAACCAACCTAAGAGAGGGAAATGTATGCAACATGAAACTCTCTTCCAATTTTAATGAAGCATTTAGGCAGTCTTGTAGTTCTTCCACACCTTTTAAGATTGAGGTAAAGCAAGAGAATCGGCCTTATGATGTCCAAGTTGATGTAGTGAAGCTCAACCACTGGTCGAAGCAGTGGGAAGTTTCTTTGGCATCCATGAATTCAGGGACGAGCAAAGATTCTTTTTTGCTCGGCTGAAAATGATAGACCATGGTCTCGTGGGAAAGCTATGTGCAATCCTATAAAACAGCTAAGGTGGATTGGGACCAATGCAAGAAACTGCTGAAGGCCCAATTCTATCTTATTATTAGGTATGGAAAAGAGCAGCAGTATGGATGGTAGTACTTCAGCCAGAGAAAGGGACAGAGTGAACAAGATTATACCTTGGAATTTCGTAGGCAAGCCATTTTGCTGAACATTTCGTAGAAAGACGATGGGGTCTTGCTGACATATCTTGGGAGGACTTCCCATCCAGAGTTGGGCTTTCCTTAGATAAAATATCTTGATGGTGCCACGAATAATGCCATCGCCATCCAGAGCAAGAAACCCTGAAAGGAGGAAAATAATGCAACATTAAAAAAAGAACGGTTCAAGAAGCAGGCTGCCAGCACTGTCCGACATCCTTCAAAGTTTCAAACAAGAACCATTGCATCCATGGCAACAAAGATAGGCACATGATTGAGTGGCGCTGGAAACTTCAACCGGAGTTAAATCTGAAGAATGGAAAAAGGGGAATGCACAAATCTTTGTTAAGCCAAGCAGAAGTTGAAGGAGCAGATGAAGCAATTGAAAAGATTACCTTCGGGGCTCGCTCCAAACCTCCACCAAAGCCACAGCAGCAAGTCAAAGAGTTGGCAAGAATGGAGGAAAGAGAGAACCTCTTCCTTACAAAGATTCAAATCAAAAAATCTTTTGTGAATTCCATTGTTAAGCCAGGTAACCAAAAGAACTTTGTATCACAGGCATCAGTCAAGAAATTTTGACCATAAACTTATTAACAGCTCGATTCTCTCCCATTGGGATGACTTTAAACTTGCTAATGCAAATTTAAGTTCGCAATTACAACACAATATATTGATGTGTTCTAATTTGATGTGATTAATGGACCTCTCGAGTTGGGATGGATGTAAAATGATCTGGAATTGCAAGTCTCTGGTTAATGCAAATTTAAATTAGTATAGATTCATCTAATTTAAATTAGTATAGACTCATCTAACTTTTGTTTTACAAAGCTTCGAGAGGAATCAAATCTGCAAACTTTTCACCACTAAACTATAACACATATCCCTCTTTATTCTTATTTATTTATTTATTTTTTATGGGATAGACGGACACTTCCCCTCCACCCTGGCTGTAGAAATGTGCATTCTCAGCGCAATCCACCCTCGCTGTAGAAATGCGCCTTCTCAACGCACTTACTTATTACAACACAATATAGTGTTGCGCTTGTTAAATTTTTGGTTAGGTTAAGGTTTCATGCAGAAAAATAAAAAAAATCTTATGCTTTAATGCAAAAATAAATGTAACAAACTAGTACTGAAGCAGAACAGTACAATTGCAACAAAACAAGATAAATTAAAACATAATTTTATTCTCTTTCAACTTTAACACTCCCAAGGAGGTCCTTTTGTTAAAGTTGAAACCTTCAGTAACATGTAATTAGCAGTAGTAGTATGACTAATTAAATGAGGTTATAACAACAGTAACATTTCTAACTCACAACAAAAGATCAAGTCTGATTACTTACTTGGAGAGTGAAACCTTCCTTTGTACTTAGAAATTTAACTTTCAGATTAGACTGTGCCTCTCAGAGGCAAGTTAAACAAGTGGAACAAACTGATCCTTACCTGAAGGGTTAGTGCAAACCTGAGACAGAGAGATGGAAAGGCTGGGGTATAACCAAGATAGTCAAATAGCAGTGGTGGTCACCAACAGTCAAATCATAGTGGCAGCTCCAAGAAAGGCTCAACACACGACCAAGAACAACCCTTTTACCCATAAGACCAAAAACATCAAAGTGGTAAGAGTCAAGACAACTCAAGGTGGGTAGACAACCCCTCTAACCAAGGGTAGACAAGCACGGTGGGGTTACAACCATTCATCTCTCTCTCAAATGTACAAGTGTTCCATGCACTAACTGAAAGTTCATCATCACTATATAAGGAAGGTCCACACTAGATGATGTGAGCCTGGGGTCCTTCTGACTGCTCCTGAGGTCAAGTGCATGACTTCATCAAGGGGTGGCCAGTCCCTTGATGAAACAACCTAGCTCAACCATCTCAAAGACCTAGGAGAAGAGGACATCACACATCATCATCTTGGTTAACTGACCAAGATCCTCCATTCTTAAAGAATAGCTCCTAGCCCAAGGCCGAGTTGGCCGAGTTTTAGTCCTAGACTGAATCATGTTGATCAACCCCTCGGTCCCTGAGCAGGTCCTCCATTCTCTCGGAGAATGGTCCTCAGCCCCAGGATGAGCTTTCAGTCCTAGACTGAATGTTGATCAACCACCTGCAGGTCCTGCTTGGTCCTAGCCTAGGATGTCTTTGTCTCAACCTGTAGGATCTGCTTGGTCTTCGTGACCAAGAAACTGTCTAGTCCCAGATCAAAATACCCTAGAGACAGATAGGGGCCCTAGCCACATGCTAGGGACTTTGCCATGGCATCAACTTGCTTGGTCCCCGGCTAAGAACCCCAGGATACTACTGAGGCCCTAGGGTACCTTCTAGGGACTTACTCTACCTAGTTAACTGATAAAAAACCCTAGTTAACTAACTAGGGTACCATCCTCCTTGAGAATGGGTATCGCAACTGCATTAACTTTAATAACGCTATAATGATTACTTGTGATGTTTGTTTAATGGTGTTTGGAAGCCAATATTTGTGGGACAAAGTTACTATCTCCCTGGAAAGAGAGATCATCATGTATGGATTGAATAAAGAAATTCCTATAAAAGAAAGGAAAAGGTCTCTCATATCAACCAATCAAAGGCTAATAAATGTTAGAAGAAAAATCATGTTAATTATATTAAACACATATCAACCAATCAAGCAAAGAGGCTAATAAATGTTACAAGAAAATTTATGTTACTTGTATTAACGCTTAGAGATCGACAATAGTAAGAAGCACATACCTCTTCCCAAGCCTACTTCGAATAACAAAGAAGATACTACAAAAGTATGAGGCCGCAATCTTGGAACCAAAGGGGATGCCTCCAAGGAGGCCAACTAATGTGAGATTCAGTTGTTTCCGGAATCCCTTTCCCCGACATTGGATTGTATTGCAACTTAGTGGTGGAGAACGAGGAAGTAAAGTGGCAGAGTCAAGAGCTCCTAGATAAAGGAGTTATGCAAAGGAGTCAAAATAAGAACTTTTATGGTTGGTATGATAAGGAATGGATTTATTTCGGGGGGAAACCCATGATTGTATGTTCAATTGGATTTTGGAATGCAAACTAACTTGCAACCCTTGTGTTTGTGCGAAGAATTAACCACAATTGAGTCAAGCTCTACTTTTCTAGTTTCCCAAATGACAATCAATAGCTCAAACCCTTATTGCATGCATTGGAGCATTGGAAGGGATGCATTGGGCCTAAGGGAACTCATTATAACAAAGAAGGGGAATCCTTGAGCTTGTATAGTGTCTTGATGAAAGGGAAAAGTTTATGGTTAAGTGAAGGTTGGCTAAGATGCATATCAGAGTTCTCATCTAGTTTTGACTAAATTCTAAGCATTATGGGTTGGGTAAACGTGACATAGAGCCCACTAGCTTGTCTTTCCCCTTGTGGTCTCATAGGCCAGTTTGAGGGTTTTATCTATACTGGATCCCTAGAAAACAAGACACATCCTCCCATGTCCACTTGCTTGTATCCCACGTGTTGGACATGTATACGTAAGGACACAAGTTCAACACGGGTTTGGCATGTGTCATGTGACAGGACACGTGCCAAATCTATGGAAAATGTGCCCTAAACGTGTCTTGCGTGTTTGACACAAGTGGTGGAAAAAGTGACCTGCAAGCCTCAAAACACGATTTAGCATTCTTTTTTCACATTTTTGCTAAAGGTAGAGAGTTGTAATGGGTTTGCACATTGTTGGTGAAGAGATTTGAAGGATTTGCAGGTGGATTTGGTGGAAGAATTTCCAAGCTATTGTTTTTTTCATTTATTCCATAGTTTTCATGGCTCAATCATCAAAGGCAGTCGGAAAAAGTCAAAGGAGAGAGAGGAATGCCCTTGTTGGTGTTCCCCTCCCTCCTCTAAGCTCATCAACCTTTGTTGTTGCAAGTGCTCCATTTGCTGCAAGTGGAGTTGGGTTCCCATCCTGAAAGAGACCTTGTTGTAGGAAGACAATAGGATCAAGAAAATAAATGCTCATTGTGGAAGTATGTGACAAGACAACAAGAGCCCAGGGAAAAGCTTGTTGGGGGGGGAATGTTCTTTGGACATGTATTTTTTGCAACAATACATACAAGAGCACCTACTTCCAAGTTAAGGGCCATCTTAGCCTCTAATTATGGAATTGGACCATGTAAAGGGGTGAGTACTATCAAACGAAGAGAAATGAAAAAATAAGATAATTATGGCTTGAATAAGGTGGTAGCAACAAGTAGGAATAAAAAAAATAAGGATCCTCTTCCATTCTTGAGGATACCTACTAGTAGATTTGGGAGTGGGATTGTAAGTCAACCACCAAGAAAGAGGTCAAATTCAAGTGGTGGTCCAATGCACAAGATATTTCAATAAGAGAGGCGAGAGGAGATTGATCTTACAATTGGGTGCTTTTTCTATCTCAACTTCATTTCATTTAATGTTGCATGGTCTCCTTTGTTTATTGAGATGTGTTGAGTTCTAATTGAACATGATCCAACAGGGTATTTTCCCCCTAGTTTAGAGAATCTTAGAATCATGTTTTTGGTTAAGGAAAAGAAGGAGGTGGATAAAACCCATAACCCATTAAATCATCACGGCCTTCATCTAGTGTCAATGTTGTTTTTTATGGATGGACAAATGTAGCATGCCATCAATTATCAATTTCAAGGTGTCTTCCCTAAATGGACTAGTCTTCTTGAAATCAGTGGATGCTCTTGGAAAATACAAGGATACACGATATATGGGTGAGTTGTTCATTAAAGTTATTTAGGATGTAGATGTTGATTCTTGTGTGCAAATTATCATAGCTAATGCGCCTGTTTGCAAGGTTGTTGGTATGCTTGTGAAAACTAAATATCCACAAATATTTTGGACATCTTGCATTGTTCATTCTTTAAATTTAGCACTTAAATACATTTATTCAGATTTGACATGGATGGGAAGTCTTATTGATGATGCACGCTATATCCACAATTTTGTACAAAACCATAACAATGCCCTCACAATCTATAGAGTACACACACCTATCATTGTTGAAGATCATGGACACTTGGTTTTCCTCCTCATATATCATGCTTAAGAGGTTGAGGGAGGTCAAGACTGTTCTTGGTTCCATGGTTATTTCAAAGTTTGGTCTTTTTGGGGAAAGTCGGGTCAAATGTCTTAAAAGAAGGGCAAGGATACAATGCTAAATGATTGTTGGTGGGAGAGGGTAGATCTTACCATTAAGATCATGGACCCTATCATTTCTTTGTTGTAGTCTGCAGACATGGACCAACCCATTTTAGGGAGATGTTTATGAGGGGTTGGATTATATGATTGAGGTGATGAAGATCGTTATTTTACAAGAATGAGTGCCCTAAGTATGGGTTGTCAACAAATAGCTTATTCATCACCATACGAGATACTCTTATCAATAGGTGGGTGAAGCGGAGAGATCCGTCTTCTAAGTAAACACCTAGTGTAAATAACGTAAATGATCCATAAATGGATATAGTAAAATATAATTCATAATATTTAAGATAATGAATATACAATTGTTGGCCCGCTTTTATAATAGCTTTGGCTTTTCCTATTGAGGGGACGCACCCTCTTATTTAATTATTAATCTTTAATTGTTATTAATCTTTATATGTTATTAATTATTTGTTACATTGCCTTCCCCTTAAGGAAAGCTTTGTCCTCAAAGCTTATTGAAGACAAAGGTTATGTTTGATTTTTTCTTGAACCGTCATCTCTAGATCATTTCTTTAAGTATTTGTGACACTTGATGAAATGAGACGATACGAGTTACGAATTCCAAGGAAGAACTGTCGCGTCGTCTCTGATGTGGTCCATCAGAGATCTATTTTCATCGGAGCTATTTGATCGCTTTGTGGGATGGGTTTTCTTGTTTGTTGCTTAGTATGTTGATTTGACGTTCTTGCTTGTCTGACAACATAACTCCTCTGTGTATGTTCATTTTGACCCTGTCGTTGGTCAAAATGACGTTTATAATTGGGGTGTTGATAAGGATTTCTCATTGTTTGTTTTTCTGCTGGATTGACTTCTTTTTGAACTGTGACGATGACTGAATTTGTATTTATTTCTTCTTCCTCAACTTGAATTTGTTTTCCAGAGAGTCTGGATGCTTCCTTCTGGATTTGCGCTAATTTGTTCTCTAATTGATTGTTATTACTCTGACTCTTCTCAAACCTTTCGTCTAGCGACTTTATGTCCTCTTTTAACTTCTTGATTTGTTCCTCTAGTACTTGATTAAAATTTCTCAGGATCTGGTTTTCTTCTTGCTTTTCTAGTATTCTTCCTTCGAGGTCTTCATTGGAATGTTTCGTCTTTCGACTATGTTTCAGCTTCTTGATTTTCGTAAGTAATGTCTTGTTATGAATTCTTAGTCAAAATAGTTCTTCGGTATTGCTTGCTAATATGTCATTGATTTTCTTCATTTCTAATTTGCGCTTCTTTTTAGCGTCGTCATACTTTTGTTGGAGTTCTTCCTTTTGTTGTTGATGTCGACATATCTTTGATTCTTGACTTTTTAGCTTTCACTGGACTTGCGCCAATTCATCATCTTTGTCCATGGTGAGCTGGTTTAAACGCTTTATGTCTTATTCTAAATCGTTATCACTTCTATACGGTGATTCTTCGTTGTCTTCGAACCTTTTGATTTTGTCGTCAAGATCTTGATTGTGATTTTTTAATCGAGATATTTTTTCATTCTTAGCTGATAACATTTTCTTGATATCTTCATTAGGTTTTTCCAGCTTTTGGTTTTGATATTTTAAGCGACGATTCTCTTGTTCTGTCATTTGATCAAGAATGTTCCGCTTACTTATCTCAAATAGTAGATTTTTATTGCTTTCTTTGTAGTATCCTAATTCACCTTCCAATTTCTGTATTTGTGATTGCAATTGTGATTGACCTTGATTGTCCTTCATAAAAAAATAGTTACCACATATTGGACAGGAGCGATTGCAATTCTTAAAAATTGTCGCATATTGGAATTCCATTTCGCAATAAGGACACTTAGTCCAGAATTTGGATTTATATATGGAATCCATAATTTTTCAACAATTCCACAATTGGCTTCAATGACTTATTTGTGAGACTTGATTTCCACTATTTTTAATATCTCTTTTGACTTGGTCTCTTTTTTTATGATAACTTGTTCTTGACTTCTTTGACGATAATTAATCTTCTTTTCGACTTTGATTTTTGCCTTTTTTTTTCCTTCGATAATAAGTGACACAAGGAAAATTTCTTTTTTGTTCCAGTAATTACTATTACTATAATTAATTAATTAATTTTTTTATAAGTCTGCACAGTATATTAATTAAAAGTAAAGGATAAAATTACATAGCGAGGAGACCCCTGAAGCGGCCTAGGATAATGGAGCAATCCCAGCATAGCAGAAAAAGCAGAACTAGGAGGAGTATTACAGACCAACTTGCAAGTTATACAAAAAAAAACTGCCTCCAACAGTAAAGCCAAGACCAAAAGACAATCTAAGAGAGATCATGCAAAAAACACGTTAGACAACTGTTACAAAAAACTTGAGCGGAGCAGAGAGACCCGGCCTTCTCATCGAACTCCCGAGCAGACATGGAAACAGTTATGCAAGAGGGAATTCCTCCAGAATGGGGCAACTCCCCGGAAATTCCTCCTCCGGCAGCTTCACAGGGAGCGGCTCATATTTTCGAGCAACGAGGAGATCAGGCTCTGCGTGGCTGCACATCCTTTTGCAAGGGGGAGAGCCAATCGTGGAAGGGATCGAGAATTGCACAGGAGGAGCCGCTGACGATGCAGGAGCAGGAACCACCAGGAAAGGATCAAGAGTATCAACTGTTGCAGCAGCTGTCGTCCCTTCAGAGGGAAAACCACTGACATTCGGGACGCCGAAGACGCCCCCACCATCACCCCTGCCACCAGATTCTACCATGATCGGGCTCCGGCTCACGAGAGCATGTTGGCTTCAAGAGAAGGTGGCGTCAAGGTTGGCCAGACATTCGTCCAACTTGATGAGTTTGACCCTGGTGGCCAACATCTGATTCTTGGCAGAGCCCTAGTTACCCAACATGTCATCCAGAAGCTTGCCGAGCAGGTTTTTGATGATCCAATAATGGTTGACGTTGCCTCCATTATTGCTGAGGCTAGGTGTTCTGCTACAAGTTGCCCTTCCCATTAGTCAATCAAATTACGGCTGGCGAAGGAGATGCCAATGTCGAAGACATCGCCAGTGACAGGACAACACTGGGATTTGCTTCAGCTCCCACTGCCCCGTCGAAAAAGGTCGCGTGGCTTCGTCATGGCGGAGAGCGCAGTGAGAGTCCACAACCAGATACGCAACTGAATACGAGGGTGCATAGAATAGAACCAACTTCGAGGAGAAGCAAACAAAATGTAGTCTTGGGTGCTCGCTGGCCCATTTAAGGAGCATTGATCCAGGTTCGCACGAGCCATAGTAAATTGTAGGGAGCCGAATTGATGGTGCAAAGAGTTGAGGTGAGAGTCGTCTTGAATGCGTAGAGGGCTGAGGTTAGGTCGAGCTATACCAGAGTTGCATCCAGCTAGCCAGTGAAGGGACTTGCAAGCGAAGGATTGAGAGGGAGTCATAAAGCTGTAGGTGTGAGGACAGGCAGGTGGATAGTTGCATGGGGTGCGCGTGCCACGTTACGGGCGCTTGGGTCGAGGATCCTTCCCCATGTGCCCTCCTCGTGTCCTGCACGTGGACCCATGAATCATGGTGACGTCCGCATCCGGGGATAATTAATTTTTTTAATAATAATAATAAGGAATGTAATATTTGAAATTTTAATAAAAACAATTATTATAATATTGATTATTATAAATAATTGATTTTTATTAGGCTTATATGGTTTTTTTTGGGGTTTTCTGAAAAGTATATATAATAATAAATATTATTATCAATAATATTAATAATATATATATATATATATATATTTGAATAAACGTGGGTGAAAAACCCTAAGAGTTGGCGGCTGGTGGTGGAGGGGTGTAATGCTGTGAGGGTGGGAAGAATAGGCAGGAGGAAGGATGGTTGCGAGGGGAGAGCAATGGAGGGAGGAGGTAGGAAGGCGGAGGGGGTGGAAAACAAGGCTTGGAGCGGAGGCGCAGCTGGATGCAGGCGTGGGCTGGGGCAGGCGATGGCAGACAGTGAAGGGCGTGGCGTGGGCAGCAACGGGGGTGGTGGTGGTGGTAGTGGGGGAATGCTGGTGGACAAGGGGGGAATGCTGGTGGACAAGGGGGGTGCTATGATGTGGGAGGGGCGCGCAGAGGCGCAAGGATGGAGCGAAGAGCTGTCTAGCTGCATGGCGGAGATGTTGGAGGATGCGAAGAGATGGTGGAGGGGAATATGGGAGTTGAGGGAGAACTGCGCGAGATGTGCAGCGCAGGTTGAAGGGGAAGGGCGCAGGATGTGTAGTGCGAAGGGGGGGGATCGAGGAAGTGTACTGGAGGATGGGGAGATGGGGAGCGCGGGAAAAGAAGGGATGAGGGTGCAGGGATAAGGTATATGGCACACACAGGGAGGGATGATAGGAATATGTTGCGGATGGAATAGATAAAAGACAATCTCGGTCAAAGACCGATAACTCAGAGAGACTCTGAAGCTTACCAGACAAAGTCTGAAAATTTTGGCCAAAGGCCGGATCAATCAACGAGGCACTGATACCACTGAAGTGGAGAGATCTGTCTTCTAAGTAAACACCTAGTGTAAATAACGTAAATGACCCATAAATAGATATAGTAAAATATAATTGATAAGATGTAAGATAATGAATATAAAATTGTTGGCCCGATTTTATAATAGCTTGGGCTTTGCCTATTGAGGGGACGCATCCTCTCATTTAATTATTAATCTTTAATTCTTATTAATATTTATATGTTATTAATTATTTGTTACAGTGGGATATGAATTGCACGCATTTGCATTTCCTGGCTCACTCATTGAATCCCAAGTATTTAACTAATGGTTGGCTTAATGGTGGACCTTCACACAGTGTCTCTCTTCACAAGGATGGAGATATTTCACGAGGGAGGAAGGAAGCATTTAGAAGTATATATCAACATAGAGCATCCCTTGATGAGGTGTAGGAGGGATTTGTAGTTTTCAACTGGAACTAGAATATTTGGAGGCTATGATGTGCTCAAAGACAGGGGGTTAAGAAGCCCTATGCTTGGTTGGAAAATCATGGGGCAACATGCCCTATTCTATATGATTTATCCATAAGGGTCCTCTATTAGGTTACTTCATCCTCTTGTTGCAAGAGGAATTGGAGCACATATGGAAATTTGTACAGTTTGAAGAAGAGCAGGCTTGAGCAGTCTAGGGAATAGACATTCGTGTATGTGCACTCCAACCTCCATCTTATTTATAGGAAAAGGGATGGGTGGATGAAGGGAAAGATGAAGATGTGGGATGTGTTTCCAGATGATATGGGTTTGAACAATGGTGTTGAATTGGCATTAGTCAACTTGGATCTCAATGAACCAATGCTAGAGAAAAACACTTTTGATGATGGTGATCATCTCGAGGGCTCATCCTCCACAGTAGCAGAAACGAATCTCAAATTGGATATAGTAGATGAGGAGGAGGAGGATAGAGGAGATACCAATGGAAATGGTGATGATTTTGATGATGTTGACATGGAGGACCACTTAGTGATTGTGTCCTGATAGTGACGACTTCGAGCTATGACATTCATCCATCTATGGTTCTAGCATCTAGATTCTGCCCTATTTTGTGTTTTCCATTGGTGTTCCCACCTATAGTATCTTACTATTAGTGACTAAATGTCTATGTAATATAGTTTATGGTTCAAATCCAAATTCAAATTTTCATTACATATGACGATTTAATGAGAAAACTATAGTTTATGGTTCAAATTCTAAGTTTTAAACTTCTATTTTATGATGTGCCAGTATTGAATATTGTAATTGATTGCATGTTTGATCATGATTGATGCTACATGTAGTTAGTAACTAGTTCTGTCACTATTTTTAAATGTTCTAGTTTCTTAAAAAAATTAATCTTTATGTCTCTATTTCTCTCTCACACAGAGTTGGTAAAAGAAAGGTAGTGTTATGAAGATAGATGGAACAACGGGTAGGGTTTCCATAGCTAGTTAGGGTATAGGCACAACGTCAGTCATGATGGAAAAAGTTGCTGGAGATATTCTTGTGGACTATTTGGATGATGTCTTATCTGAGGAGGACATCCTTCTGCAATACCCTGGGGCTTGGGCATTTGATTGGAGACCTAATCTCTCGTGCGTGTTAGAAAGAGGACAGTGACGGGGCGGTGGAAAATACTGGTGCCATAGGTTTACCATATGGCTCATTGGATATTGTTACGTCACGTTACGAGTCTACTTGTCCTGAAAGTGGTACCATCGATCTTCCCGTTATTCTTCAAATCGTGGTTGATAATATTGTATAGGCTATTCCAATTTAAACTTGGAGCTATGGACTATCCTCTAAATGTGTCGCTCTTAATGACATATCTTCACCTGTTAATGTGAGTGGATTTTTAGATAGGTATCAGGTGGTAATGGTTTACTAGCTCGAGATATCAAGTTACCTCCACCGATGGCTGATGCATTTTATCAGGGTCTTGTAGTAGCTGGTGTGGAGATTGTGGGTGAAGGTGAAGTCAATAAATATAGTCCTAGTGAAGGTCGGGCCAATAAGAAACAAAAAACCCTAAATTCCAAGGGTTCAAACATTGCCTTGGTGGTGGGAGTTGACATTGGCTTGTCGGTAAACTTGGAGCTGACATATATTCTCGATATCGAAGGTAGGTCGCTTGTCGGTAAATTTATGGGTTGTCGTATCTCCATGGAATATTTAGAAGCATGGACTGATATACAATGAACGCCTACTCTGGGATATTTCCCATCCTTCCATATTCTTGTTAGAGTCTGGCCTGGATTCATATTTCGTGACTGTAAGGATGTTGTTATCATTTTGAAGGGTTTTTGGTTTTGGACATCAGTCTTTCTGCATTTAAAACCATGGTACCCTTTATTTGACCCAATGGAGGCAACAATGGAGAAATTCACGATTTGGATCAAATTACCTGGCCAACCTATCGAATGGTGGACTGCTGTAGGCATATCTACTATTGGTAATCAATTGGAGAAAACCTTGATAGTGGATAACAACTTTATTTCTAAGCCTCGTAGAGTAGTGGCTCGGGTACTTGTAGAATTGGACTTGCGAGGTGGTTTATTTGAGGCAATCGATTCTGTGATGGGTGGTTGAACTCACTCAACAACTAGAATATTTCAATCTTCCATTTATATGTATTCGATGCAACAATTTAGGGCATGTGGTGGATGATTGCAAAGTTCCAGTCATGAAGAAGAAATGGGTTTCCAAGAGCCCTAAAGTTTTGGTTTTTGGGGAAGATGGTTTGTCTCATGAAGGACCGGCTAGAGTTTCCTCCAAATACAACATTATTGTATCTGCTCACAAGGAGGAAGCAAGATTTTTGAACCCTAATTCAACTTCCTCGGAACGCGCTATAGAGTCTTTTAAAGATGGACGAGTATCTTCTCAAGACTATGTCCAGCAGGAACATCTTACTCATATTGGATCTGAAGATGGTGATATAATTGGTATGTTGATCTAGTCTAGTACTTATGTCAATCTGTATTTTTCTTTTGGGATACTTCAATTAAATTCTATAATGCAGAGGGGGGCTTGTCTTGTCAGAGTGTTTGCACACTGTGGAGTGGGAGGAGATACCCTTGCAGAAGCATTATTGTTGTGCATTTCCAAAGGAGAATTCTAGGAGGATCATATGGGTATGGTGAATGATTTGCCATCCAATTATCTCAATGTCTCATAAGTATCCAATCACAAACTATGTCTCTAACATCCGGTAGTGGAATAAGAGGGGAAGGCCACTATGATTTTTTCCCTCATAGGCATGGGGGGGTAGTTCGTATGTGTATTCCTCTGGTCTTGATATGGATTCAGGTGGAAATCATATCACAGTTGGTGTTGGTAGAAATTCTAAATTATGTCATGCACATTAAAAAGCATCCAAAGAAATGAGATAGGGAAGACGAGATTTAATCACTGGGGCCCTTAGAGTGCCAAATTCCCCCCTCCCAGTTACTTAATGATCATCCTCTTCGTTAATGTGAGAGGGATGGGGAGCCAGACCAAGAAGGTGGCTCTAAAACGATTAGTTATGGAAAATAATCCAAATATTTTGTTGGTTCGGGAGACAATGGGGAAGGAAATCACTATTTGTAATGCTTTGAAGTCTATTCTCTCAGGTTGGGAGTTCATGGCGATGGACTCTTTTGGGAATTCGTGGGTTGTTCTTACTAGATGGAAGGATTGTGCCTGTTTCATTAACTCTTTTTCCATTGTCTCTAGTATGTATATAGAGTTGTAGTGTCGAAGATTGGGTAAGGTGTTCTCAATACTTAACATATATGGACCTTATGAGGGTAAGGTCTCTTACTAGAATAAGCTTTTTAATTCCTCTCTATTATTTCATTCCAATTTAATAAAGTCGGGGATCTCAATTTTACAATATAAGGGTGAGATATTTGGGAAGCTGGTATTAGGACTAGTCCTCTAAATGATTATTTTACAGTTGCAATGGAAAAGGCTCACCTTTTTTATATTAATATGGTGGTAGTTGGTCCAACCTGGGTTGGGTCTAATTCTATTTCAAAAAGATTAGACAGGTTCATTTGGCATGAGGATTTATGTAATCAATTTAATAGGTATAGGTCATGGATTGGAAGGTCTAAGTTTCAGCTTATTTCCCTATTTTTTGGAGATTGAACTGATGATGAAAATCCCAGATCCCCATTCAAATTTAATCCGGCATGGGTTGAAGATGAAGGATTTAATGAGCGTATTTGTTCCAACTAGAAGCATTTGAACCCTCATTCTGCTAAGTCGGCATGCTAGCAATTTGTGTCGGTTATAAACCTAGTGAAGGATCTAATAGTTAAATTGTCTGTAGAGATTTGCAGGAAAAGAGAAGGTCCCATTAAAAAGGGTGAAGACATGATAGAAATGATACTACAAAAAGATGTGAGTTGTATTCTTGATGAATATGGTCTTCATGACCTGAAAGAATGGGAAAATAAGAAGGCCAAAATACTACTAGAAGAAAAGCAAGAATGGTGCATCAAAAGTCGAGCTAGCTAGATTGCCAGTGGAGATCAAAACTCAAAATATTTTCATCAATTTGCAAATTACAGGAAAAATAAGAACTCTATTTGGGCAATTTATGATGATGAAGGTGGAGAAGCTAGGTCCTTTATTGAACTTGCTGATTTGAGTAATTTACACTTTGAAAAATTTATAAAGCTCCAAATCATTGTCCTCTGGGGGGCATCACGAGACTTATCAACAAGTATTCTTAGTTAGTGGAGGAAGGTGAGGATGAGGAATTATTCAAGGAAGTCTCTTTGGAAGAAATTCTGGAGGTTATGAATTCATTCCAAAAGGATTGTAGTCCAAGGACATGGTTGGACAGTTGAGTTTTTTATTCACTGCTATGATGTTCTACGTGAAGACTTGCTAAGAGTGGTGGAATAAGTTCGAAAGAAAGGTACCATGTAATATCAATTCAAATTTTCTGTCTCTTATCCCTAAATTTGACCATCCAAATAATTTTAATGACGATCGACCTATCTCATTATGCAATATGATATATAAGATTACATCTAAGGTAATTGCTTTAAGGATCGAACCTGTTCTTTCTCAAGAAATTCAGTTTTTTAAAGGGAAGGAACATACATGAGGCTATAGGTTCTATGCAGGAAGTACTTCATAGTGTCAAATCTCATTCCTCTCATTCTTTGATCATTAAGCTTGTTATCTCGAATGGATATGATAGGGTCTCATGGACCTTCATGCATCTTATGTTGCTTCAGATAGGTTTTTCATTAAATATGGTGAAATGGATCGTGGGATGTGTTACTTCTATGCAGATGGTAGCCTTAATCTATGGTTCAACAACTCCTTCTTTCAACCATCTAGGAATCTTTGGCATGGTTTCCCTTTATCGTCATATTTATTTCTCCTGGTTGCAGAATGTTTAAGTAGGAGACTTAATGATGCTAAGTCAAAGAAGATTGATAAAAAGGGTGGCTATAGGAAGGAGTGTGAAAATCCTCACAGCAAATCTAAGAGATGATGTATACCTCACAATGAAAGAATTTAGGAATAAGATTAAGAGTGGTCAATGTAGTAAGATGAGCAATAGAATAATAATATAGTAGAACTCGGATAGAAGCAAAAATACTTCACACACACTAATTCATTAATCACAATATGGACAAATAAGTAGTACAATGCATGAGGATTCGAATGCCAAGGTGGCAATTCGAATTAGCCTTCATGGAGTGATCAAAAGATCACTGGAGTGTCATCGGAGCACAACTAGAAGTCTTCATCATCATCAGTGGAGTCATCAATGCTCAAGTAACTGTCAACCATCAGTCAAACTGAGTCTAATTGAGTGTGGTAGGTGTAATTGAGTGTAACTGGCACTAACTGAATGAAGGAGGCTCAGTAGAGGGCGCATGAGGAGCTAACTGGAGTCAGAATGGGAAGTCAAGTCTCACTGGAGGTCCATCGGAGTGATATAGTCAGTTGAGAGTCAGTCTAGCCTTAAATCAAGGAAAGAACTGATGATAACTCAATTAACTGAAGTGCAACTGAGTGGTAGGTGAGAGAGGACGAGTGGCTTCCTTAAATCAAGGAGGAAGGGCGCACTAAGCTCTAGGAGGGCTAAAACTAATCTAAGAGAAGCTCCCGGGGGCTGGCTAACTGAGGGCTGGGGGCTGGCTAACTGAGGGCTGGACTGATGACTGGGATGCATGCAATTGCATGCATGCATGCTGCATGTAGAAATGCATGCAAGACTGTAAATGCAAATAATGAAAATGCTGGTAGGACTAGGATGGAGTATAGGAATATCCTAACACTCCCCCTTAATCCATCCTGGGCCCTAGTAACTGATACCAAAGGTCACCCAATACAATGAATAATAATAGCAGTCAATAAACCGAGGAAATGGGGAAAACCTCATGGGAAAAATACCCCCCCTCAAAATAGACTGTAAGGCACACACAAAAATAAATGCTCCAAACTCAAGCAGGTGTGATATTTGGTCATATGTCTGGAGGTATCTTCTTCTTGGGAAGAAGTGGATCATGCTCAGAAAGCATGTGCTTGTACTTGCTCTTCAGATCGAATGTGATGAGAACAAATCCAAAGGTATTGTTGATGCCCCGAAGATCGCAACATCAAGCAGAAAGCGATTCTCCCCAGTAGACTATCCCAATTAGATTGTCCACCGTTTGGTATGGGGAATCCATCCGGTTAGCGGTTCCGGCAACTGTTGGGTTTGGATATTTGCTTCAATTACACCGGTTATGGCCCGATCCACTGTTATTTTTTATTTTATGGTTTAAAAATGATATGCAAGTGCCTAAGCTAACTTAATTTAAATGCAGAACTCAGAACAAATCTGTATTTAAAACCGAAATAAACCTAAACTATCCCTGCAAGGAGCAAAATTATAAGTGTGAGTAATGTGCTGGAAGAGTTATCTAAAGATCAACATACACCCATTAAATCATAAAGATACATCTACAGCAAGAAAGAAACAGATATTAGAAGATAGCTTCCAATTCACATATAACGCATTCCATTACTCATGTAGGAGAAAATTTATTTGCACAAGAAACAGTTAGATCATTCAATATAGAGAAATAATTCAAGAAAGCAAAGAAAGATCTCACTGTAGAATATGAAAGTCACAAGAATAATCTAGCATGCATCCAACATCCATTTCCATGCAAAAGACATCCTCTCCAGGCTCTTATTAGGAAAATTTCATTTTCTTGGAGCAAGTGCAAGATAGCTCGTACAAGTTAAGAAAAATATTTTCCCTGCCAAAAGTCCCTTACACTATTCCCTAAACTTCTATTTATATCTTTACAAAATGCCTCTTGGGCTGCCACCTAGCTCTTTACACATGTCCTTTACAGACTTTTCCTCTTAATAAACAAATCGTGGCCCTTTTTCTTAAAACATAAAAATTTCTCAAAAAGGAAAAGGACAGTTGTCCAGTGATTCTACGCTTTAAACATAGGGAGACCAAAATACAAAATAGGAACAACGCCTTAGGATCAGCGTGTTCACCCTTGGGAAGGCGCTTCTGCTGGGAGAGAAGGGCTTGGATTGGCTGCTACTGCTGGGAGAGAAGGACTTGGACTGACTGCTACTGCTGCTGCTTTCTTTTCCTCCTCTGCTATGTAACTGAACCAAATACCAGTGTCTCTGATAACCACATTAGCTGGGGAAGGGAGCAAGATCTTCTGGGAAGTTACATGTTTACCAAGTTCTACTTCCACCCCCTGAATTTCTGCAACTGCTGCGTGGTGGACTTCTTTAAGAAAATGACTGTATATTGACGACAGCCCAATATAATGGTGGAGATCATCAGTGGCTAGGACATCAATCTTCTTTACATATTCCATTTGGATGCCTAGCTCTTCCTTCAAGTCTGATAAACGTTGCTCTTTGCTTGGGAACTCCTTGAGGGACTGAGGAAAACTCATCTTGCACTTATCATGCACTTCATGGATTTTTTGATAAAGACTGTTACTTTTATCCATTGTTCCTTGGATCTTAGCCATTAGCTTAAGGCCACAGTTCCTGCAGAATTCAATAAGGGCTATATCTTCTTTAAAATCATCTACAGACTTGAATGGGAGATGCTTAGGGAAATCAACCCTCCCTTCTCTCCATTCCACTTGGCTCAGGATGTTTGCTTTAACCCGAGTATATTTGCCCTTAATTATATTGGCCTCTGCATTGACTTTTTTCAATCTAACCATCATGGCTTTGAGCCTGCACAATTCCTCGGTAATAAGCTCCTGTGTGGCGTGCATTTGTCTCAGAATGTCACAGGACAGTTCATGAAAGGGAGACATATCTATTGCTCTGCTCTCTGCCTGCTCTAATTGCTCAACCATTGCTTGCTTATCTGCTTGCAGATGAGAAAATCTAGCTTCCGAATCGTTCTTTTCTGCTTCTAAAACCATCATCTGGACTGCCAGGTGCTCCTTTTCTTCTTCTAAATGGCGATACTTACCTGACAATTCCTTGTGCTCAACAGACAGGCGATTATATTTATTCACTACAAGATCCCTGTAAGCCTGCTCATTAGCCACAGTATGTTGCAACATGCGAGCTCTCCTCTTTGTTGACTCAAATTCTCTAACCATATCGACCACATTGTTTTGTGTTTCTTTTGCTGCTGACACAGCGGCGGATGCCATGGCTATGGGAGCCTTATTTGTATTTTGCATCACCGTGGTCTCCCACCGGGTAACAATATCTTCTTGGAAGAGTCTCTTTTTCTTCTCTTCCGATTTCAAGACTACTGCCTTCCTCTTCTTATCATACACAAATTCATCCCATCGGGACACAGTATGATCTTCTGATGGAGTGTAAGGGACGATTGGGAGGTCTATTACATGTATTTCTACTTCTATGGGTGGGGTTTGTACTTCTTGAGCCGCGTCTGTTCCCACATTTTGGGTGCCGTAGACACTTGCTTGAGCTATGTCTGTCTCCATATTTTGGGTGTCGGGAACACCTGCTTGAGATGTGTCTGCCTCCACATTTTGGGTGCTGGGAACCCCTGCTTGAGATACATCCGTTTCCATATCTTGGGTGCCAGAGCCACCTTCCTGGGCATCTTCATCGGTCTTAAGTTCTTCTTCCGCCTTTTGTTCCTCTTCAGCTTTACGCCTTCTTTCTTCTTCTTCAGCTTGCTGCTGATTTTCACTTTCTTCCCTCTGCTCTGCATCTTCAGCTTCTTTCTGCAGCCTTGCATCTTCTGCTTCTTGTTGCAACCTAGCATCTTCAGCTTCTTGCTGCAACCTCGCATCTTCAGCTTCTTTCTGCAGCCTTGCTTCCTCAGCTTCTCTCTGCAACTTCGCTTCCTCTTTCAATCTTTGCTCTTCGCGGGCTAGGGCATCAACTGCTTCTCTCTCTTTCTGCAGACTGACTTTTCGGGCTGGGGCAGAGCTAGAGCTTGCTCCACTACCTTGACGACAAATATGCAACTCAGTCATGTTGCTGATGCCTCTGAACACTTCTTCCTCGGCATCATAGTAATGAGCATATTCAAAATGAGCATAAACTTCTTTGCAATGCTCGACAACCTTGCTCCACCTATCATTTCTATGGAAAATCATTTCACCAAAGTGGAAAGCTTTCAGCTTTTGAACGAATTCCTCAGTTGATGCAACCCCTGAGAATTTGTAGGCTCCTATGCAGAAGGGCAAAGGAGGGAAAGAATCCTTATGTTGCTTGTTAAGCACCCCTCCTATTCCATCAAGGAAAATTTGCCTGACTGCTTCCTTGAGGACTACATAATCAGTAGCGTATTTTGGAAAAATGTATGGCGCTTTGGTACCTCCAAACATCCTGATGTAGGTGCCCTGCTTTGAGAAATAAAAATATCCATAGTTTTCCAGGACCTCCATGGCATTTTCTGATAGACAACTGGGCTTTGCCTTGAACATCTGCTCATATAGAGGCATGATGAATTCTTCGCAGATGAGCTTATAGCTTGCTCTGTAATTTTGAGCACACATTATTTTATAAGTAGTGTAGACCGGGGTGTTGGCTTTATCCCATGTGCAACCTAGTCTGGGGAAAGATAGTTTGGCCAAAATACAGTCAATGAGATAGGAAGATATGTAAAATTCTGACTTTTTTAAGGCCAGACCTTCTCTTGCAGCAGCCACTGTGGATGCCAAACTGTCCGAAAGGATAGTAGCCCAGTAAAAAACGGTTCCTTTGAATGCTACGAAGTGGATGATGGGGGCCCACTGTATCCTGTATACAGTGCCATCGGGCATGCCGAAAATTCTGCATAGCATCAGGGCGATTAACCTAAAAGGAGGTCTTAGGTTCTGAACATCATATTCATCATTACCTCTCTTTCTCAAGTGTTTTCCTGTGACCAATAATTTTTTGGCCGTCTCAATATTATTCATCTTCGCCAACCATTCATCACTTAGAGCTTGCTGGGGACGCGAGAATTTGTAGGCTGCAGCAATATATGCTGGATGGAATGAAGCGAAAGGCTCTCCCTTGCTGTCATGCAACACTCTTGTCTCTGGGTTGGCATGTTCCAGTATCCACCCGATCACTTCAGAGCATGGGAACAATTCAGGGCGGGTAGAAGCCCTAGCTATGCTGGAAGTTCTGATGTTGAGGTAGATCTGTTCTTCTTCCAATAATACATCTGGGATATCCTGGTCCCTGATCAACCGGTAAACATCTCCCCAACGGGCCTCGGGAGGAACGCCGGTGGTACACTTAGTGTCTTGGAACATAGTTTCAGTCCTTAGTTGCACTGGCTCTGGTTCCATCACTTTAGTTTTCTTTCTACCACCTTTTGGCATCGTGGCTTATCCCTGCTAGCAACCAAATGTGAATCATTATAAAAATTTGCAACATGTTATGAGAGTGTAACATAGAGAAGGACAATTTTAACATGCTAATGAGAAATATAGACAAAATTATAAGTTGCATGCTGGGGAAGCAAAATATATCACTTCAGAAAACGAAATATGGTCTTGAGACTTGATTATCCTACGGAGACAATGCCTCATCAGGAATTTGAAATGCTTCCGAAAAGGTAAGCATATGACATGGAAAAAACCTGCTTCCCTCCTAGTCCTTGGAGAGAGGGTGCCCTTCATCGTAGCACTTCTAATGATCAATGGTGGGTTGGCCTGGAGTGAAAAAATCCTATGAATAAACAATGAAACAAGGGACTGTTTTCCACATTCATTAACTGAGCCAAAAGGGTGAGTGTTGAGTATCTCAACTGACCACTACTGTCATTAATAATGCTTGTGAAATGGTGTGTGGCCGGTATGAGGTTTGAATCAGGGTAGGAAAACGATGGGAATGCAGTCAGCGAAAAATTTGGATGGTCATGGCTACGGCTTTAAGCTGGTAGGAATGAGAAACCTAAGGGGCCACGGCGGCCGTAATAAACAAAAAAAAATGAACTATGCTAACAATGTCTATCGGCCACGTTATGAACGGGAAAACCCAAAAAGTAATTCGATGTGGAGATAAAACAAAGATGGCGGTTAAAAATCCTACCTGGAGACGAGACAGTGGTTGAGTGAGGTGGACGCGGTCGTGGATGCGTTGAGCTGGAGTGAGCCGGCGCGGTCTTCCCAACGATGTTCTTTGAACGATAAACTAGCAATGCGATCAATGAAAACCCCACCGTCCTTATAAAAGGTTAGGCACGTGCGGCATTAAACGGGTAGGTGGTGTCATTAAAATGAGGTTTTAATGCCTTGCACAGTGCAGTCATTTCAAGCCGTCACATCATTTAAACGCGACCGCCGGTCGTGGAGCGGACTTACGAGTTTCGTCCGCAGTTGCGGATTAATATGGTGAATTGCTTCGGTCGTTTTGGGAGCACTTTGCGTATCTTTTCGAAATACGGCCTCTCGGAAGCTTATCTCGAAAGGTTTTGCCGGGTCGTCTCGCAGTTTCGGAAAGATTCAGGATATCCTTCCGCAACTTACGAAATAAATTTGTTCAAGCTTATCAACATTTGACGAAAGCTTCCGCAATTTCGGGAGGAAATCTCAAGTTCTTCCGCAGTGTCGGGAGAGAAACTTGAGTTCTTCCCCAGTTTTGGAAGAGAAACGCTATTGCTTCCGCAGTTTCGGGAGAGTTTTTTGAATTTCTTTCCGCAATTTCGAGAGAGACACGCAAATTACTTCCGCAGTTTCGGGAGAGATATGCAAATTGCTTCCGTAGTTTCAGGAGAGATATGCAAATTGCTTCCGCAGTTTCGGGTGAGTTTTTTTGGGTTTCTTTCCGCAAATTCGAGAGAGACACGTGAATTGCTTCCGCAGTTTCGGGAGAGTTTCGTGAATGCTTCCGCAGTTTCGAGAGAGAAACTTGAGCTTCTTCCGCAGTTTCGGAAGAGAAACTTAAGTTCTTCCAAAAAAACACTAAGTCTTTCCGCGGTTTCAGGAGAGAATCGTGAATGCTTCCGCAGTTTTGGGAGAGCTTTTTGAATTTCTTTCCGCAATTTCGAGAGATATATGCAGATTGCTTCCGCAGTTTCGGGAGAAATATGCAAATTGCTTCCGCAGTTTCGGAAGAGAAACGCTATTTTAACTTAGAAGAAAAACTTTCATTTTTAAAGCAGATTCCTTAGTTGAATACAAAAAACTAAGTTAAAAGGAGAATTAACTTTTTTAGGCAGTCTTTCTAGAAAAAATAAAAGGAGGGGCCCCAAATATGCACAAATTTTTTTGGGGGGGGATGTTGCTCCAACAACAATTGGCGAGTCGCTGGCGAACACAGATCTCTGAAAAAATTCCTCTCTATGATCTGAAACCTTCTTAAAAGATATCCATTTTATATGCAATATTCAGCTAAGCACTTGAATCTCGGTGAAGGAAAAAGTCACTTTATCTGCTAGCCATTGGGGAAAGGGGAGATTTGATAGAGACATCTTTAAAAATCTTAAAGGGCCAACATGTGGGGTTCATTTGAGAAGATTCATCTTTCAGATGGCTACTGCTATCGGACTCCACAGGATTTGCAACACTTTCTCATGGACATTATTGCTCTTGTTCCTCATTCCCATGCTGCTTGCATCCTTTTGGATGTTTATACTTTTGACAGCTTTGCTGTTTGAGCCTTCCATAAATATTTTCTTTAGACATGATCTTTGATTTTGGCTCCTCAATCCATAATGTCCTTTTGTGTGAGTGAGAGATTTATTGATTTGATCAAGCCTCACGGACGGAGAGGACCCTAATTTGAGCTGAGTCTTTTGGACAGCTTTCTTGACTTACATGTTTTGCTTTTGTCTCAGCCATGCTTCAATTGAGGCGAGAATCTTTGGAAAACAGACCCTTGATCAAAGCCATTTTGGCTGTTAAATTTGCAGCATGGAATCATTTCAATACCCTATGCCCTCGGGATGTGCTACTCTCCGTGGGTCCAACTTCAATGACCTTCTTGAGATGCCTCTTTTATCGGACGTCCTCTTATCGAACCATCTCTTGACTATGTCTTGGTGCTGATGGAATCAGTCTTTAGCTTTCTGTCGGGCTTCTTCAAGTTGAAGCAGGGTATTGATCCTGGATTGTAAGACTTGGCTACCAGACCCTCGAGAGGCTTGGGACAACTGTAAGGATGGGAGCAAGATGTTGGGGGGAAGGATGGCTTCCTTTCCATAGACAAGAGTGAAAGGAGAAATCCCTAATGCCTTCTTTGGAGTCACCCTATCTGCCCATAAGGCGTTTGGGAGAGCTATATGCCAACTTCGCCGATTTTCTATCACAGTCTTCTTGAGAATTCGAATGAGCTTTTTGTTTGAAGATTCAACTAATCCGTTTCCTTGAGGGTAATAATTGGCTGAATAATGCAGCTTAATCCTCCATTCATAAACAAATTCATTTATTTTAAAAGACGAAAAATAGGGAGCGTTATCAAAAACAAGGGAAATTGGAACTCCAAACCTGGTTATGATGTTTTCCTTCAAGAAACTGATGACCGTGTCTTCATTGATCTTGCGCAACGGGATAGCCTCCGTCCATCTAGTGAAGTAGTCGGTAGCCGTCAGGATGTATCGATGTTGCAAAGAAGAATTTGGATTTATCTCTCTAATAACATCTATACCCCACTGTTCAAAAGGTTCAGAGATAATAACTGGCTGCAAGGGTCCTGCTGCCTTAGGTAATTTCCCGGCACTTCTTTGGCATACATCACAGTTTCGTGTATACGCATGCGCATCTCGGAACAGAGTGGGCCAATAATATCCAGCTCTAAGTATCTTGTGGGCTGTTGTTTCCCCTGAATAATGTCCACCTGCGGGGCGATCGTGTAATTCCTTAACAACTTTACTTGCATCTTCCTTTTCTAGACATCTGAGAAAAATTCCATCATAATTCTTTCTGAAAAGTATCCCATCAATGATTTGATAAGCTGCTGATTTCAAATGGAGTGCCCTCCTTTGCTTAGAGCTCCAGTGCTCAGGTAGGTGTCCTTGCTGCAAATAATGCACCAGATCTCTATACCATGACTGAGGAGTTGTGAAGATAGGACATACTTCAACTGAGTTTAGCTCAGCTTCATTCTTCCAATGTTGCTCTTCATCAGTCGAATTTCCTATAAGCAATTTGCACAGGCCTTGTCCTTTGATGATCGTGGCTAGTTTAAATTCTAAATCGTATTCTTGAAGAGCTGTGACCCAGTTTCCCCTCCTTTCTCCTAGTTCCTTTTGAACGAAGAGGGATCTAACAGCTGGGTGGGGAACTATAACTTTAGTTCTGTTCTTAAGAATATATGGTCTGAAGTGTTTGACTGCTTTGAAGACAGCATATGCATGCTTGTCAACCACGGGATAGTTTAGCTCAGCCCCTTGCAGACCAGTGCTCAGAAACGAGATTGGGTATTCGTTCCCTAGCTCCACCTTTTGTGTGAGTACAGCCGTGAGGGAGTCATCCAAAGCAAAGGTATACATGATAAAATCCTTATCAAAATCTAGGCTTCTTAAGGAAGGAGCTTTAGCTATAGCTGCCTTGATGTCTCTAAACGCATCCTTTTCTAAATCTGTCCACTTGAACTGTATGCTTTGTTTAACCATTTGTTGCAAAGGTTTAACAATTTGTGCGAAATCTGGAACAAATCTTCGGACGAAATTGATAGTACCCATAAAGGACTGCATAGATTTTTTGTTATAAGGCATTGGAATTCTATTGATAGCTTGTACTCTTTCCTGATCTATTGACACTCCTCCTTTGGAAATGATATGGCCCAAAAGTTTACCTTCGGGAATAGCGAACACACTCTTCTTGGGATTCAATGAAATACCATATTTCCGACAGCGATAAAAAAAATGCTTCAAACGGACAACATGATCTTCCCTTTTCTTTGAAAAAACTGTCACATCATCTAGGTAGACAACAACACACTGCCCACCCAATCCTCGGAAGGCGATATCCATTGCTCGCTGGAATGTAGCTCCTGCGTTTATCAGGCCGAATGGCATCCTTCTATATGCGAAAGTTCCCCACTTAGTGCGGAAAGTAGTCTTAAGACGATCTTCTTCGGCTACTAATACTTGATTGTATCCAGAGAAACCATCGAGAAGAGAAAATAGCTCAGATCCCGACACCATTTGAAGGATTTGTTCCATTGAAGGGACGAGATAGTTGTCTTTATCCGAAGCTCTGTTTAAATTTCTGAAGTCCACACATAGTCTTATCTCTCCTGATTTCTTTCTTACGGGAACTAAGTTAGCAACCCACTCAGAATGCCGGACCTTAAAGATTATTTTAGCGTTCAGGAGTTTCTTTAATTCCTTTTGAATCAGAGGTTCCAAAGTAGGATGCATCCTTCTTAATTGCTGCTGAAATGGCTTGACACCCGCTTTCATCGGTATAACATGCTGAATAATGCGGACGTCATACGTTTTTAGATCCTCATAGGTCCATGCAAAAACATCCTTATATTGTCTAAACAGTTTGATGAACCTATTTCTTTCCCCCAGTGAACAACATTTACCAAGGTTGACAAATTTTGGTTCAGCCTCGGTACCTAAATTAACTAACTCATGCTGCATTGATGAACTGTTAGTTTTGGTATTAGCTGGTCTTTTGAACTTACTTTGAAGATCAAACAGCATTTCGAGTGACCTTACCCCTTTGGGGATGAAATTTCCTTTATTTGCATCCTTCTTTAGCAAATCAGAATCGTGTTCTTCTTTATCTATCACAGCTCCTTGGAAAATGTCTTCGTTCGTTAGAAAACTGATAATCTGTTCGTCATCATCGAAAACCCTGAAATTTGTGACGTTGTCAGGGACGGAGGGCCTGAAAATTAATTCAATTGAGCATTTGTTATTAGATGGCACCAATCTAGAAGCGGATGTTGCTAACAAATCAGCTGCAGAATTTTGCAATCTAGGAATAGACTTTATATTGAAAGCATCAAAATGCATAATTAAATCCCATACCTCAGCCTGATAACCTTTCAAATGAGGTGAGAGACAGTGAATGGTATCTCTTACCTATCTCACAACTATTTCTAAGTCACCAAAAACCTTCAAGTATTTAACATTTAAATCGATGGCCTTCTTTAATCCGTGTACCAAAGCTTCATATTCCGCAGTGTTGTTAGTACAATCAAATTCTAACCTACAGGACAAAAAGTACTTATTTCTTCCCAGGTCCATCAGAACACAACCGGCTCCAGATCCTTCCAGAGTTTTAGAACCGTCAAAGTATAATGTCTAAAACAAATCTTTTGATTCAGCTAAGTTAGTATCTCTAAGGTCTAAGTCAGTGACTAAACTAACTATATTACAGTCAACATCATCAGTCCGAGAGAAATGAAGGATATCGGACTGTTCATCTGATTCATGGCTGATGGTTTCAGACTGATAATTACCCGGATCAATTTCTAAGAAATAATTCCCCAGAACCGAGGATGAGAAGGTTACAGCCTCATTCTTTCCCTCTAGTTGCATTACATTTTGCTTCATGTGCGGTTCTCTCAGGACTTTGATCTGATTCTGCCTATTTTGATAAGGCAACCACAGATGAGACCAATCAATTGCAAAGTAACCATTCAGCTTTGTGGACCAATCCCTACTTAGGATCAAACCATAGGCCTCAGGAATATCAACTACCATTATGTCAATAAACTGACAGACTCTAGAGTCGGCTGATAATCTAATGAGGACATCTTTAATTTCCCCAATAACTTTGACAACAGTTCTATCTAACTGAATGATTTGGGCCGGAGATGGAATAGGTTGCCCGTTAATTTTTTTACAAATTGACAGTGGCATGACATTTGAAGATGCTCCAGAATGTACCAAGCAATTGTGAACATTATGGTTGAAAATTTCGAAGGTCAACAGGAATGGCAACGTTTGGGATTTAGATTTCCCGCCGATACTAGCCTCATTAATGTCGGGATATTCTTGAGTATCCGTTAATGGAGTGCTGGGTTGGGGTTGCAAGGCATGCAGCAGCTTATCTCGTTGCTGAGGCAAGCTGCACATATCGAATATTGACACATTTGCTTTGACTTTCTTTATATCTTTAATAATGTCATATCCTATATCAGAATCGTTCCCAATTCTGGCCGGATGGTCTGTTTTATTCATTATGACCTTTGGCTGTTGAATTATGGTGTCAATGTTTGGTTGTTTGGCCGCTGCTTGGCTAGCTTTAGGTTGTGGTGGAATGATTGCTATATGTCTTCTAGGTAGTTCTTTTGAAACTTTAAGCTTGGGAGGAGTCGAGTCTGGCACATGATCCGTAATAGGACCTTTACTGCGAGTATTAATGTTCACAACAAAGAGAGAGCTTTCTATGGGATCTTCTCCTACTAATTCAGTTAAAGGTACCCAATCCCATAGCACCATAGTGGTGTCCGGAGGTGGTTCTTCTAATTCAGGGCTCGATTCCTCTAGAGGATCGTCTTGATCCGGAATCTGTGAATCCAACATTTGGTTCATGACTAAACTCATAGAGTTAATCCATTGTGGGCAACTCTTCTCCGAATGCGGTTCTTGATGAAAGGTGCAGAATTTTTCCATCCCTATTTCATTGAGGTTTAAAACAGGGGAAGTATTCATGGGTGGATGAAGTTGATCGCTGTCTTTCCTCTTTTTGTAAAATGGCTTGAAAGGTTTCCTAGATGTACTAGCAGCCTTATCTTTCTCGAGGTCTACAATTTTATTGGACAACTTCTGCATCATCTTAACTACATTCTCCATGTCTGTTGATGACTCTTCTTTACCTCTAGTGAGCAGCAAGGTTTTTTTAATGACTGTTGGTTTTGTTTATGCATCTAAGGCATGTTTAGCAATGCTATCCGCTTCTTCTTCCACCTTTCTAGCTTCTTCGAAATTCTCTATTAGGGTGGTTTTCTTAGATCTTTTAACGAACATTGCTATGGGTCCTTCAAGAGCTGTTGTATAATATTCAACCAGAGATTCCTCTGTTGGTTTATTTGCTTCACTGAAATTATTTAAGAGTGTTGTGAACCTTTGGTTGAAGTCTTGAACCTTTTCTTTCTTTTCCATTCTCATGGACAATAATTCTTTCATAAGTGTAGCTACAGTTTTTTGGTTTCCATATTTATTTAAGAAACATTTTTCAAATTCATCCCAGCTTGAGATCGAGCTAGGTTGTAAACTAAAATACCAGGATGATACTTTCAGCTCAAATGTGTATGGAAAAAGCCTACAGACTACATCTTCATGTTGCACATTTAAAAGATTCAGGGCTAAATAAAAACTCTTGAGATGATCTTCGGCCGAAATGGCTTTCCCTGGGTCAAATTTAGGCAAGAATTTCTCTGGATTTTTTGGAAGATTGTGGAATGGCCCAGCTAGATTCAATGCTCCCCTCGCTCTCCAGGCAGGTACGGCCATGTCTCTATGTGGAGAATCTGGTGGAGAATTGTATGGTGAATTCAATGGAGTGTTCTTTGGAGTAATAAGTTCTCCAAGACTTTCTTGATCTGAAATATTTTCTGGGTTTTCAAGATCGTCCTCGTTCAGGGGTTTTGCAATTTCTTCTAAGGTTAAATTCACAAGCTCTTCAAAATTTTGCACAAGAATCGAATCACGGGTGTACTGTCGCTCTTTTCTAGGAGAACTTTTCCTAGGGAGGAAATTTACTGCGTTTAAACCACCTAGCTGTCTAACATAAGATCGTGTATGTCTCCTTAAATCTTCTATTTCTACAAAAGGCACAACATATAATACTTCTTGAGGTTCAGAATCAGAGACGAGGTTTTCTTGGTTTGCTACTTCAAGATTTGGGCTGTCTGAAATTTCTCTTTTAAGCGGGTTTTCAGTAACATTTTTGACAGTGGGAGATTTTCCTTTATCATCCATGCACTTTCAGGCCCTCCTTCTAGTGCCAAAAACTGTTGATGCCCCGAAGATCGCAGCATCAAGCAGAAAGGGATTCTCCCCGGTAGAGTATCCCAATTAGATTGTCAACCGTTTGGTATGGGGAATCCGTCCGGTTAGCGGTTCCGGCAACCGTTGGGTTTGAAGATTTGCTTCAATTACACCGGTTATGGACCAATCCACCGTTCTTTTTGATTTTATGGTTTAAAAATGATATGCAAGTGCCTAAGCTAACTTAATCTAAATGCAGAACTCGGAACAAATCTGTATTTAAAACCGAAATAAACCTAAACTATCCCTGCAAGGAGCAAAATTATAAGTGTGAGTAATGTGTTGGAAGAGTTATCTAAAGATCAACAAACAACCATTAAATCATAAAGATACATCTACAGCAAGAAAGCAATAGATATTAGAAGATAGCTTTCAATTCACATATAATGCATTCCCTTACACATGTAGGAGAAAATTTATTTGCACAAGAAACAGTAAGATCATTCAGTACAGAGAAATAATTGAAGACAGCAAAGAAAGATCTCACTGTAGAATATGGAAGTCACAAGAATAATCCAGCATGCATCCAACATCCATTTCCATGCAAAAGACGTCCTCTCCAGGCTCTTATTAGGAAAATTTCATTTTCTTGGAGCAAGTGCAAGATAGCTCGTACAAGTTAAGAAAAATATTTTCCCTACCAAAAGTCCCTTACACTATTCCCTAAACTTCTATTTATATCTTTACAAAATGGCTCTTGGGTTGCCACCTGGCTCTTTACACATGTCCTTTACAGACTTTTCCTCTTAATAAACAAATCGTGGCTCTTTTTCTTAAAACATAAAAATTTCTCAAAAAGGAAAAGGATAGCTATCCAGTGATTCTATGCTTTAAACATAGGGAGACCAAAATACAAAATAGGAACAACGCCTTAGGATCAGCGTGTTCACCCTTGGGAAGGCGCTTCTGCTGGGAGAGAAGGGCTTGGACTGGCTGCTACTGCTGGGAGAGAAGGACTTGGACTGACTGCTACTGCTGGGAGAGAAGGACTTAGACTTACTGCTACTGTTGCTACTTTCTTTTCCTCCTCTGCTATGTAACTGAACCAAATACCAGTGTCTCTGATAACCACATTAGCTGGGGAAGGGAGCAAGATCTTCTGGGAAGTTACATGTTTACCAAGTTCTACTTCCACCCCCTGAATTTCTGCAACTGCTGCGTGGTGGACTTCTTTAAGCAAATGACTGTATATTGACGACAGCCCAATATAATGGTGGAGATCATCAGTGGCTAGGACATCAATCTTCTTTACATATTCCATTTGGATGCCTAGCTCTTCCTTCAAGTCTGATAAACGTTGCTCTTTGCTTGGGAACTCCTCGAGGGACTGAGGAAAACTCATCTCGCACTTATCATGCACTTCATTGATTTTTTGATAAAGACTGTTACTTTTATCCATTGTTCCTTGGATCTTAGCCATTAGCTTAAGGCCACAGTTCCTGCAGAATTCAATAAGGGCTATATCTTCTTTAAAATCATCTACAGACTTGAATGGGAGATGCTTAGGGAAATCAACCTTCCCTTCTCTCCATTCCACCTGGGTCAGGATGTTTGCTTTAACCCGAGTATATTTGCCCTTAATTCTATTGGCCTCTGCATTGACTTCTTTCTATCTAACCATCATGGCTTTGAGCCTGCACACTTCCTCGGTAATAAGCTCTTGTGTGGCATGCATTTGTCTCAGAATGTCACAGGACAGTTCATGAAAGGGAGACATATCTATTGCTCTGCTCTCTGCCTGCTCTAATTGCTCAACCATTGCTTGCTTATCTGCTTGCAGATGAGAAACTCTAGCTTCCGAATCATTCTTTTCTGCTTCTAAAACCATCATCTGGACTGCCAGGTGCTCCTTTTCTTCTTCTAAATGACGATACTTATGTGACAATTCCTTGTGCTCAACAGACAGGCGATTATATTTATTCACTACAAGATCCCTGTAAGCCTGCTCATTAGCCACAGTATGTTGCAACATGCGAGCTCTCCTCTTTGTTGACACAAATTCTCTAACCATATCGACCACATTGTTTTGTGTTGCTTTTGCTGCTGACACAGCGGCGGATGCCATGGCTATGGGAGCCTTATTTGTATTTTGCATCACCGTGGTCTCCCACCGGGTAACAATATCTTCTTGGAAGAGTCTCTTTATCCTCTCTTCTGATTTCAAGACTACTGCCTTCCTCTTCTTATCATACACAAATTCATCCCATCGGGACACAGTATGATCTTCTGATGGAGTGTAAGGGACGATTGGGAGGTTTATTACATGTATTTCTGCTTCTATGGGTGGGGTTTGTACTACTTGAGCCGCGTCTGTTCCCACATTTTGGGTGCCGGAGACACCTGCTTGAGCTGTGTCTATCTCCATATTTTGGGTGCCGGGAACACCTGCTTGAGATGTGTTTGCCTCCACATTTTGGGTGTCGGGAACACCTGTTTGAGATACATCTGTTTCCATTTATTGGGTGCCGGAGCCACCTGCCTGGGCATCTTCATTGGTCTTAAGTTCTTCTTCCGCCTTTTGTTTCTCTTCAGCTTTACGCCTTCTTTCTTCTTCTTCAGCTTGCTGCTGATTTTCACTTTCTTCCCTCTGCTCTGCATCTTCAGCTTCTTTCTGCATCCTTGCATCTTCAGCTTCTTATTGCAGCCTTGCATCTTCAGCTTCTTGCTGCAACCTCGCATCTTCAGCTTCTTTATGCAGCCTTGCTTCCTCAGCTTCTCTCTGCAACTTCGCTTCCTCCTTCAATCTTTGCTCTTCGCGGGCTAGGGCATCAGCTGCTTCTCTCTCTTTCTGCAGACTGACTTTTCAGGATGGGGCAGAGCTAGAGCTTGCTCCACTGCCTTGACGACAAATCTGCAACTCAGTCATGTTGCTGATGCCTCTGAACACTTCTTCCTCGGCATCATAGTAATGAGCATATTCAAAATGAGCATAAACTTCTTTGCAATGCTCGGCAACCTTGCTCCGCCTATTATTTCTATGGAAAATCATTTCACCGAAGTGGAAAGCTTTCAGCTCTTGAACGAATTCCTCAACTGATGCAACCCCTGAGAATTTGTAGGCTCCTATGCAGAAGGGCAAAGGAGGGAAAGAAGCCTTATGTTGCTTTTTAAGCACCCCTCCTATTCCATCAAGGAAAATTTGCGTGACTGCTTCCTTGAGGACTACATAATCAGTAGCGTATTTTGGCAAAATGTATGGCGCTTTGGTACCTCCAAACATCCTGATGTAGGTGCCCTGCTCTGAGAAATAAAAATCTCCATAGTTTTCCAGGACCTCTATGGCATTTTATGATAGACAACTGGGCTCTTCCTTGAACATCTGCTCATATAGAGGCATGATGAATTCTTCGCAGATGAGCTTATAGCTTGCTCTGTAATTTTGAGCCCACATTATTTTATAAGCAGTGTAGACTGGGGTGTTGGCTTTATCCCATGTGCAACCTAGTCTGGGGAAAGATAGTTTGGCCAAAATACAGTCAATGAGATAGGAAGACATGTAAAATTCTGACTTTTTTAAGGCTAGACCTTCTTTTGCAGCAGCCACTGTGGATGCCAAACTGTCCGAAATGATAGTAGCCCAGTCAAAAACGGTTCCTTTGAATGCTACGAAGTGGATGATGGGGGCCCACTGTATCCTGTATACAGTGCCATCTGGCATGCCGAAAATTCTGCATAGCATCAGGGCGATTAACCTAAAAGGAGGTCTTAGGTTCTGAACATCATATTCATCATTACCTCTCTTTCTCAAGTGTTTTCCTGTGACCAATAATTTTTTGGCCATCTCAATATTATTCATCTTCCCCAACCATTCATCACTTAGAGCTTGTTGGGGACACGAGAATTTGTAGGCTGCAGTAATATACGCTGGATGGAATGAAGCGAAAGGCTCTCCCTTGCTGTCATGCAACACTCTTGTCTCTGGGTTGGCATGTTCCAGTATCCACCCGATCACTTCAGAGCATGGGAACAATTCAGGGCGGGTAGAAGCCCTAGCTATGCCGGAAGTTCTGAAGTTGAGGTAGATCTGTTCTTCTTCCAATAATACATCTAGGATATTCTGGTCCCTGATCATCCGGTAAACATCTCCCCAACAGACCTCGGGAGGAACGCCGGTGGTACACTTAGTGTCTTGGAACATAGTTTCAGTCCTTAGTTGCACTGGCTCTGGTTCCATCACTTTAGTTTTCTTTCTACCACCTTTTGGCATCGTGGCTTATCCCTGCTAGCAACTAAATGTGAATCATTATAAAAATTTGCAACATGTTATGAGAGTGTAACATAGAGAAGGACAATTTTAACATGCTAATGAGAAATATAGACAAAATTATAAGCTGCATGCTGGGGAAGCAAAATAGATCACTTCAGAAAACGAAATATGGTCCCGAGACTTGATTATTCTACGGAGACAATGCCTAGTCAGGAATTTGAAATGCTTCCGAAAAGGTAAGCATATGACGTGGAAAAAACCTGCTTCCCTCCTAGTCCTTGGAGAGAGGGTGCCCTTCATCGTAGCACTTCTAATGATCAATGGTGGGTTGGCCTGGAGTGAAAAAATCCTATGAATAAACAATGAAACAAGGGACTGTTTTCCACATTCATTAACTGAGCCAAAAGGGTGAGTGTTGAGTATCTCAACTGACCACTACTGTCATTAATAATACTTGCGAAACGGTGTGTGGCCGGTATGAGGTTTGAATCAGGGTAGGAAAACGATGGGAACGCGGTCAGCGAAAAACTTGGATGGTCATGGCTACGGCTTTCAGCTGGTAGGAATGAGAAACCTAAGGGGCCACGGCGGCCGTAATAAACAAAAAAAAACGAACTATGCTACCAATGTCTATCGGCCACGTTATGAACGGGAAAACCCAAAATGTAATTCGACGTGGAGATAAAACAAAGATGGCGGCTAAAAATACTACCTGGAGACGAGACAGTGGTTGAGTGAGGTGGACGCGGTTGTGGATGCGCTGAGCTGGATTGAGCCGGCGTGGTCTTCCCAACGACGTTCTTTGAACGATAAACTAACAATGCGATCAATGAAAACCCTACCGTCCTTATAAAAGGTTAGGCACTTGCGGCATTAAACGGGTTGGTGGTGTCATTAAAACGAGGTTTTAATGCCTTGCACGGTGCGGTCATTTCAAGCCGTCACGACATTTAAATGCGACCGCCGGTTGCGGGGCGGACTTACGAGTTTCGTCCGCAGTTGCGGAACAATATGGTTAATTGCTTCAGTCGTTTTAGGAGCACTTTGCGTATCTTTTCAAAATACGGCCTCTCGGAAGCTTATCGCGAAAGGTTTTGCCGGGTCGTCTCGCAGTTTCGGAAAGATTCAGGATATCCTTCCACAACTTACGAAATAACTTTGTTCAAGCTTATCAACATTTGACGAAAGCTTCCGCAATTTCGGGAGGAAATCTCAAGTTCTTCCGCAGTGTCGGGAGAGAAACTTGAGTTCTTCCCCAGTTTCGGAAGAGAAACGCTATTGCTTCCGCAGTTTCGGGAGAGTTTCGTGAATTGCTTCCGCAGTTTTGGGAGAGTTTTTTGAATTTCTTTCCACAATTTTGAGAGAGACACGCAAATTGCTTCCGTAGTTTCGGGAGAGATATGCAAATTGCTTCCGCAGTTTCGGGAGAGATATGCAAATTGCTTCCGCAGTTTCGGGAGAGTTTTTTTGAATTTCTTTCCGCAATTTCGAGAGAGACACGTGAATTGCTTCCGCAGTTTCGGGAGAGTTTCGTGAATGCTTCCGTAGTTTCGAGAGAGAAACTTGAGCTTCTTCCGCAGTTTCGGAAGAGAAACTTAAGTTCTTCCAAAAAAACACTAAGTCTTTCCGCGGTTTCGGGAGAGAATCGTGAATGCTTCCGCAGTTTTGGGAGAGCTTTTTGAATTTCTTTCCGCAATTTTGAGAGAGATATGCAAATTGCTTCCGCAGTTTCGGGAGAGATATGCAAATTGCTTCCGCAGTTTCGGAAGAGAAACGCTATTTTAATTTGGAAGAAAAACTTCCATTTTTAAAGCAGATTCCTCAGTTGAAAACAAAAAACTAAGTTAAAAGGAGAATTAACTTCTTTAGGCAGTGTTTCTAGAAAAACTAAAAGGAGGGGCCCCAAATATGCACAAAATTTTTGGGGGGGATGTTGCTCCAACAACAGGTATGAGGATGATCCTTGAACTTGTGATTCGAATCATCTTAGGTAGGATCAAATCTATGAATGTGCATATAGTCTTTTGTCTTCTCCTTCGAACCATCATGGGTGAGATTATGCCAAAAAGAACCATCACATGATTGATTGGAATCCAAATCAGATTTAAGACTTGAAGAATAGTTTCTTGAGATCTCCTTTGAACCAACAGGGGTGAGATCAAAACCATCATATGCATGAGAAATTATCCCAAGTAGTGATTTCTTAGAATCCAAATTAGATCCAAGACTTGAATCACGGTTTCTTGAGATCTCCTTTGAACCATTAGAGCTGAGATCAAAACCAGTAAATGCATGAGAAATTATCCCAAGCGAATGGAAATGGCCATCATCTTCAATAACCTTTTGAAAGCATGAAATAATGATCATATAGTAGTACATAAGAGGTGATTGATCAAGGAGAGCGAATGCATTATCTACAATGGCTGATTTTACCTCTGAAACATTCAATAGATCATGATGCAAACCAACAAACTCTAGTGCAAGAGAGGATTTAGGACCTTCTGCAATTTCTAGAGTGTGAGCTGGCACAGAATTCGAAATAGAAGAAATTTGGAGCATGAGTGTAGAATCTTCAAGTGCTTCTTCTTTGTGTCTAACTTCAATACGAGATATGTTTTAAACTAATTCATGATCAATGAGATCATCAAGGAGGACGAATGCATCACCGAGCTTGCTCTCGAAAGGGTTTGGACCAATCCATTCATTCTGTTTGCCAAATATTTCATCCAGATGGGCCCATAGCTCTTTTGGACATTCAACATGATCAAGGGAATCGATTACCATGCAACAAGACATTGCAAGCATCATTTCTCCAGAGGCACTGTCACCTTTATTTAACCAGTCATTCTCTTCTTCAGAGGATTCGAACTTTCTTTCAAAACAATAATCAAAGAGACCATTTCTCTTCAAATGTGCTATCATCTTCGGTTTCCATTCATCATAGTTGAATGGAGAAAGAAGATCATAGTTGAATGGAGAAAGAGGAGGGATTTCTTCTGAATACATGGAAGCTGTAGAAGACCTGCAAAAACAATAGATAATATCTGCAACTGCTACTGCTGCAAAAATGCAAAAACTGCTGCGCTCGAAATCTTGATAATAACCTGCAAAAAACTCTCAAGAATGGATATAAAAAATACTCTCAACATGCTCTGATACCATGTGAAAATCCTCACAACAGATCTAAGAGATGATGTATACCTCACAATGAAAGAATTTAGGAATAAGATTAAGAGTGGTCAATGTAGTAAGATGAGCAACATAATAATAATACAATAGAACTCAGATAGAAGCCAAAATACTTCACACACACACACTAATTCATTAATCAAAATATGGACAAATAAGTAGTACAATGCATGAGGATTCGAATGCCAAGGTGGCAATTCGAATTAGCCTTCGTGGAGTGATCAAAAGATCACTGGAGTGTCATCGGAGCACAACTAGAAGTCTTCATCATCATCAGTGGAGTCATCAATGCTCAAGTAACTATCAACCAGTCTAACTGAGTGTGGTAGGTGTAACTGAGTGTAACTGGCACTAACTGAATGAAGGAGGCTCAATGGAGGGCGCATGATGAGCTAACTGGAGTCAGAATGGGCAGTCAAGTTTCATTGGAGGTCCATCGGAGTGATATAGTCAGTTGAGAGTCAGTCTAGCTTTAAATCAAGGAAAGAATTGATGATAACTCAATTAACTGAAGTGCAATTGAGTGGTAGGTGAGAGAGGATGAGTGGCTTCCTTAGATCAAGGAGGAAGGGCACACTAAGATCTAGGAGGGCTAAAAATGATCTGAGAGAAGCTCCCCGGGGATGGATAACTGAGGGCTAGGTGCTGGACTGATGATTGGGATGCATGCATGCAGAATGCATGCAAGACTGTAAATGCAAATAATGAAAATGCTGGTAGGACTAGGATGGAGTATAGGAATATCCTAACAAGGAGATTATCTCTCACACATCTCTTATTTGTTGATGATATTTTACTCTTTTGTTTTGGATCTAAAATGGAAATTTGAATATTTATGGATATTCTTTAGTTATATTTCCAAGGGACATGGATGGAGATTAACATGCAAAATTCTGTAGCATATGGTAATGCTTTGGATGCTCAGTTATTTGATTTGATGGATAATATAATACCTCGCGTTCAAAAAAATATCGATGAAGGAATGAGATACTTGGGATTTAACATTAAATCAAACAATTACAAGAAGAGGGATTAGTTGTTGTTAGTATAAAGGATTGAGCAAAGAATCTAGTTCTGGTGTAATAGGTTCCTTTCGCGTGGTGGTAGGTTGGTTTTGATTAAATCCATTCTGAAAGCTATTCCAGTGTGTTGGAATTTGTTGGCATACATTACAAAATGAATCCCGAGCTCAATTAGAAAGTTTTGTTTCAATTATATTTGGAGAGGATGTGGTGAATACATGGGTTTACAGTTGACCAAATGGAAGAATATTTCTTTCCCAAAGAAGTGGGGAGATTGGGGGCTCAAAGATATATTTTTGTTTGGTAAAGCACCAGCAGCTCGCTCGCTCTAGAAATTCATCTCTAATCCAAGCCCGTGGATAGATATCCTTGGATACAAGTACTTAGAGAATGGATCTATAATTGAGTGGGTTAGGAAAGAACATAAGATCATTCAAGGAGTCTCGAATCAATGGAAATCTATTTCATTCTCTTTTCATGTAATTGGTAAGTTTCTTGCATGGAAGGTTGGTAGAGGTTCGACCATTAGGATTGGAGTAGATCCAATCATGGGATGCTCAATATATATTTTTCTTCCAGTAGAATTGGTCCACTTGCTTCAGCTATAAGGGAGGTTCACCTTAGATTTGATTGCTAATGCGGGATCAACTACCATCTGGAGACAAGGTTAGTATACAACTGACCAATTAGGGCTCCTTGTTGAATGGAGATATATTTGGGACACATTTCTTTTGGCTTTGTCTAGAGCACACATAAGGATCTTGGACTAAAAAGATGAATTGGTCTAGGTCTACGATGTTTTAGGTGGTCAATATACTGCTAAATTTGGGTATCAATCTTTAGTGGAGGACTGAATTCCTAATACAATTTGGTAGTGGAGGTTCTTGTGGAAACTTCATTCCCATCCTAAAAGAATTATTCTTATGTGGTTGATTCTAACTGGACAAATATTAACTTGGGACATACTACAGAAAAGAAGCTGGAGCAACCCTAGAATATGTGTCTTATGTAAAGAGAATGGAGATGATATATCACATTTGTTTGTACACTGTAAATTCTATGTGGATGTTTGGAAAGAGGTCTTGAAATATTTATGTATTCAAGATATGTGGATGAAGAATATTGTTGAGGAGTATTTGAAGGATTGGTTCTCAAAGAGACATTTGAAACAATTGAGAAGTTTCCCTCTAGTGGCGTGATGGAGTATTTGGGCAGAGAGGAACTTTGAGATATTTGAAAATATATGCCTCTGGAGATAGTGGCCATTAGAGCTGTTAACATGTTCTCTCTTTATTCTAAATCTATAAATGCTTAGGGTAGAATGCAAGTACAAGAATTAATTTTTGATTGTGGACACCCCTAGTCATTTTTTGATGAAGCATGTCAAGGGAATGAGCACAGGAGTGGGCTTGGATTTCTTCTCTATATTGATGATTGCCATTACTTTTCTTTCAAGGCGAATGCTAGAGAGGGTACAAATAATAGGGAAGAATTCTTATCTCTTTTGTCTATCTTAATATTTTAATATCTCCAAAATATCAAGGTGTCATCTGTCATGGGTGATTCACTTCTTGTTATCAAATGGATGAGAAAGGAGGCACAAATCCAAAGTATCAATTTTCTCTCTCTTGCACAACAAGCCTTGGATATTTCAAATTCCCTGTTTCAAATCCAATACAACACATCTACCGTGACCATAATGCCTTGTCAAAGCAAGGATTCTCCATTCCAGCTGGATCCTATCAACTTACTTCTCACTCCGGTGCATGTTATCACTTGAGAATGCATAAAGTATGATCTCCTAACGCATTGTCATCATCAAATGCCTTGGTCTGTCTAGGTTAGGTTGTCCTTTTTATTTTTTGAAATTCAAAAATCCATTCATACTGCAAAATGAGTGATTTTTAACTAAGGATTGTAAGTGATCTAAATCTCCTTGAGTTAAAGGTATTCAAAGAGGTCAAGCACTACCCATGGTCATATGATCCCAAATTCAAAACTTACCACCTATGGCTACTCTTTCCCAAAAAGTGATCGTATGAATTACCCACTCTCGTAGCGCCTAAGATAAAGTTTCAACTAAGGGCACTATGAAAGTTTCAAAAGTTCTGTAGCATCCAAAGGAGACATTAGACAAGGGGCGCTACAAATTTTTTAGAAATTCCTACAGAGTCCAAGCTAAATTCTAAACCATAGTTGATGCGAAAGTTTTAAAAAGTGCAATCATGATTTGTTAAAACTGACAGTCAAGATAAGGTCATGTCACACCCACCAATGGAGTGCTAGTGTGTCAGTCAGAATGGTGGCGCATCAAATCTGTTGGTTATCACCTCAAAGTCAGTCTATGCTGAATCTAATGGGTTAGTTTACCCCCATAATTAACAGTTGAAATGCTCATTTGAAATGATGGTTTCGTGATGCATTGAGAAATCTGGCAGTTTTCAAGTGTAAACAGGTGTCAAGATCAATTGCCACCTAGGAGTCGAACTGTAACATGGAGCCAGCTTCAGTTAAAAAGAGGATAAAAAAGATTAGATCCCTGGTGCGCTTTGAGACCGATGAAAAGTGGCTGAGGGAAAACCCTACCGCCCAACATTTCCTCCAACGAGTGAGTTGCCTACAGTTTTGCAAAAAATTACAGGGATATCACAAGCAGGTGGCCCGCGACTTCGTGCTTAATTTTGATGGCAGGAAGTCCAAGGTTGGTCCCATTGAGATGGAGATCACCATGGATTCCATTGTAGCTACGGCATAGATAACTAGGAAGGGATAAGAATGGTTTAAGGTGACTAAGTTCCAGATAACAACATGTGATCATTTTCTAAAGGATGAACATAAGGGAGCAAATTTGACCTATGGGGTTCCCAGAGCTTGGCTTACCAAACAGTATGGTGACCTGTTGCTAGTTATTCAGAAATTTTTTACCTGTGAGGGGAGATATAATGACACTGCATACCAATACCACTTCAGGTTATTGCTCCACTTCACAAGGAAGAAACCTCTGGACATTCCCTATTACCTCTTCAGGATCCTAGGTAAGATGATTGACAAAGCATAGTCGCAAGACCAACAAATTGACCACTAAATTTTCCATTTTGGTCTTATAAAACTGCTGGTAGTGGAATAATTAAAAAGGTTAGGAAGAGAATGGAACTCCTTCCTTTTCTTGGATGGATATGAAACCGAGGCTATGAAATCAACACCGGTAAAGGAAACCATCCCTAATAAGGGGAAGAGGAAGAAAACAGAAGAGGGGGCACCAATCAAGACAAACATCCTTGACAAGGGTAAGAGAAAGAAAAAAAAAGAGGAGGAACCAGTCAAGGCATCCATCCCTGACAAGGAGAAGAGGAAGAAAACAGAAGAGGAGGCACCAATCAAGACAAACATCCCTGGCAAGGGGAAGCGAAAGAAAACAAAAGATGAGGCACCAGTCAAGGAAACCATCCCTAAAAAGGATAAGAGGAAGAAGACATAATGGGACACACCTACCTAAACAGAAGAGAATCTAGCCAAAGGTAAAGAAGGTCCTGACACCCAGGAGGAGAAGAAAAAATCGAAAGGGAAAAGGTTAGAATTTATACCAGAAATGACCGAGAAGATAATTCCCAAAAGGCCCCTGACCAGAGTAGTTGCTAGAAGAATGGTTTCCACAGGACAAGAAACTCTCATAGGTACCATCGAAATTCCCCCTTACAACCTCCCTAAATCTCCCATTCAATTAGACGATGAAGAATTACCTGAGGTCCAACCCTTTATACAAAGAGAGGATACATAATCTAAAATTGGTCAAATGAAAGCTTAGCCTAAAAAGACCCAACCCTCTACACATGGAGATGAGGCAGAGTCTGAGAAAATCCAGTTGAAGGTCCAGTTGAAGGATACAGAGTCCGAAAATAGCTAGTTGAAAACCCAGTTGAGAGATACAAAATCCAAAATCAACCAATTAAAAGCCCAGTTGAAGGAGGCAAAGGAAGCAAAATCACAGGTTGTCGAAGAAAGCAAAAGATACCGAGGGAAACTAATAAAAGAACTACATGTGATATAATGCATGCTTCATGAGACTAAAAGAATATTAATGAGAGGGATTCCCCTCTGACAACAAGTACAAAACTTGTATAGAAGAAACACATCATTACAGGAAGGAAACCAGGCACTAAAAGAGGAACTGCAACTTCTAAAAAAGGGAGAAATGTCAGGGAGAAATGTAAATCTTTTAGATGAAGTGGCTTCTCAGGGGAAATGATACCTTTGTTTGCATCCCAACCGCAATTTTTTTTAGATACAGGTGGACCTATTTTCATTTTGAATAGCTAGGGTTTTCTAAAAAGACAAGCCCTAATTTTGAGAAATCGGTACCTAGTATTTGGAAAGGCAAATATTCATAGCACACAAATATTATTCAAAGGGAGAAAAAGAAGCATAGACAACAAAAAGGAGGGGGTACACAAAGCAAAGGTAATATTCCATCTAAACCCTAAATCCAACATTAGGGTTCAATTTTGTTTAAAATTTTGGAAAGATGGAGGAGTTTGGACACATGCATGATGGATATCAGATGGAAAAGAGGGAAAATAAACAATTTTTGAACCCTAAGGAAATAACCCAAGTGTACTGGTATGAATCCCTAAAATTTCGATAGTTTCCAGAACTCCTGTAGCGCACATCATGGAAAAAACAATAAGTGCACTACGAGAGTTCTAGAAATGAACTCATGCAACACACATCATGGGAAAAACAACAAGTGCACTACGAGAGTTCTGGAAACAAACTCTTACAATGCATAACAGGGAAAAAGCTAGGGGGCACTATGAGAGTCACTAAAGCTAAATATAAGAGACTTGATCCATAAATTTTAGCCATCTCATGTGGATTGAATCTACACCCTGGCAGGTTGAGCGGATGGAGGAGACAACTGGAAGCTAACTTATTGTTAGGAACCCGTGTCAACCCTTCTCTTTACTTTGTTATTATATTGTTGTTGGACGCATATGCTTTGTAAGTCGTCCCGTAGTATTTTTTGATCCATAGTTTGTATTAGCCCATGGTATTGACCCATATTATTGGATGCATATGCTTTGTAAGTCGTCCCATAGTATTATATGTTCCATGGTATTGACCCATAGGATTGGGCATAGACTTAGTATATAAGTGTGTGTTGAGGCCAATGAAGGCATTGTGAAGTTATTTGTATTGAGCTTGCTCAAAGGAGGTTTCCCTCTCGAAGTGGCTCGCGATCAATAAAAGTATTATGTGATCTAATATATCATGCATTTTATTAATTAATTATTGCAGGTTCCTCACACTTATGTCTCTTCTTTATCAGTCAGTTAGAATTTAGTTCTTTTCTTTTTCACCAGTTAACTAGGAAATAGTTCATATGTCATAATTTGAATTTCAGTTAATAATAGTTAAGTAGTCATTTACTTTTTAATAAGAAACCAAAAGGTTTTAAGGTTCTTTTTTAATACAAACCATTGTAAGCCTATATATGGTGATTTTTGAGAAGATGAACATGTCGGAATTTTGGAGAGAAAAAAGCTTTTGAGTATTAGAAAATTGTTGACCTTTTTAAGTTTAATGAAATATGATTATGCAGAAGTACAAAATGTTTTTACCAGAGATTCATGTGTTGATCTTTCCTAGTTTTTTTATCCTCCGTGAATGTTATCTTTTTGATGTATTCCATTATGTGTATTATCTTCTAAGCTTGAATGAAAGTGTTGAAGTCAGAGTTCATCCTTAATTGATGCTCTATTTTCAACATTTTTCATATAATGTTTTGTTATCTTTCCTCCAAAATTGAAGTGGAATTCATCATGCATGGTCTACTTTAATATAATGTTTGTCTCTATTTTTGGCCCCCATCTCTCAACAATCTAATTAATTAGGAAATATTTGCTATCTTTCCTCTGCTTCCTTTAGCGTTCTACAACTAGTCATTGATCACCTTTGTAGTTATTTTCCAACCTGTTGACTCCATGCCCAATGGAGATTTCCTCTTGATCCCACCACTTTAAAAAAAACAAAAACCCTAATCTACCCACATAAGACCTAGCCATTGCCCTGATTACACAACCAACCATTTGAAAGATGACAGCTGAAAGTGGAGTTGTAAGAGAAAACCCTCTCTAGATTGGAATGGCTAGTTTCTATTCCGCAAGTTGGTTTGAAATTGTTACCTCTGCCCCTTCCTTCCACAACCAAGGGAGTTGGTTGAGTGATAAAAATGCAGAAGAAAGAATTTCTATAGGCCGGTTGGACAAATTAATTATGTTTTAACTCACGAAAGAATATGGGATGATCAATTTTTGGGATTGGTTTAATGAAATCTTTATGGGTATGTTAATAGATTCTTTTGAAGAACATATTACATAGTTATTTTTTAGGATCCATGTAAGATGATTTATAAAAGGCAGAGTAGATCTATGTTTCTAATATATACACCGATTGGACAAATTAATTATGTTTTAACTCACAGAAGAATCTGGGATGATCAATTTTCGGGATTGTTTTAATGAAATCTTTATGGATACGTTAATATACTTTTTTGAAGAACATATTACATAGATATTTTTGAGGAGACATTTAAGATGATTTATAAAAGGTAGAGTAGATCTATGTTTCTGATATATATATATATATATATATATATATATATATATTGTTATTGCTATTAAAATTTAATGGTATAGCAAGTTTATGGATTATTCAAACTAAGCATCAGAGCATAAACTTTCATTAACGGTGGTAAATGGAGTACCTCGTCACCTAAAAATTGAGTTGTCATATTAAAGAATTAAAATTTGATATATGCAACATATATAATTCACTTAGAAATATCGACAAAATACTTATGTTTTCTCACAATTAATCCATCATACTTGTTATAAAGGAGTGATTCACCTCCAACCATAGGACATGGAGGAAAAGGAAACATGTGTATATGACAAGAGACATAACGACCTCAAAAAAATGACAGGGGGCATGATATATATATATATAGATAGATAGATAGATAGATAGATAGATATATTTTCCAATAGGAAAATATCAAACATTCTATAAGAATGAACATAAAATGTCCACTGGGGACTTACATATCAGTACATCAAGGATACATGAGATTCTCTAAAAAGCTTCCTTAGAGATAGCATCGATAACATAAAGTCTGTATATCTCCGAGCCTCTTCAAAAGTCTAAAAAAAAACTACAAAAAATTATGTTTTTATATATCATATTTTTACATTTCGTTGAAAATTTCTACAATATCTGTTTGACCTGGCTCTAAGAGTAGAGCACTTTTTGAAAGGAGATCAGCTTCAGTGTTTAACTCCCTGTAAACATGAGAAATAGAGAAAAATTCAAAGGAACTTTGTAGATTTTTTATTGCATAGAGAAGCGGTTGTAGATGTGGTGCTTTGATTTGAATTTTGTTGTTTATCCAATCTACTACCACCTTTGAGTCTCCATAAATATTTAGACGATTTATATTTATGGAAATAGGCAATATTAACACTGAAAGCAGAGATGCCAGCTCAGATTTATTGTTGGTGCAATGGCCAGGAGCGTATTTCACCTGTATTTTATGATTTTCTGTTAGAAAAATCACTCCTCCCAACCCTCCAAGAGGGGGATCTCCTTGACTGGCTCCATCAAAAAAAGACCAAGGAACTGATTTGTCTATTAAAGGAGGATGCAGAGTTCTTAATTTATTTGGTTTCTACTTGCATTTGTACTCCTTTGTCCACTGCACAACCATACCAAAGGTTACTTCTTTCGGAATGTGTTTATCTTGAAAAATTCCTGAGTTGCGAGCCCACCAAATACCATAAATAAAGGAAACTGGAAATGCAGCAAATGGACGTACCGATCTTTCATTTCACCATGCCAAGAACTTTTGTTCCAGAGATGCTCCTTCGAGAGAGGAATGAGGGTTAAAATATTTCACCGCTGACTTCCACACCTTCTCTACATAAGGGCAGCAAACAAAAATATGAACGCCTGTCTCATCACAGTTTTGACACAAAACGCACCAGCTTGGTGACCCTTCCAACCTCTTTTCATGAGGTTTTACCATGTTAATAGTTTATTACTGAGAGCAAGCCAAAGTGTTAACTTAGCTTTTAAGGCACCATACGCCTTCCACAGAGTATTCCACCACCACATAGTTTCACCAACGAAGGATTCTCTTGCCTTTGTTTCATAACCAAGTTTCACACTAAAATTCCCTGTAGAAGAGTTTTTGGACCAGACCAAACTATCTTCAACTCCTTCCTTTAGACATATGAAACCAAAATTTAGAAGAGCTAGGAAGGAATTCCATTCCTCTGCTTTATCTCCTTCTAGACTCAGGTCATCCACAGACTTCCATACTGTTACAGTTGAATAATCAGATAGTGTGCTTTTAGCATCATTAAGAGAGCGAATTCTGAGCCCCCGAAGATCTCTTATGATGCCATCAGAGAGTTTGTAATTATTTCCTGCTCCTATCCACGGGTCTTCCCCTATCCACACTTTTTTTCCATCTCCTACATCCTAGGCAAGACAATCACCTAACAAAGGGAATGAAAGAACAAAGGCTTTCCAACCTATGGAGCCAAACTTGAAGGATTTGTGAGGAGACCTTATCCAATCCAAAATCAAAGAGTTTGGGCAGTATTTTGACACCAACACTCTGCCCCAAAGAGAAGTAGGATTTTTAATTAAATGCCAGAGGGACTTGGCTGCCAAGGATTGGCAGAATAAGAATGGATTTTTTACTCCCCAACCACCAAGAGATTTCAAATTAGCCACTGAATCCCAATTGACCAAAGGGATACCTTCTGATTATTTACTGGCAGTCCATAAAAAGGAAAAGAATTTCTTCCGAATTTTATGAAGAATTCCAACTAGGATATAGGTTATAGATGCCCAGTATACAGGAATACTATGAATGATAGCTTTGATTAGTATCAATCTTCCTCCTCTGGAAAGGATTCTATTTGTCCAGCATTTGATCCTGCTATCCACCTTTTTGTACAACCAGAGCCAATCTTGGAAGGAGTAAGAATTAGGCTTTAATATAAATACAAGATATTTAAAGCCTTATGATAGGGGGGTTTTAAAGAGAAGGGAATTTCCACTTCTAACATGTTCATTACTGCAGATGATAAAGAATTTACTGATAAAATAGACTTCTCTGCATTTATGAACATATCGGTGGCTTTTGAGTAGAGATCTAAAATCTTTTTCATTTCCTTGTAGATCCCCAGAGAGCCTTCCCCCATCAATAACACATCGTCTACAAATAAGATATGAGAAAGCACTTCTGTATCTGTGACCTTGATTCCTCTAAAAGAATTAGAACGTTTAGCATGTGTTATCAATCTACTCAGAGCATTAGATACCAGGAGAAAAAGAAAGGGGGACAGAGGGCACCCTTGTCTGACTCCTCTTGTTGGTCTGAAGAAGCTTGAAGGTGATCCATTTATAAGGACCGCAAAGGATGCATATTGTACACAACCCATTATCCAATTTACTGTTTCCAAAGCAAAACCGATCTGAATTAGCAGCAGCCTTATAAAGGTCCAACTAACTCTGTCATAAGATTTTGAAAGGTCTAATTTTAGAACAAGTGCTTGAGATTTGTTTTTGTGAATCGAATGGACTGCCTCCTGGGTTAAGGAGATTGCATCGTGGATTTGTCTATGTTACAAAAACCCATACTATTATGGGGAAATGATCTTGCTGAGGATGGGTTTGAGCCGATGGGCGATGACTTTGGCAGTGATTTTGTAGACGACACTACAGTAGGAAATTGGACGGAAGTCTTCAAAGGAGGACGGTTTCTTTTTGGGTATAAGGGAAAGGAAGGTGGGATTGAGTGAGCCTAAAACCTTTCCTAAACGTTGATACTCCCTGATTGCTTTCAATAGATCGTTTTTTAAGGTTTCAAAAAAACGTTGGAAGAATTCAATTGTAAATCCGTCAAGATTGGGGCTTTTGCCTTTTTGAAAGGAAAAAACAATCTTTTCCAACTCTTCTTCCGAGATTTCCTTGGTTAAATCTTCATTCATTTCTTCATTAATCAGAGTGGGGAATAGTTTTAAAACTTGTAAGATCTCTTGTACAGGGAATCCTTCTGGTTCAGAAAAGAGGGTTTTGAAGTAACTCTTCCCAGCTTCTGCTTTTTTCTCAAAGGTGTTTAAAATATTTCCGTTCCCATCCTTAAAATCAGGAATTGAATTGATATTTTTCCTATGCGAGGAAAACCTGTGAAAGAATTTGGTGTTGATGTCCACTTCTGAAATCCATATTGCTTGACTTTTCAGTATCCACAACTATTCCTCTCTAGCTAGTAATTCCTCCCTCCTTAATTCTAACTCTTTTACTGCTTTTAATTCCTCCACAGAGAAAGTTCCATAATTGTTGTCTTTGTAGAAACTTTTCAGCCTGGCCGCAACTTCTTTTAGAAGATCCTATTGATTTTCATTATAGGTCTTTTCCCAAAGCTTGAGACCTTTTTTGAAGTAATGAGGTTGACCGAGAGTTGTTTCATAAAAGACTCAGAAGAGTCACTCTCGAGAGGAGTCCAAGAATCCTCTATCAACTTTAAGTATTCTGCTTCTTTTAGCCAAGTTGGATTGAACTTGAAGGGAGTAGGGAGCTTGTTAAAATCTTTTTCCAAAGAGAGTAGGATAGGAAGGTGATTTGATAACCCTCCAACCTCCACCCATGACTTAACTGTTAGCGGGCCTGCAACCAAATCTTCGGAAACCAAAAATCTATCCAGACATTTTGAAATGGCTTGTTCCCCAACCCTGTTATTCCTCCAAGTAGGTCCCAGTTTTAAGGGTTGTACATCCACCAGACCATTAGAGTAAAAAAAGGACCTAAAAAAATTACTTAGATTGTTTGGATGAACTGAAGGACCCCATACCTCCCTTTATGAAAGTGTGAAATTGAAATCTCCACCTAGGATCATGTTTCTGGTTTCTAGCAATCCTGAGGACAAGAAAGCTTCCCATAAAGTCCTTCTATTCGCATATGGTCCGTAGATATTGAATAAGGAGTAAACTTAACTGGAGTTTAAATCTTCTAAAACAATTTTCAACAATGTCTCGAATTTCTCGATTGTGACTTCCTTAAAGGCAAGACTCCATGCTGTTAACAAAACTCCCGAATGCCCTTCTGAACTAACGTGAGCAAAGGACTAGTCTTTGAGCCAAGGTTCGACTACCTCTTGGGCTTTGGGTCCTTCCATCATGGTTTCTTGAATGAAGATGACCGAAGGGTTTAGACTTATGATCACTCTTTTAAGAGCTTTTTACTTGGGGGATCTCCCTAACCCCCTAATATTGAAAGAAAGACAAATCATTTCGGGACCCCTCACTGGGCCAACCCTGCTCTAAGGGCCCTTTTAATAGTTTCCTTCTTACTCATACGAACTTCCATTTTAGCCTGCGATGTTGCTTTTGAAATGTTATATTTCCTCCCTAAAACCACTCTGGGCAAATCCAACGACAGTCTTCCTTTCGAGGAAGCTTCTCCTTCTTCCAAAAATAGTTTTTTAGATCTAGTGTTGTAAGTTTTATGCTTGACCCAAGACAAGGGATCCCTAACTATAACCTGCATCTCTTCCACATCAGAAACACCTACCAACGTGCTACCCGGAGACTTAACCTCTTGTGACTCAGGTTGGGGGGTAAGGGAAAAAGGAAGAGTTGTCCAACTCAGGGGGAATCAAAGGACAAGCAAAGACTTCCAAATTTTTAAAGGAAAGGGGCGTAGAAACATTAGGCCAAACAAATGCGGAAGAAACAAGAGGAGGGAAGTCATAGGGCATTTCGGGCTTACCAATTTCGGGTTCTGGAAGCTTGTCAATTGGGCAGACGTCGTCATCTTCTGGAGGACTGCCACCTTTTGATGTACTGCTATTAACGGGGCAGAACTTCTGAACAGGATTCTTTACGCAATTTGTTTTGTGACGCACGTAGATTTTGGAGTTCGAAGGCCACCCATTAGCAAGATTCCCAACCTTTCGACATTTAAAACAACGGAAAGTTATTTTCCAATAATTCAAGCGTTGCTTCCATATACTTCCGTTCAATTCCAGCTGAATTTCTTCAAATAGGCCATCCCTAATGTCAAGTTATATCAATATTTTAGCACATCTTCTATCCACCTTAAGCTCCCAATCTAAAGAGATAAATATCCCTAATTTTCCTCCAATTGCCTCCAAGATTTCCTTCTGCCAAAACATCATTGGGAGACTAGGTAGTAAGGCCCATACTTGCTGAACATTGTGTGGTTCTCTGGCTGCTTCGAAGTCCACCTTCCATTTTTTCAGTATTAATCCGAATGGTCCCCAGTTCCAATTCCTGTCCAATAACTTTTGTATATTAGCTTCAGCTTTAACCCTAAGCAAGATCCAACCCCGCATTAGAATATGAAACTGAGGCATGTCTTTAAGCAGAGGAAGCCAGTTGCAGGTGATCCACGTTTGCAAGGTTTCTTCACCAACTCATTTCCCACAGAAACGTTCGAAGAGGGGTAAGGAAAAGTAATTAGGTATGTCATTGATGCTTATTTTTTTGCCAATCGATAACGAGGCTGACTTCCTCTTCTCACGCGCACCTTTTCGAAGTACAAAACTGTTAATATTTCCAGGCGAGGGGTTTCCCCGAGTTGATGTTTCTTGGGATGAAGGGATGTACGAACAATCCTTCGACATTGCGAAATCAAGGTCCGTCATCTCGTGCTTAGCCTGGTCGACGTCATCACATTTATGAAGGAAAATGGGCACCCCGGGTGACTCAGTGTCATATTCTACTAGGTCCGAAAACATCATGAAGTAATCCCAAAAATTAAAACTTGAAAAACATTAGCTTTGCCACCTTCGGGACTGTATGTTCAGAATTCGCGTCAATGTAGACCAGAAAGACCCCCCCCAATATATATATGTTGGTTGTGGAGCCTGATTTTCCTTATTTAGAGTTCATGTTTCAGCCGTGTCTAGATCCCAACCCATGACGGGGGGGAGGACTTTCCACCCAATATAGTCGCCATGGGGGGGATGAAAACTACATTTTAGGAGCCCCCCCTGGTGGGGGTTCGGGGGCAGCGCTCTCATAGCGAAAATGTTGAAAAATTGCCTTGTAAAATGTTGTAATTTCATAGTCATGACTTGCTCAATAATGGGTAATTTACGGGCCCATGATATTGGGTGTTCCATAGTATTTTCCCATGGTAATCCCTCTTTAAAAGGAAGGCATTGTAATATGGCTGGGCATTGTAGCATTGTAAATATCTCTATGATTGTGTAAGAGAGACCGCGAGAGAGTGAAGAGGAAATTGCAGCGGATGTGTTGCGAGTTGTATCCCTTCATTTTGCTAGATGGTATAATAATAAGGACTGCCAATTTTTGTGTGGAAGTAGCCCATCTTGGGTGAACCATGTTATATTGGTGTCTCTCTTGTATTATGTTTATGTGATTTATACTTGCATCTTGTTTATTGTTATTTCTCTGTGATTCTGTTTTTCTAACAATTGGTATTAGAGCCAAAGTTCTATTTGGCAGATAAACTAGCAGGAAAGAAGGATTCCTGGTTCGAGTGGGAGCAATGGAGGAAGAAAAAAAGTTTAAGGTCGAGAAATTTAACAGCCAAAACTATTAGTTATGGAAGATGCAAATGGAGTACTATCTATATCAAAAGGATCTATTCCTACCATTGGGAGGAAAAGCAAAAAAGCCAGCGGCTATGAAGGACAAAGAATGTGATGTTCTTGACAGAAAGGCATTGGGAACGATATGGTTGTGCCTAGATTCATTGGTGGCTTTCAATATCTCAAAAGTAAATACAACAAAGGGTTTGATGAGCGCATTGGGTAAGCTGTATGAAAAACCCTCAACCTCCAACAAGATATTTCTAATTAAGCGTTTATTTAATATGAAGATGTCAGAAGGTGGACTTGTTGCTGATCATTTAAATGAATTTAATACAATTACAAATCAGCTAAGTTCTGTAAATGTGAACTTTGATGATAAGGTTAGGGCTCTTCTAATCTTGTGCTCATTGCCAGAAAGATGGAACAACTTGGTCATGGCTGTAAGTAACTTTGTCTCTGGTTCAAACACTTTGAAATTTGATGATGTTGTTGGTGTTATTCTTAGGAGGAAATGCGAAAAAAAAGCACATGTGAGACACTAGGTAATGCGTTGACCATGGAGAGTAGGGGAAGACAAAGGGAGAGAGGAAAGAGCCCAGGTAATCACAACAATTCTAGGAAAGGCAGATCCAAGTCCAGACTAGGAAAGATAGAGTGTTGGAACTGTGGAAAAAAATGACATCTGAAGAAAGATTGCATATCTCTAAAAAAGAAAGGAGATGGACAACGAGAGACTACTAAGAAAGAAAATGTAGCAGGTGATGTGTTACAAGAAGATTTGATTCTTGCATTAGATAATACTAGTGCTTACTGGGTAGTAGATTCAGGGGCTTCATGTCATGTTACACCCCATAGGAAATTCTGTCATGATTATGTTCCAGGTGATTTTGGACATGTTTTATTGGGTGATGATGAACCATGTAAAATTATTGGAATGGGTAAAGTACGGATAAAGTTAAAGAATGGTGAATGGATGCTGAAATATGTAAGGCATATTCCTGCTATGAAAAGAAATCCGATCTCAACAGGATAGTTGGGAGATGGTGGTTTTTTATCTACGTTTGGAGAAACATAGTGGAATATCACTAAAGGATCGATGGTGATAGCAAAAGGAGACAAGATAGGTACGTTGTATTTATGTCCTCATAATACTGATTGTTCTATCTCTTAATTAACTTCCACAGGAGCAAATACAACATTGTGGCATCATAGGGTTGGACACATGAATAAGAAGGGGATGCAGATTCTCCACTCCAGGAAGTTGTTTTCAGATCTGAAGCAGGTAAGTTTGGAATTTTGTGAGAACTGTGTTTATGGAAAACAGAAAAGAGTCAAATTTCTCAGGGTTGGGAAACAGAAAAAGCGTGAAAAGTTAGAGCTTGTGCATATAGATGTATGGGGACCGGCTCAAGAACAATCTCTTAGTGTCTCTCGTTATTATGTTACTTTTATTGATGATGCAACTAGAAAAACTTGGTTTTATTGCATTAGACATAAATCTGATGTGTTTTCTACTTTTAAGAAGTGGAAAGCTTGAGTTAAGAATGAGACAGGAAAAATGTTGAAGTGTCTCAGATCTGATAATGGAGGTGAATATTGCGGCAAGGAGTTTGATAGTTACTGTTCATACCATGGGATTCATAGCGATAATATAGTCCTAGGAACACCACAAGAAAATGGTGTGTAAGAAAGGATGAACATAACAATCATGGAGAGTGCAAGGTGTATGAGATTGCACACAGGGTTGCCCTTACATTTTTGGGAAGACATTGTAGATATTGATGTTTACTTAATAAACAGAGGGCCTTCAAGTGCTTTGGATGGTGGAATTCCAGAGGGGGCATGGATAGGTAAACAGGTAAACTACCCATTTCTGAGAACTTTTGGTTGTGAAGCATTTGTCCATATTGATAAATAAAATAGAACAAAGCTTGAGGCTAAATCCAAGAAATGTATCTTTATTAGATACGAGATCGATGATTTTGGTTATCGCTTATGGGATTATGAAAATAAAAAATCATTAGGAGTAGAGATGTGATACTCAATGAAAATGTCATGTATAAAAATCAGTTGCAGGGAAAGAAACATGAAAAGGAAAACACAGAGTACAAAGTGCTTGATGAAATCAAAGAAAATAAAGTTCCAAAGGTGCCGGAAAATCAAGAACAACAGTAGGTATTTCAAAGTCCTGCAAGTGTTAAAATATCTACCAGGTTAAGTAGACCCACTGAACGATACTCTGCTTCAATGTATTATTTATTGACGACTGACTCTGGTGAACCAGAAGGTTATGAAGAAGCAATGCAGGTGGAAACTAGAAAGAAGTGGGAGCAAGGCATGAATGAGGAGATGGACTCATTGGTAAGAAACCAAACTTTGGATTTGGTTCAATTTCCTACAGGTAAAAGAGCATTGCAGAATAAATGAGCTTATAGGTTGAAGGAAGAAGATGGAGGAAATAAGTAGTACAAGGCCAAACTTGTTGTAAAGGGGTTTGCACATAAGAAATGTATAGATTTTGATGAAATATTTTTGCATGTTGTTAAAATGACTTCATTTAGAACTATTTTAAGTCTAGTGGCGGTAGAAGATTTGCATCTTGAACGGTTAGATGTAAAAACAACCTTTCTCCATTGGGATTTGGAGGAAGAGATTTATATGCAGCGACCACAAGGGTATGAGGTCAAAGGGAAGGAGAATTTAGTATGCAAGTTGAAGAAAATCTTGTATGGCCTGAAGTAAGCTCCAAGGCAATGGTATTTGAAATTTGATAGTTTGATGACAGAACAAGGTTATAGTAGATGTCATTCTAACCACTGTGTTTATTTAAAGAGGCTACATAATGGAAGATATATTATCATGTTATTGTATGTGGATGACATGCTTGTTGCAAGGTCTAACACGTAGGATATAAATGTGCTCAAAAGAAAGTTAGCTAATTCATTTGCGATGAAGTATTTGGGTGTTGTAAAGCGAATCCTTGGTATGAGAATAACAAGAGACATGAAAAATCACAAATTGACATTGTCTCAGGGTGAGTACATAGAAAAGGTGTTGGAGAGGTTTAGAATGCAGAATGAAAAACTAGTTAGTACAATTTTGGCCCACCATTTCAAACTAAGTAAGGAGATGTGTCCCAAGACACAGGAAGAGATAGATTACATGTCCAGGGTTCCCTATTCATCAGCAATTGGTAGCTTGATGTATGCCATGGTGTGCACAAGACCAGATATTGCACATGCAGTGGGATTTGTGAGGAGGTATATGAAAAATCTAGGTAAAGAACATTGGAAGGTAGTATAATGGATTCTCAGGTATTTGAGAGGTACTACTACTCATGCATTATGTTTTGGAGGTTCAGACACTATTCTGCATGGATATGTTGATGCATATATGGTAGGTGATAAAGATAGCAGGAGGAGAACCACAGGGCATGTCTTTACTGTAGGTGGAACAACAGTAATTTGGATTTCGAAGCTGCAAAAGGTTGTTGCACTTTCAACAACGGAAGCAAAGTATGTTGCTCTTACAGAGGCTAGTAAAGAGATGATTTGGTTACAAAGGTTCATGGATGAATTGGGTAAGAAGTAGGAGAATAAAAGGTTGTATAGTGACATCTACAGTGCCATTCATCTTGCAAAGGACTCAACCTTACATTCTAAGACAAAACATATTCAACTCAAGTACCATTTCATATGATATGTTCTGGAAAATGATCTATTAAATCTGGAAAAGATACACACTAGACAAAATCCTGCAGACATGTTGACAAAGGTAGTAACCAGAGAGAAACTGAGTTTCTACTTGGTTTTAGTTGGCCTTCAAGCATGAAGGTGAAGATGAGAAATTATCCAGGTCCAAGATTTAGAGCATAGTCCAACAAGTGCACTTTGCATCAGTGGCAGAGTTGTTGTGATCAATATCCAAGTGGGAGATTGTTGGTTGTGGATCCTGGTCTTCCTTATTCAGAGATAGTGTTTCACCCGTTTCTAGATCCAAGCCCATGAAAAGGGTCTTTGGGGGGGATTCCCCCCCCAATATAATCGCCATGGGGGTTCTAGAGAGGGGTGATGAATACATGTTAGTATCCCCCCCCATGGAGGGGGTTTGGGGGCAGCACCCCCGTAGCAAAAATTTCGGAAAAAAATGCCTTGTAAAATGTTGTAATTTCATAGTCATGACTTGGTCAATAATGGGTGATATATGAGCCCATGTTATTGGGTGTTCCATAGTATTTTTCCATGCTAATCCCTCTTTAAAAGGAAGGAATTGTAATACGGTTGGGTATTGTAGCATTGTAAAGATCTCTATGATTGTGTAAGAGAAACTATGAGAGAGTGAAGAGGAAATTGCAATAGATGTGTTGCGTGTTGTATCCCTTCATTTTGCTGGATGGTATAATAATAAGGACTGACAATTTCTGTGTGGAAATAGCCTATCTTGGGTGAACCACGTTATATTGGTGTCTCTCTTGTATTGTGTTTATGTGATTTATATTTGCATCCTGTTTATTGTTATTGCTCTGCGATCGTATTTTTATAACAATATATATATATATATATATATATATATATATATATATAGTAGTCTAGTACTAAATTTCCCATTCTAAAATATGAAAAGATTCCTATCATGAATGTATCTATACCATGACTATCCAATCCATGAATAGAGATATTTCATCACAATAAATTAAATAAACACATAGTATAAATTGTAACCATGACATTCACACAAAATTGAGAAACTTATCTTTTTAAAGGGAGATAGTTCCAAACGGGTTGTAGGCAAAGGACGTTCCTCCCAATGATAGGCAGTCTACCATACTTGGTATTTCTATGGAAAAGGCTACCCCTAAGCTTGGCATATCATTCCACAAGTGGTGAAGTCTCTTGAGTCCTCTACTCAACCCATAATTGATCCTGCACAACACAAGGAATAGCCAAAACTCAAACACATATCCAATTCCAAATCCATTTACCTTTTTTCCGACACCTAGCACACCTCCTCCTTTGTACAACATAAGGAATGGGATCACTATCACAATTCCCTTGTAGTTCTCCAATACAGGCCACCCAATAAATCTCCATGCTAGGAAATATATAGTTCCAATCTACATCTACAACTGTCCCAACCCACTAGCACTCATCCCCCATTAGATTACGCAACACAAGTAATGGGACCCCCTTCTTTGCTCAAAATTCCCTTGGGTTTCCCCATCCCCTTCCAATTCTCCAACACAGGCCAGCCAGGGAGTCCCTGTGCTAGGGAACTAAGGACCTCAACTATAGGACAAGTTTTCTCACACACAATCTCATATGGGTGATGGATATAATGAATGATTGAATCCCCTTTAAGATTAATTTCCCACATTATATATGCATGGGTTTCCCTTTCCATGTGGAACTCATGAGGAGCTCACTTTCCCCCCCTTAATCACCATTTAGAATAGTTAATAATGTTAAGGATAATAAATCCACTCTCATAACGTAGCTTTAGGAAACTTATGATAAAATTATTATATAAGGATTCCAAGCAAGGGTATGATAATGACTTAGATTAATAAGTCACTAGGGTCATATACTCCTTAGAACCCCTTTCTCATTTTCTCTAGTTGTAGAATCATAGCCCCCCATTGTTGGGAGCCAAAATAGACCCTTTTTGTCCATATCCATCAATACCTTTTCCCCCTATTTTTCCCTATTTTTCTACAACTCAAGCATATATCTCCACAAGCCAAACATGGATTTTATCAGGTATAATCTATTATTGCTTTGAATTGCGTTGACTTGTGTTGATTTGATAAGATAAGTTCAGAACATCAAAAGAATCCAGGTGTAGCAGCTTGCTGAAACTTGTGGAGTAAAGAATACCCGACATCAGTTGCCCCTTTTAAGGATCCGGTTTAAGTCAATGATGGGATAGCTTGAGTGTCTTTCCATGCGGCCAGCAGAGACTCATGCTGAAATAGTCCAAGCATCTTCCCTCCTAATCAACTGGGATCAGTTCGGTCTGTTGACAGTTCGGATTAAAAGTGCATGCATGATTATGAACAAACTCTACTTAATATAATAATGGTTGTAATTGTTTATGTTTCGATTCGGCAGCTTGAAGATTGTAGATCTTCATGGCTGCCCCGAAATTAGTGGATCTAAACTACCTCATCTTTGTATAAGTATGGGAAAGCCAATCGAGCTAGGGGGTTAGCGTTTTTACATAAATATTATAGCAGAAGGATATTGTAACACTGTATTTCCATTATTTCAATGAAAGGAGCATCACTTCTCAATATTTATGCGTCTTAGATCTTGTTAGCCTTTAAATGACATCTCTGTTAGAAGGTCAGGGCCTGCCTTCTCACAGAGTTGTCGAATTTAGTAGATGTTTTAGTTTTAGTTATTTTGGTTTGGTGTGGAGTTACAGTAGGGAGTATTTTCAGATTGCTGCAACAATAGATTTTGGATAATTGCATAATTATAGTTTCCCTTTGGTTTTATGCAACAGTGTGGTGTGGACAGTCGACTGTGTAGAGTAGTTTTCTTTCCTATGCAAGTGTGCTAATTAGTGTTGTTACAGTCAAGCTCAACTCCTGTTTATTATTGTTATTTATCTTTCCTATAATTTGTTGAATTAGATAGGTCATGGCTTGCATTACTTTTAATCTAATATTTTAGGATTTAACTTCTTGCAAAAGCAATTCTAGTTAATTCATTCTTAGATCAATTGTTATAGGATTGATGTTGTAAGAAAATATGAATCCTTTGAGTTCTTAGACTGATAATTGAGATTGAATTTCACAGTGAGTTGAGTTTGGATTAGCAGTTAGGTAGGATGAATGATCTTTATTTATTTAGTCATCTATTGAAGTGTTTATGCATATATTTCACTTAGTTACCTTTGACACAATCAGACTTTCCTGGGTTGACAATTTATATTGAGCACTATGTTTGTTAACTAAAATTAATTAGCATATAGAGTGACTGACATTTTGGCATCATTGCTGAGGAAGGTAATTGGTAGACATAGATGTTAGCTGATTGTTTTGATTTCATTAGCTGTGAATATTTGAAGCTTGCATGAATACGAGAAGAAAAGGACAGGAACCCCCCAGAAACAATAATTTTGTAGGTGGAAGAGGTCATGGAAGTAACCAGGGTTTAGGAAGAGTGACGTTTATTGATGAGCTAATTGTTAAAGTTGATTCCTCTACCAGACTGCCGCAGAAATCTTCAGGAAGAGGAAGCTTCATTCTCCCTAAGCTTGAATCATCAGCATCAACCGTGGAGAACGCAACGGGACCTTTAACTCCCATTGTGGAGAAGAGACCTCCTGAAGATAAGGAAAGTGCTGTGGGTGTAGGGATTCCAGAAGAGATTTATCAAATCGATGGACATAGAGTAACTAAGGAGGAGTGGTTAGATTATCGTCAAGAACTGGAGGAAGAAAGAAGGAGAGAAGAATAGAAGAACCAAGAAAACATGGATAATAAAGATCATGGAGAGCATCAAGAACGCCCCAATGACCATGAAGAGGAAATAGGGGATAATCAACATGGAGACACTGTTGTCACACTTGAATTTCCTATTCGAAAAACACTTAGGGCGGCTCCCATGAAGAATATTTCACCTTTGGTTTTGCCGAATTTTTATGGTAAGTCCATTGAAGATCCAGATGAATTTATTTTCGAATTAGGTATCCTCTGTCGGAGCTATGATTATACCTCTAGTGCATAGAAGTTGAAACTATTTCTTATCATCGTAAAGGGAAATGCCCTGTGTTGGTTCATGAGTTTGGGCCGTGAGACTATTACCACCTGGGAGCAAATGAAACAAATTTTGCTTGCTAAATATCAAGACTATTACAGAACTAAGGATAGGAGGGAAGAATTGTTTAAGATGGTCCAAAAGGAAGAGGAAAGTTTGGAGGATTTTGTTGAAAAACTTTTATACAATTTGCAGAGATCTGGTCACACTGATATTGGGAAGGATGTCCTCAAAATGATTCTACTACGTGGAATCAGAGAAGACTACTTGGACATGCTTAATTTATTGGGAAAATGGGATATCTCGGGTGTTCGTTCTAGAGGATCCCCTAGAGTATCTTCGACATAGGTCGATGATATGTTCAAAATGTTCTTTTGAGTCGAGATGTCCTCACGAGGGCATAGAAGTTAGCCAGTGGAGGGGCTACTCGGGAAGAGATAGGTAATCTTCTTGAAAAATTTAAAAATGTCATGATGAGTTCCATTTCCTCGCAGTTGGATATTTTGAGAGAAAAATAGAAGCAAGCAGAATAAGATATGGCACTAGGTGTATTTTGTGCTAAATGCAGAAAGAAGCACTCATTGAGGGAATGCCTACTTGATAAGGTGGAGGTATGCGGCCTGTGCGATTTGGAGCACAATACTAAAGAATTCCCTTCACTTCCAAAATTCAAAGCAGTCCTTCAAGCACCCACCTCGGATGTGGAGCAAGCTTACTTCATCTCACAAAATAAGCCTTGGCAACCTTGTGCTCCAGGTATGAATCCAGATCTCTCATCTTTCAATTCTTGGAATAATATGAATAATCAGTTTCCTTCACACTATTCCTATCCTAATACTCAATGACATACACCTACTCAACCTACAATGCAATACCCTACTCCTTGGACGCCATGGGCACAACACTCAAACCAACAAACTCCTTGGTCTCCTGGTTGGAGAAATCCTTATCCAAGAAATCAGTTTACTCACAATCAAACTCCTCATCCATAGTATCAACATCCACATTATCAACAACCACACCTGCAAATCCAAAATAATGCCACACAAATGAATACACCACTACCACCTCAGCTTCCTGCTCAACCCAACCCTAATCCTAATAATAAGGAAGTATAACAATTCGAAACATCCAACATGCCAACTTATTCCATTTCCCCTGTCCCTTGCAATGAATTACACTTACGATCAGGGAGGGTACTGGAACCTATTGTAATTTAGGATGTTCCATTCCCTGTGACCGAAGAGTGAATGAATCAACGATTTGAGAATCCAGTCAGTATAGCAATCCCCATTATTGAGGATGCTGAAACACTTGCAAAAACACATATCGAAACTCATCCTACACAATTTTCGAGAGAACCATTGTATCCTGAACGCTTGGCCTTACAAAAGGCAGTGGAACAACCTAATTTCAATCTCTTAGGAGAATTTAAGAACCTTTATGTTAATATTCCACTATTACAAGCCCTACATGATGTACCTATCTATGCCAAAACTGTTAGGGATCTATGTGTGAAAAAGCCAGGAAGGAAGCCTAAGGATCCTCCTACAGTTCATGTAGTGGGAAAGTTGTCTGAACTAATGCTGGGAAGGGCTCCACTAGACAAATATTATGACTCAGGTAATATCACTATCACAGTATATATTGGGAATACCCAGATCCCCAACGTTTTGGTTGATTTAGGTGCAGCGAGAAACGTTATGGCCATTGAGACTGTAAAGAAGTTAGGACTCACTAATCTCAGGCCTACACCAACTGTACTAGAACTGGCTGATAGATCTACGATCATACATGAAGGAATCTTGGATGACTTGGTAGTATTCGTCGATTCATTGGAATACCCTGCAGACTTCCTTGTTTTGTAGCCTAAATGGCAGCTTGGGGGACACCCATAATCTTAGGGAGACCATGGTTAGATACAACAGATGTGTGTATCAGCTGTAGATATGGATCCATGATGATTTCCAATGGAACTGATATCAAAATATTGACCTTATATCGTCCAACCCGACCAAGCTCAGATGTTGAAACTCCATTATGGATGGATTTGGAGGAAGAAAAAGACATTCAACCATTGCTAACAATTGGAAGAGCCCTGACTTTCAAAAATGAAACTGAATATGACACGATCACCAGTTTTATTAGTGAGCCAATGTATATCACCAAACACACATATACAATCTTGGATAGTACCTTAAGTGAAGTAGAACAAGAAGAACTCATCGAAGAGACCCTAGCTATTAATGTCGAAACAATCCCAGTAATTGAGAACTCAAAAAGTACTCCAGTAGAAATCGAGCCTGGAAAAACCCTGAATATTAATCCTAATCTTGCGCCCGATGAACTGGATCATCTGGTTACATTGTTGAAAAAGCATAAGGGGGCCTTTGTGTGGGAGTATACAGACATGAGAGGTATTCCATCAAGACTGTTTACTCACCACATCTATATAAAAAATGATTCCAGGCCAGTATGCCAACCTCAACGCAGAATGAAACCAAACTTAAGAGATATTGTGAAGGAAGAGATTCAGAAACTCTTGGAGGTAGGATTCATCTATCATATTTTAGACAGCGAGTAGGTTTCCCCACTGGTGATCGTACCTAAGATTATCTATGCATACTAAACCTCTCATAATAGACTGACATTTTGTTGAGAATTTGATCTCTTCTTTAGTCGACTTGTTGACACCTTGACTAATTACATGGAAAATGGAAAGTACACTCAAACTAAATTTTGCATAAACTATATATATGACACTAACTATCAAGCTATTCCATTCAATATATTATAGTACTATTTTATATTAATATATGGATATAATATGTTAATCTATGGATGATCCATCTCATCCAGTCATCTACACCAATGCCATTTGATGTAAAAACGAATCTTTTATTTAGAAAATAACGATCAAAATTTCATTAACAAGGATGCTTTAATGTCTTGAGCCTTTGTGTCTTATGTCAATCGAGTGGTAAAAATGGTTGGACATATACCCTTTCTCCCCTCCTAGATTTTGGTACATTATTTACAAATCCATTCACTTGCCTTTATTTTGAGCCTTTGTGGCCTATGTCGATTGGAGGTGAAAAGGGTTGGACATCCACAAACTTCTATTTGCAGTATTTGGATATTGCGTGTTGTGGTAGTAAGCTTATCTGGTTGGAAACATAAACTTGTAAATAGTTGTACTACACTATTTGCAACAAAATTTTACATGGAACTTATATAGCATGATTGATTAAATTTATTAAGCCAATTTATAGATATGAAAACATAGAATACTATTAGTAAAATTCTTTACTTATATAGAAACTAATCATGAAATCTTTGATCCTTAAGCTCATAAAATCAATTTGGACAGTACACTTGTCTCATCCTCTTGCAATCTAGGAAAAACATACTTGCTACTCCACTCCAAATTCTAAAATATAAACACCTATTGGTGTAAACATAAGTAAAAAACAAAAAAAAGGGGTAACTACCCGTCAAATTTAGCCTCTTATAGACATTGGAGATGTAAAGATAATGCATACTATTTTGGCCCCTGAATCAGAACGGTAGTTTCATGGTCCACCCACCTCTCAACACTATTTGATGTATTTTCTCACTAGTAAATCTAGGCATATTAAGCGATTTTTATTTACCTCCCATCCTGTCATGGTGCTGGGATACAAGGTGGTTGTGGAAGGCCACATCTAGATTAAGGGACTTTCATCAACCTACCAATCCACCATGGTGTTGGGCAACAAGGTGGTTGAGGAAGGTCGCACTTGGCACGCCAATAGGTGTTATTCTCCCTACCTTTCACTGGGATGGAGGTTGATCTCCATAATCTCGAAATTGTAGGGAGATTAATGGTCATTGTCCATGGTTATGAAAGCTAAAGAATGGTTAAGGAAAGGCACGATTAGTTAAAAAAAATGGTTACGACAAGGCACGATTAGTTAACAGTTTGTTGTTCCCACAGGTGGCATAAAGAGTTGTTGGTTAAGGTAAATGATTTGCTAATTGTCTATCGTGGAAAAATTTCCTGCACTCATCATGAGCAAGCAGATAGATTTCCCGCACCGATTAGGAGTTAGTTATCTCTCACATAGGGTTTGAATTTGACGGGGAAAATGCTCGTTAGAGGCCATTTTTCCCTTCAAATACGGTTAAAAGTTTGATGAAATTGTCTCACCAAATGGGCAAAGAATTCACACCCACGTTTTTTTTAAATCGCCATTAATTTTTATTTGTTGGACCATAAATATATATATATGTCTCAATTTTGTTTGCTAATTTAGATTCCAAAAATACTCTATTCTCTAGGGATGGATGGGGCTGTATGGATGGTTGTAGTTATAAGTGTGTAACCACCGACTAAAATAATTGGATGTATAAAAATTAATATTATAAACCTTGTTCCTTCATTAACCAAGTGGCATGGGATATGTGATGGTTAATGAAGGAATTAACACCAGACATCCACTATCTATTGGTTCATGTGTGCTTCGAAACCTGTCGAGCTTCCAAAGTTTAGATACCCATTTCTGCTATTGACCTTAAAAGTTAGAACCACCTTATGAATTTTAGATGCTTATTTCTTTAGACTCTCTTATTCCCATCTATGACTGTAGAGTTAAGGTGAGGTGGTGACGTGCTCTACTTTTCCGAGCTTCAAGGTGCTTTCCTATGGTGTCCAAGTTGTTGATTACAAATACACATTAAGAATAAAATTAAACCAAATGATTGTTAATTTGAAAGACAACTTCCATTTCATCACATGGCCCTTAATCTAAGTGTCATTGGCTCTAAAATATTTATGGCCAATAAATCAAGTATAGTAAGCACATGTTGATTATGATGATGTACTAATACCAAAAAAATTGTATTGAGTTAATTATGATGACCCACTAATACCAAAAAGTTGTACTCCAAAAGCACCACTAATATCAAAACGTTGTATTCCAAAAGCAAATGAACCATGAGGGATTTTTATGTTAAATTATATAGATTTGCGCCATTCCATTTTTATAAAAAAATATAATTATTTGTATTAGAAAAACATACACATCTCCACTTTCGTAAGGATTTGCTCTAGTGTAGGCTTTCACTTGTAATAACAATTGAGGAATCCAAACAGTGATGTGATTAACATGGTGAATCGGTTTCACATTTTGTTGGTTCATAATGGTAGTAAGGGTTTCACATTTTGTTGATTCATAATACCTATATGTATCATTTTTGAGTTGTTTGTGTGACTCTTGACTTTAAATTTTTTATTATTGAAGAGTAATTTTTTAAATAAATCTTCATTATTGAATGGTAATTTTTTAAACCTAACATTATGTAACAAAGAAGATAAAAATTCATAACATCAAAATAATTTAGTCTAAAAGAAGAGATGAAACGAAATTCTAACATTGATCCCCATCATCCCCCAATTTTCAATCTCCCCTAACAACCATACCATACACCCACACTCACTTGCTCATACAAACCCTAGGGCCCAACCGGGGTTCCACTTCCATTCTCCACTCCTCTCCACTTAAATTCATCCTATGGCATAGTGAATAAAAATGTCGTGATCCTGCCATATGCATGTTAACACCATCATCATCACATAAAATCGTAAAAATACTTATTGCCACCAAAAAGAGATTCTTTTTGACTTTATGGATTACATGTTTTTAATGGTCATGTTTGAACACGCCAAGGTCTCAACCAGCCAACCGTAGTTGTTTCCAATGCACTAAGCCTAATACCTTTTGACTTTATCTTATTTTTTTCTATTTTTTTAATGTTCGTCTTTGAACCTGCCAACCCTGTTTTTTTAAGTATGCATTAAGGTTATGAGAAGTAACTTTTCTTTTCTTAAATATGATTAGAAGGATTTTTAAAAGTTTAAATATATCTTATTCTTTATTCGTATAAATATATTTTGACCAATTCGTTAAAACCGAGTCCTTCGCGGAGGCTGTGACTTGTAAAGTTGTACATGTTGGAATTTGGAGAAAGTTGTTTACACATGGAATGCACTGAGTCATGCCGCGTCCCCACTTTCCATGAAGGCAGTGAGCGGAGTGCAGGCCATTTCTACGCGCACACAGTCTCCATGACTGCCTAATTAAAAGCCCTTGCCCCAAGCCTTCCTTCACATTTCATAATACTCTGCAACATTCCTCCGTTCCATATTATCAAGTTCTTGAACAGGTCTCGGGTTCGAACCGCATCGAATACGTGTTTATCGTGTTTTGGCGCAGCAGGTCCAAAGATAGAAATTCCATGGCCACAACGACATGCATGTTTTGCTCCCCTGTAATGAGATGTAGCCTCCACAGGCTCAGAATTCCAAGGCCAGAAAAGGTGTGCGAGCAGGGGCTGAAACGTCCTCAGTTACTCAGCGGTAGCAGGTCACGGAGGATGATGACGATGATGCGTGGAACAGAGCAGTCGCCGGCCCGCAGATCGAAAAACTATTCCGTCCATGGAGAAGTTGCACGGAGGGCTCTGCTGTTAGCCAGCCGTCCTTCGAGTTCTCAGAGAATCCGCAGAACGAATTTCCAAAGAACGCCGACGAGGCTGAGCAGGGTTTCCATGGCAACCGATTGCTGAACAAATTGAAGAATTTTTATTGATATTGTAAAGACCGTCCTCATGATCGTAATTGCTAAGCGATATTATTTGATGGATTCTAAACTTTTCTAAAATTAGCAATTTAGTTATACGCAGTTTATAATTCTTTCAACAATAGCAGCTTAGTCCCTACCTTTTAGATGAAGAAATAAATAGATTAAAAAAACAAATTATTGCATACTAAATCATTGTTAAAGAGTAAATTATTTAAAAGATGAAATTCATTATTTAAGGATATAGTTTCTATGTGTAATACTTCGCTTCATCATGGTTGTTATGAACAATAAATTAATTATGATAAATCTCGTAAGATTGTTTAAGGGACCCATATTTTAAGAACATTTCTATCATTAAAACCAATTTATTAAAAAGTTGGAAAGAATGAATGCATTAGCTATCATATGGAGTAGTTGTGGCTTGAATAAAACAATATATGTGAATTTTGAGCTTCATTTGATTAGTAATGTTCAAATAAGATTAGATCACATCACAAACCAAATTATACTCATTTTATGAAGATATCTCTACATATCTCCAATCTTTCAAATCGGTCAATAATGTCCATAAAATGTGTACTAGTCAATAATGTCCATAAAATGTGTATTGGAACCAATATGCTTGATTATAGTTGCCATTGAGAAATCCAAAACCAAAAACTTCAACTTGCATATTGCCAAAGCATGCCTTGCATATGACTAATAACGATGTATGATTCAAAAAGTCCCCATTGAAAGCATCTTGAGTCCCTTGTGTGACATACTCGACTCTATATCCACTTTGTGATGCCTATAAAATGTCAAAAAGTGAGGGTTTGCTTCCAAATATATCTTCACCAAGTTAGCAAACCACCAAATATTGTTAAACAAAAATAAATATTTACTTGAGTGGAATATTCTGCTACATTGTAAGCCACATGTGATCCTTGACTCTTGAAATCTTACCAAGAAAACCCTACATAAGATTATTTCCTGTCAATTTTCTGCAACCACTTTGTAAAATAACTTACAATTTTCAGATCATCCATTAGTCTAAGACATTAAGAAATGGTGTTGAAATCATACCTGAGACATTTCCTCAAGATAAAAGCCATCCCTTAGGCGTTGGCTTAGTCCTTGATTTGGAAACTATATGTAATAAAAAGTGACAATTTAAATCCCATATACAACTAAATAAATTTGGAAACTATATATAATAAAAAGTGACAATTTAAATCCCATATACAACTAAATAAATTTGTTACAACATGACAAAATTTCAACATCTTATAAAAATTACAATATGTTTGAGTGAAAATATTATTATTTTATTTTAAAAATAATAATAATTTTTAATATTTGATTTTATTAAAAGTATTATTATGATTTTATTTTAAAAATAATAATAATATTTTATATTTGATTGCTTAGATTATGGAGTAAAATTAAAAATTATTATTATGATGATTTTATTATAAGTTCATAATTTTTAATATTTGATTTTATTAAAAATTTGGTGAAGTTTAATCAATTAAAAATGATTATTATTATGATTTTATTTTAAAAATAATAATAATATTTTATATTTGATTGCTTAGATCATGAAGTCAAATTAAAAATTATTATTATGATGATTTTATTTTAAAAATAATAACAATTTTTAATATTTGATTTTATTAAAAGTTTGGTCAATTATATTATATTATTATTATTACTTTATTTTATTTTAAAAATAATAATAATTTTTAATATTTGATTTTATTATAAGTTCATAATTTTTAATATTTGATTCCCAACATCTAATTTTAACCTGAGCTCAAGTCAAATGTCATCTCCAAGTCCAAGTCAAAATTATAAACTACAAGTCGAGCTCACAATCACATCGTACTTGTGCACCATGGGAGGAGCCTACGATGGGCAGCATAATGATATACAACAAGTTGAGAAGGAGTGGAGACAGTTCTTTATATAATGACTTCAATACTCTTTTTCCTTTTACATGTGGGATATTGCTCAGGTGTCAAAGAAAAAAGTGCCCAAGCACCAACGAACTCACACTAGTCCAAATGTCAGACTCTTCGTATTGCAGGTGGATATATGTCTTGGACATATCAAGCACCGAGGAGTATAACCGCCCGAGGATTGATTCACTTAATGCTGGTAATATTGCCCACTGGTCAGTGATACACTTCCACAATTTATTCAACTCTTCCATTTGAAGAGTGATTGAGTGGAGCCCGAACATGTGATATTTATCCTCACTATCAACCCTCCCATCACAAATAGATATAATACATTTCATGGAGGAGTGATAGCAACAGTCGCAAGCATTATAGCAATGGTTGTTTTAAAAACACTTAGTGGGGATAAAACATTTTCACTTTCTGAAATGTGTATATCTTATATCTCTACAGCATGTATTGATGTGGAATTAGAAGTTGAGACAAAAGTGTTGAGGTTTGGTAAGAGCATTGCAATCTCTTCTATTGACATTAAAAACAAAATGACGAAGCAAATAACTTTCCACGTCCATGACACATTTTATTATATGCCAACATCAAGTCTATGATAACCTTTATGTTCTATATAAATATGAGAGTTGCTGGCTAATAAAACTGAAAGTTTCCCTCAGTAATTGGCTCGTAAAGTGGTAGTGAATGTGTATACAAACTGAACTGTGGGATTGGGAGACAACATAGAATGCCAAGTCATTAGAAGCGACTATAATGGACCTATCTTTGGTCACTAATCAGAGGCCTTTGAAGACTCATGCTAAGAAAGCTATTGCAGATTTCAAACTCGAGGAGGGTGTACTTATAGGCCTCATAGTCACCTTGAAAGGAGATATAATATATAATTTCTTGGATCAAGTCATCAATCTCAGACTTCCTAGTACTAGAGATTTTCAAGGTGTAAATCCAAATAGCTTTGATTGATATGGAAATTATAATATTGGTGTTCATGCACAAAGTGAATTTTCATAAATCCAGTTTGGAAAAAGTTTAGTATTCAAAGGCAATTCAACCTCAAATAAGACAAGCAACAGGTGGCAGAGTATTTGAAGACAAAGATATCCCAATTTCAATGCACAAAATTAGTAATCAATCAATATTCAGATCACTTTCAGATTTCAAATCGACAATTGCATATTCAGATCCACCTTTTCAGGCAGAGGATCAAAATGAACTCCATATTTTAGTAGCAGAGAATTAGCTTTAAAGATATTTTCCAACTTTAATAGCATTAGTTAAGCACTTAAAATATAATCCTGGTAGAAGAAATCGAATAGCTCCATATCTTAAAAGTAATGAAAGGCTTCATCGAGACTTAAGAGGGAGAGGATTTGCCAATTCCAGAAAAGGAATGAATATCAACATTCACATCATTTTCAAATTATAAGACAGATTTCTAGGAAGCAACTTCAGCTGTCCCAACTTCATGCAGAGATTTGTTTTTATTTATAGATGTGGATGAATTTAATTTCCTAAATGGTTGTTCTTGATTTCCTTTTCAGATGACCCTGCAAATTTGTTATCGACATTTAATAGAAGTCAGATTCTAGACTGGCTAAAACATCTTAGTCACTGTCAGAAAATAATGGAATATACAAATGTCAACATATGATGCAGAATTCAACTGAAATCACCTTAGAACGATGAATGTGGATAGTAGGTTCAACCATTTCGTCATTTGAAACATATGTGTCCGATGTTAGAGGCAAGTTGCTCCTTGAAGATACTGAAAAAACAGAACATGTATTTTATTCATGATCAATTGATCTACAAAAGCAAAAAAACACATAAAATAAACACAACAGTAACTTAATAAGCACCTAGTTGTGTTAATTGACAATAAGTTTAGGTCAAGAGATTGAGACATGACAAAAGGAACTACAGTTTACAAGGTTTCCAGACACCAAATATGGAACATACACAGGCATGGCACAAATTATATCAACCACCTTAAAAAATAAACAATCATATGCAATGATATTGCCAATGGTAAGAGAAATAAAGAAAACAATACCAACAAATCAAATATGATATATGATCAAGATTCCATGACAACGATGTTTGAACTTTAACATATCAAATATTTGGCTTGGTTTCATGCCTCCAACATCACATAATGGATTAAAATGAGATGCACCATGCAACGCTAAAAGTTATATGGTGTAAGCCAACATTCATCAATACATAAGTCAAATAGCATGGCAAACAGAAAAGAAAAGCCTCCAATTTCTGGAAAAAAAACCTCTTACACTACATACCATATCTTCCACAGGTAAAGGTTGTGCCATATATTCCATAGGATAAGATGTATACCAAGTAGACAAATCCAGGAACTCTTAACAATGTTCATCACATAGTATTGCACCATATTATTGTCCAAGTCACTGACAAACACCAAGACATGGAGTCAGTAATTCGCATTGAGCTATATCATGCCTCCTGTTTTGGGGAGATGGAAAAAAGTGTCCTCTCAAGTTCCAGAGACCATGAAAATGCATGGAGGAGTTGAGAGTGCACTCCTCTCTTTACAGATAATCAAAATTCGTTTCTTTTAACATATCAAAGATGCTTATCAAACTGAAATATCTTATAACCAAAATGAAAAATTCGTTGGAGAAACAGAAAGACACCAGGACTAATCTGGTGCAGCACTACAAACCAGTAATATTGAAGATCCATAGGTGTCTAGTGATCAAATACTCTCTTTGCACAGAGCACCAACAAACACAAAGATAAGGCATCGATCATCTTGCAGATATGTAAGGAATCCTAGCAAATCCAAAACAAATAATCCAAAATCTTTCTCAGAACATAATGCAACATGACCTCATAGATAAAAGAAATCTATTGTCAAAGTAGTAGAACCATCCAGAGAAAAGTAAAGCCAACATTTAAGTAAAAATCCATCAGATAAATTTGCATTTCCAACAGCAGCACCTCAAAAATGTCGACCAGTTGCATAAATCTTAGATCTGTCTCTTTTCATCTACATATGCTTGAAATCCATGACAGCGGTACCAACTCCAAATACTTTTATGAAAATATGCCCATGATTTCATGCAACCATCCTTTTTATTAGGCTCCTCTGAAGCCAGCTACCCTCTGCAATAATCAAAATATACAAGCTCGAAGTAGTTATCGGGTCACATCATTCTTTCATTCTTCCTTCCTTATTTCTGCTCAAGCTCATTAAAGCAAATGAAATCATCTAACGGCTACAACACATGTACTTAAAGACCGAATAAATTAATGCTAAATAACTTACTGCAACATTAATGCTCTGTTCCTTCGTCCTGGTTCAAACATTCTTCATCCACCAAAGCCTGAATAGGATCAAATATGCAACAGATGGCATCCTCTTGCCTCAAAAATACCTAAACACAATGTATAGCTGGAATCTTATTAGATCAAGGCACTTTCAGCACAACACTGATAAAGTTGGAAGCTTTACATATGAGAAATTAAAACTCTACACATTTCACATATCATTATCTCTTAAAATAACAACTAGGACTAAGGTATGGAAGAATTGGCATTAACAGTATACAGAGACATACCACATCTCTACTCATACAAAATATGACTCATTTTCGCCCAGTTCTTCCTGCTCAAACTCTAGGAAGAATTGACATTAACGACCTACACAAACAACACATCTCTACTCATAAAAATATCTGATTCATTTCCTCACTTCTTCCTTCTCCATGTGGCAGTCCCTGCTACCAATATTTCTTTTGCAAAATGCAAATTCTCCTGCTTAGACTATCACAGACTTTAAAAAAAAAGAAAGCTTTAGAACTTGCACAAAGGAGCACCTATGATTATGTTACCTGCTTTCACTGGTTGACCAAAGGCTCCAGGTGTCACTGAGATCACTTGAACAACCATCCTCATATTTGACAATATTACAGTGGCCATCAAAACTACCATAATTATTTCCAGATAACCTATTGGGTTGTCTCTCAGCGAATGGATGATCCATTCCAGGTATAGCCCATCTCTCAACACAACCATTAAACATTCTATTCTCTTGTCCTAATTTACCACCTTTACTGTTATCTTTCCTATTAAAAGAATTGTGGGTACCTTTGAATTCAATCTTCTGAGTCTCCGATAGGAACTTCATGTTCTGAAAAACTTGTATCAACTGCTTAACTCTACTCCCTGCTGCAGTCCCTCAAGCTCGGGATCCCAAGTCTCTGAATCTATGCATACATAACAGAATTTTCTGGGCTTTGCTAACAACATATTTGTGAGAGGAATTCAATAATTGGGTTCTGTTATTTCAAATCTACAAAATCTAAAGCACTAATTCAACGATTGGGTTACTTTTTCTCTGCACTCAGCTATCCATAGGAATTCAGCAAATGAGTTCTGTTATATTTCTAGCAGGAAGTTAATCTGCAGTTCGATTCGACTATAATTTAGCTTCCTCTAAAGTTAAGAAATCTAGAAGGACAAGGAATTTAGCTCATGGGTTGCAATTTCTTACCAAAAGTATCGTCCAGGGCTCTTCGAATTCAAATTTTCTCCAAAGTGAACAAGAACTGAGAGCAGTTCTGCCAAACTTCCACTAGATTTTTCAAGAGGGAGAATCCCAAATGGACAAGAATCAGTCAGTTGGGGTTCATTTGGCTGGGGGTAATAATGGAAACGAGGACGAAGGTGGAGGGGATTTGGATTTTAGGGCCATGGGAAATACAAACTACAACGGCCAAAGTCCCGCGGGTGGCAGAGTTGGACACTCTCCTTGCTAAGTGGTTCCTGTACAGGGAATGGTTTCACAATTAAAACATCCCAAATCATCTTCTCTCAGTAGAAATCTTCCAGAAAAAAAGGGTCTTCCCTCAACAATATTCTCTGTAGCATAGGCAAAGCCAAAAATTTTAACAGTTTACCTGGGGGATCCGTTCGTGGCATAATTTCTTGAAAAAGAGCGTGTTTAACAGATGGAAGTGAAATAGTACACTAGTGAAAGAAAATCATAGATTTCAATCCAGATGTTAGTCATGCAATGAAGTACACTAAAATGGGGACATGTGTGTTCGGGTACACAGGGTACTACCAAAGGACCGAACACCAAGAGAAACCACTTCACACAAACAGATCACAGATCAACACACCGATGTTTTGACGTGGTTTAAACCCTCTTGAGGGAAACACTCCACGGCCCCGGCCAAATAGCTTCTACGGGACAATTTATTATGCAAAGAAAGAAAGTTACAAATGAGCTTCTCATAATCGATCAACTAAACAATGACCCTCCATGCTCTTTAAATAGAGATCATGGACCAATCGGGTGTTAAGCCACGGATCAAGGTTAGGGTTGATCTAAGAGAAGTTGAGCCATCGGATCACTCTATGTCGGAAACATATCGTGACCGTCGGATTAAGTATTTACAAATGCATACTAATGCATACTAAAGAAACACACTATCCCTAACGGATATATTACACAAGTTGATCTTAACTAACTCCTAAGTGTCTAAATATCCTAACATCCCCCCTTAAGAACAACTTGGGATAGGATTGAAGGATTTACAAAAGTGACACTATTAGGAGAAGGAAGGAGGCATTAGAGCCTATCCCCCCTTAATGACAAGTTCCTGAACTCCTAACATAGATCGAAGTTTAGAAAACTTCGCTTCGGTAAGAGACTTGGTGAAGATGTCTGCAACTTGATCATCTGTAGGGCAAAATAGCACTTCAAGAACACGATCATGAACAAGATTTCTGATGAAGTGCATGTGTAGCTCAATGTGTTTGCTGCGTTGATGTAGAACTGGATCTTTGGCAAGCTTGATGGCACTTTGATTGTCGCACCAAAGTGGAGTAGGCTGCTGCTGCTCGAATCCAAACTCTGAAAGGATCTGTCGAAGCCATAAAGCTTCCTGACTGGCATTAACTGCTGCTCGATATTCTGCCTCTGCTGAAGAAAGAGCAAGAGCTTGTTGTTTCTTACAAGCCCAAGTGATAGGTCCAGAGCCCAGACTGAAAACATAATCTGCAGTAGACTTTCGATCATCAGGATCGCCGGCCCAATCTGAATCAGTGAAACCAACCAACAAAGGTTTCCCCCCTGTACTGTAATGAATCCCAAACTGAACTGTACCTCGAATATATCGAAGTATTCTTTTAGCTGCTTTCCAGTGACTTTCATGAGGTGTCTGCATATAACGGGCAACTCTACCAACGGCAAAGGAAAGGTCAGGACGGGAATGAGTCAAGTATAAGAGACAACCAACAAGCTGACGATACAATGTGGCATCTACTTCAGGTGAAGTACAAGTGGCAGAAAGTTTGACTCCAGACTGGAAGGGAGAAGGGGCTGGTTTACAATCTTCCATGTGAAAGCGACGAAGAAGGTCACAAGCATACTTAGATTGAGAAAGAAATATTCCTTCTTTGGTTTGCAGAACTTGGAGACCAAGAAAATAATGCAAATGTCCTAAGTCTGACATTTCAAAATTTTGTTTAAGACTGGATTTCACATGGGTTATAAGCTTAGGGTCACTACCAGTAAGAATAAGGTCATCAACATAGAGAACAAGTATGATGAGATGGTTTCCTACTTTCTTGGTATAGACATTGGGGTCAGAATGGCATCTAGAAAAACCAGTGTCAAGGAGAAAGCTATCCATTTTGGCATACCAAGCTCTAGGAGCTTGCTTAAGGCCATATAAGGATTTCTTAAGGCGGCAGACAAGGCTAGAGTTATTCTGAACATAGCCAGGAGGTTGTTCCATGTAAATTTCCTCCTGTAAATCACCATGTAAGAAGGCAGACTTGACATCCATTTGATGGACTTCCCAGTTGTGTAAGGCTGCAAGGGAAAGAACAAGGCGGATGGAGTTCATTTTGGCGACGGGAGCAAAGGTTTCATTGTAGTCAATCCCTTCAACTTGGGAAAAACCTTTGGCAACTAACCTTGCCTTAAGTCTTTCAACACTTCCATCTGATGCATACTTAGTTCTGTAGACCCATTTACATCTGACAAGTTTTCTTCCTTTTGGAAGAGGTACAAGATCCCAAGTATCGTTCGCCATTAAGGAACGATATTCTTCATCCATGGCTGCATCCCAATCCAGATTCCCTGAAGCTTCTGCAAAAGTTTCTGGATCATGATTCTCGGAAACTTGAGCCAAAAGAGAAGAGGCTCGCTGAAACTGAGAACGTGTTCGACGTTGATCTCTAGGATCACCGGCAAGATCACCAGCTGCTTCACATGTTGAACGGACCCATCGAGGAAGCACTTGTGCTGGTGCAACTGGAGGAACATGAGCAGGCGGAGGTGGATTTTCATCCTCACTGTCATCATCAGAAACTGGAGTTGGAAACCTGTCAAGGAAGTTGGAAGAAGAGGAAGAAGGCACAAACGCCGAATCAGGCTCGCAGGCCAAAGATGGCACACTCGCCGAGTTAGGCTCGCAGGCCAAGATATTTTCATCAAATTTAACATCTCTTCTAATGATTATAGCATGAGAAGGTGGTTGAAGAAGTCTATAACCTTTTACATCTTCAGAATATCCAACAAATATGCACTTTTCACTTTTAGGTTGCAATGCTTTCCGTTTTTCATCCGGAATGTGAGCCCATGCTTCACTACCAAACACACGAAAGTGACTTACATCAGGTTTAATTTTACTCCATGCTTCTTCCGGTGTTATACCTTTAATGCTTTTGTGGGGGTGCGATTAACTATGTAATTTGCACAATTAATGGCTTCAGCCCAAAATTGAAGACTTAGTCCCTTAGATTGGATCATACAATTAGCCATTTCTTTTAAAGTGCGGTTCTTCCGCTCAGCTACACCATTTTGTTGTGGTGTATATGGAACAGTGTGCTGTTGTTGGATGCCTTGTTCAGTGCAGAAAGTAGTGAACTGTTTGTTAACATATTCTCCTCCATTGTCAGATCTTAACTTAATAATTTGATGACCAGATTGTTTTTCAACAAGGGCCTTGTAGGCCAAGAACATGTTAAATACTTCGCTCTTAAGTTTTAGGAAATAAACCCAAGTGCGTCTGGTGTAATCATCAATGAAAGTTAAGAAATATTTGAAACCAGAAAAGGAAGCAGATGGAAGAGGACCACACAAGTCACTATGCACAAGCTCCAAGGGAACCGAGGCGTGCCAAGAGGCACGTTTGTCAAAACTGTCCCGATGATGTTTTCCGAGTACACAACCGGAGCAAACACCATCTCTGCAAGATACCATCGGAAGACCTGTCACCATATTTTCTTTACATAGTTGTTGCAATGAGTGATAATTTAAGTGACCAAATCGCTCATGCCAAAGTTTGCTCAAGTTATCACTATGAGCAACAAAAACTGAAGGGAAAGGTGATGACCCAAAGTTGTTAAATTTGTACAACCTGGTAATATCATCAACAATTCCAGTAGCTAGGACCTGTTGAGGATCTTTAAAATCCTTGATTACAACTTGGTGAGGTGTAAAGGTCACAGTTTTACCTTCACCAGAATGAGTGATCTGATAGACTGATAACAAATTGCAGGAAATTTTTGGAACACAGAGTACATCACTAAAATGACCATTATCTACTGGAACTGTTCCAGCTCCTACAACACTTAGAGATCTATCATCACCAACAAATATTTGTTTGGTGTTACATTCATGCATAGTAGAAAAGATGGCTTGATCCTTAGCCATATGATAAGATGCTCCAGAATCAATGAGCCATTCATTTGAAGTAGAAGAAGAAGATGCATTATAAGAATAACCAGAAGCACAAAGTGCATGTCCATGAGAGATAGATTCTGATGGCGAATCTAGGCTGATGTGGTGCTTCTTCATTGCTGCTTCCAAGGCTGCCATCTTCTTGAAACACTTTGATTCATCATGATTATCTTTCCCGCAATAGTTGCAATGACGCTCAGTCTTCTTGCCTTTTGGCTTGGATCCTTTGTCATTTTTTAAAGAAGGAGCTGACTGAGAGGGTTTGGGACCCTTGTTTGACTTATTAGTGCGAAAATTTTGTTTCTTGGGAGGCTTGGACTTTTCTTTCTGTTGGGACAATAAGGCTTTCCCAGATGTATCTGCATTGTTGATTATTCCAAGATGAATGAGTTTATCTTGTTCCCTAATCAAGGAATCACAAAAGGATTCAAGACTAGGCTCTTGATAGCTAGCTGCATTCAATGACGCTTTCATGGAGTAAAATGTAGATACAAAAACAGAATATGCAGGTCCAAGTTTGGAAAGAATATGATAAATGCATTGTTTGTCTTCCCTCTCAATCTTACATTCTGCACATAAGAGCTTGAGAGTTTTGTACTTAGATAAATAATCTTGAATGCATGAAAAGTCACTTGGATTTAAAGAAATCAACTCATTTTCGAGTTGGTGACCTCGAATTTCATTGTGTTTACCAAACACAGTTTCCAACTTGTCCCAAGCAGCATTAGGTTCATCAATTCCAGATATGTGGAATCGCAAATCAGTAGAGATTGACATCCCAATCAATCCACGAGCTTCATCACATCTATTTGCCCATTTTATTTTCTTATCATCATCAGTGGGTTCTTTTTCTTTCCCTGTTGTAATTCTGAAAAGTCCCCTACTTCGTAGAACATCCTCCATACGAGATTTCCATGAGAAATAGTTGGAACTGTTAAGTAGAATATCACAAAGGGCGGCCATATTTGTAAATTAATGGCTGTAAAAGCAGAAACCAATAGTCTGGATGTGAAGAGCTCGAAAAAATAGGCGGTTTCAAAAAAAACGGCACTGAAAACGGACTCTGTATGATGAAGTTATGCTTGAACAAAGAAACTGTTGAAGATGTCCCCAATAGTGACGTGGCAGCTAGAGAATGTCCAGCAAAAAAAAAGAACCCCCCTCTTCCCAAGATGAACCTTTTGACAATCACTTTACAAAAAAGTTGCTTTTAAGTGAATCACTTTTTTAAAATAAGTGATTTCACTTTTACAATGATATTACTTTTAAATAGTGCAACAATAAATAAAAAGCTTAAGTGACTCACTTGTATTTTTATTTTTTATTATTTAAGGGAGATGCACTTTTACAATAAAGTAACTTGAAAATAGAAATTGCATGCACTTTCCTTTTTAAAAGTAACTTCCTAAGACTTGAACTCAAGACCTATTAAGGAATAAAGCAACTTTGGACCAAGTGAGCTAGTTTAAAAGGTATGTAAAATATGGAAATGAGGAAGGGGGCTTTTTTTTTTTATTTTTTTTTATTTTTTTTTTACTCTTCTTGCTCGGTTTGCGTGCTTGCCCTTTTTCCTGCAAAACAAACCACAAAACGAAACAAAAAAAACTTTTCCACACTTGTGGAGTTAGATCTTCTTAGCTTGCCCGGAAAGTCTACGTTTTCTCTCTGTTTCTGATTTGCCGAGATCGCGCAAAGTGCAAGGCAAAGAGCATACGCAGCCGAGAAAAACCCTTTCCCTTTCTGTTTCTGATTTGCCGAGATCGCTCAAGGTGCACGGCAAAGAGCATACGCAGACGGGAAAGCAACAATCCGAAACCAAAAAAAATCTAAGTGCCAAAAAATGAAATATGAGATTTTTTTTCTTTTCAAAAAACGAAATAAAAAAAATGCGTCACTGTAACATTATACCTTCAGATCTGATGAAAAACGCGTTTCTGGAGCAACCGGGAACCGTTTTCGATCAAACGAAAACTATTTCCCAATGGAAACGACGCTCCGGACGCAATGGAACACCTCCCACAGCCCAGAAATGCACAGAAATACCAGAACTAGAAACCCTTTCGAGTTTCGGCAACAACAGTTCAAGATCTAGATCATAACCGGAAGCGGCTCTTCATAAAAGCTCTGATACCATGTTCGGGTACACAGGGTACTACCAAAGGACCGAACACCAAGAGAAACCACTTCACACAAACAGATCACAGATCAACACACCGATGTTTTGACGTGGTTTAAACCCTCTTGAGGGAAACACTCCACGGCCCCGGCCAAATAGCTTCTACGGGACAATTTATTATGCAAAGAAAGAAAGTTACAAATGAGCTTCTCATAATCGATCAACTAAACAATGACCCTCCATGCTCTTTAAATAGAGATCATGGACCAATCGGGTGTTAAGCCACGGATCAAGGTTAGGGTTGATCTAAGAGAAGTTGAGCCATCGGATCACTCTATGTCGGAAACATATCGTGACCGTCGGATTAAGTATTTACAAATGCATACTAATGCATACTAAAGAAACACACTATCCCTAACAGATATATTACACAAGTTGATCTTAACTAACTCCTAAGTGTCTAAATATCCTAACAAGGTGTTTCTTTTGTCGATGGGTAGGTGAAAACTATTTTTACATTATATTAGCAAAGGTCCAATGGTATTTTAGTTTATTTTCATATTTATTTTAATAGTGTCCAATGATAAAATTAGTCAATTCAAGACTTCTAATCCAATCATATTCCAAGAAATTTTAATAAAAAATTAAAAATAAATAAGAAAAATATTTGAACTTTAGTGTACATTACATATATTCAATGTACTCCTATGAATTAATATGAAAACATGGAACATATAGTCTCTGCCTATAGCAGGGACTAATAATAATTGTTCCGTGAATTCACCAATATGGGTGACATTTTTTAAAGAAATGTGGTAATGGAAATTTGGTATTTTATACTTTTTAAATTTAACACATCAAATTGAAAATTTTGATGGCATTAAAATAAAATTGTAAAAAAGTCTTAAATTTAGGAAAAATTAATAAATGAGTTTTGTTTATGTCAAATAATTCAATGATTAATATATAATTTTCAAAAAAGATTTATAGGAGGATGATTTATAGTAATCCACATATTTTTTAATAATATTTTAATTTATTTTTTAAAGTTGATCCATTATTATTTGAATTTCATTTTAAACATATTTGTGTTCCCATAAACAATTTTTCAACTATTTACATAAATTGAAACATCAACATTTTTTCAATTATTTACATAAATTGAAAAACAAAAAAGGACCATTTTTCATAAAAATTTCTTTGCAACCACCTAGAGTTTCGCCGTTTGGAAGTTGAAACTATAGAAAATTATGTAGCAAGGGAGCTAGACTACTACAAATTATTCAATCGAGCTATATAGATTGATCAAGCCCTTAAAAATGCTCCATCAAGCCAATTTCATGATTTTTGAAATAACTTAATCGTTAAGCCAACCCTCGATTAAGGGTTTCTATCATTTAACAGATTGCTCGATCGAGCTATAAAGCTAGATCAAGCATCTTGTTTGACGAAAGTAAAGAATTGGATCAAGCTTTTGTAAAGAATGCATGTGTTAAGGAGCTTGATCAAGCTATGGAGATCGATTAAACAGAGAAAAAATATATATTGTTGCTCATGGTAAGTGGGAACAGGAGCTCGATCTAGCTAAGTTGCTCGATCAAGCTCCAACAAACATGAGAAAACTTTTAAATATTATAAAAACTTGACCACTTTTTGAAAAAAGAATATAGAAAAACTAAATTAACTAGTCAACAATTAATAATGAACATTGAAAAAAAGGTCCTTGAAGGAATAAATTAATCAACAATCAATATGAGAAATATTAAAAAGCACAGTAGCAGATATGTTCACTAACGTGTTGAAGCCAATGAAGTGAGAGGGAAATCTAGAGAGAGGATGAGATAAAGACGAGCAAAATTGAGATAACAACAAGAATTTGCATATCAACCCATTGTGGAACCTTCGATTCATCTAACATGAGAGCCTTTAGGGCATCAAATTCAAGGAAATATCAATCGTTCTTCAGGTTTCTATTTAACCATTAAAATGTACATCTATTTAATTCTCTGTGTTTCTATTTAGCCTTTAAAATGCACATCTATTTTAGAATTCTTGATGTTGGTTTCTTTAAATTTTTACTCAAAACCATTGAGCAATGCAATAAATCAAAGTGAAACCTTAATATTCAAGCAATGCAACTAATAAATTTAATTCCTCTATGTTGAGGTCACAAAACAAATAATACTCTAAGTTATTATTGTTGGGCTAGGCATGCAAATAATTCCCTTCTATCATTTCTCATTTGGAACATAGTTGTTTTGTTAGGGGGCTTGAAATCCTTTTATACCGAGTGTGAAAAAAACAAGAAAATAATGATGTGGTTCCCTAGGACGCTAAAGGTTCCTTATGCCACCCAACTCTTGTTTATATGTGACCCGAGGCTATTCAAGGCCAAATCTCTTTTCCACACTTCAAAAGGTATCTTAGTGGCCAAAACCTAGGATTACCACCAAGGTGACTTTCATGGGTTGTGATTGTACCTAAGCTAGATAACTGATAGATGGTGGGATATGCCCTTAGTGGCCTTCACTATAATTAAAGCATTCATACCTTATGAGGTCATCTTCGAGGGACTTCATCCCTTGTTGTTGGGATATTTGGAAGGATCGGTTATATTATTAAAGGAATATCATTAAGAGTCATAGGAAGATCAATCAACTTACACACTATCAACCATCACTTAGACACCATATTGTCCACCCTTGACATGAATTATCCATCTATCACTTACCACTTTGTGTCATCGATCATGAGATACTTACCCCCTCTCTCTGTGGAGGGGGTCCCATTACACATATCCCATTTTTCTTTCCTACACAAGGTGTAACTAAGACTCCAATATTTGGTTTTGAAGAGATCCCAAATTCATAATTTCAAAGTTCAAGGTGTTTTATGGGTTGATTATCATTTGATGGATCTTAGGGGTTAGGGTATACAATGTGAAAAAGGTTGGAGGGGTTAGAATGCATTGGGGAACAATGTTCCTTGGGCCATAATGGGTGGGGTATAGTTGTGTGGGGTGTTTAAGTGTGTGAGCAGTTCATTGTGGTTATGGGGTAATGCGTGCTCAAGTTCATACTGATCAAGAGTTAAGGTGGTGTAATAGTCTACTTCCATTTCTAGGGTCTTATGGGTTAGGGGTTTAGGGGTGGGAACAATTATTGTATAATTAGGCATATCATGTCCAAGAATCGTGATGAGTCAAGGCTAAGTGTGTGGGGGTGGATAAGTGTGTTAGATGGCCACTGTGATAATGTAGTAATGTGTGCTTGAGATTGTATTAGTAATGGGTTTTAGAGGTCTATTGTGATGTTTGGAATCCCAACGGTTAGGGGAATATTGTGTAAGGGTTGGGAGGGGTTACCGTGGATTGGGTAATAAAGTGATGATCTAGGGACCTACACATGGCTCTTGATCCTCGATACCATAGCTTAATTTACAAGAACCATCCCAAGTGCAACTAACCTTGAAATAGTTGCAACATGATTGAACTCATAGGACATAGATTTCTTATTAAATGCCTATTCGATGGATAGGGAGCTTGTACATGGTGCATGAGCCCTTGAGAGAAATTTGTGTGTTACAATACCACAAATTGGGTCCTCAAATCATTACATGGGCCCTAAGGACCATCCTTTATGCACTATTCCTCAAAATGATGACCATACCTCACTTGTAGACTAAAGATTCCCTTTGTAGAGATTGTGTGTTTCTTTGGGGTACTAAGCATGTACCATGCGCCCTATAGACTATTTATATGGACTTATACCTTGTATTTTGATATTGGGCCATACATCAGCTCCAAGAACCATCCTTTAGTGTTGCAAAGTTTGAAGACAATGCCACATCTTAGAACCTTTAGTCCAAAGAATCCTAAGTGTGGAGAAAGCTAAAATTGAGTCCTATGTGTAAGGGGTTCATTGTGGTTATGTGATAATGTGTGATCAAGATCACAATGATCAAGGGTTAAGGTGTTTTAGCAAAAGTGCTTCCATTTCTAGGCTCTTATGGGTGAAGGGCGTAGAGTGTGAGGGGTAGGGGCAGTTATTTTATAATGGGGCATAGCATGCTTGTGAACCATGATGTGTCAAGGCTAAGTGTTTGGGGGTGGGTAAGTGTGATGGAATGTCATTGTGATAACGAGGCAATGCATTCTTGATTCCATACTAGTAAAGTATTTTAGGGGTCTATTGTCATGTTTAAAATCCTAGAGGTTAGGGGGATATTATGTAAGGTGTGGCAGGGGACAGGGGTTAGCATGCATTAGGGAATAATGTGATGGTCTAGGGGCCCACACATGGCCCATGATCCTTGAGACCATAGATTATTTTACAAGAATCATCCCAAGTGAACCTAACCCTGAAATAGCCACCACATTGGACTCATGGGACATGGATCCCCTATTAAATGACTATTTGATGGCTAGGGATTGGCACAAGGGCGGTCCTGGTAAGAACCTCTTGCTTAAAAATAGCACACAACACACATACAATTGCTCACAAAGACTATATGTGAACTGGAATGCCAAGAAGTTGGCTTCTTCTATTACTTGAATTGGATTACAAAGTTACATGCAATCTATTAAACTAGTCGGCCTCAACCTGTTACAATATGCATAAGTAAATAGTGTGTTTCTTTGTGTGTGTGATCCTCTCCTCCTCTCAGTTTTATGTTGAATGCAAGAATGAATGAGAAATGAGTGATGAGCGATCCCTTCCTCTATGCCTTCGCACTAGTCTTCTACCATGCTCTGCTGCTGCTCCCGAGGTTCACTTCGTTCCCTAAGACGTCCTTACTCTGTCCGTCGCTCGACCTCTGACTCGACGGATCCTACAGTTGTCAACGCCCCTGGTTGTGTTGTACAACCTCCTCCTGTGATGACACCTGGTCCAGTTTCAACCACCTTCTTAACTGCCTTTAAATTCCTCAACAACACTCAACGACTGTTGTCTTGAGTCTCGCACCTCTCTAAATTTGAACAGTAGTTGGTCCTATCATTGTCCTCTTCAACCTGTCGACCATACTGTAACTTGTCAGTATTCGACGTAACTTGTCGGCTTCACTTAGTCTACATGGTTTCTATTCTACCCCATCCTCCTCGCTTGGCATTTACCACTTTCGTCGGTGTCGATGTTCAGCCTCTTGTCGACATCTTGACTCCTTCGATCTCTGCTCATGTCAATGTCGACCTTTACTCTCATCGACCATACTTTGACAGCTTCTTGCTCGACTACTTGGCTTCGACCACCAACCTCTTTCGCACCAGTGGTCGTCGGCAATCCCCGTGGTCTGCCTCCTATGATCATGTTCAACTCGTCCTCCTATGATCAGTCGATACTCCGTCGACCTAACCATACTTTGACTTGTCTTCTTGCACTCATCCAGCCACGTCGATCCTCTGTTCAACCTTCTTCTGCAACTTCAACTTTTCGCCGCCTTTCCTTTCTGTTGGATCATTTAGACCAAATGCACCTCAACCGTTGGTCTCTCAACATTCCCGCCGGTTTCCTTGTACCTTTTCTCTGGTCGCTGTCCCTTTTGCACATCGATTGTCTTCGACGGCTTCTCTCTTGATTCTGCTATTTTTTCCCTTCGTGGAAATAGTCTTCGCACCTCGACTAGTCATCCTTCCTCTAGTCGATGCGGTTCTCCTCGATGTCTTTTCTTCTGCCTTGAGGGCTAACTGGTATGATTCTCCAACCATCCTGAACTTTGATAGGCTCATCTCGTCCTAGACTGTAACTCAATTGTCGCCATGCTACATCGGCTCCTTCCTCTTACGTACTCGAACATTTTCACTGGTCGGTCTTCTTCTTGCATCGAACCAACTCAGCAACTCAACCATCGATCCCTCTGACCCCTTTTTGTCTTCATCGTCTTCATCCTTCGACTACTCTGATGTAGTCGACACCCTTTGGTCGGCGTCGTCACCGACTCACCTAGCCCTCTCACTAGCCTTAACTCCGATACAACTTGGTCCTTCGACCAAAGTCTGCTCTTGGTCGTTCATTGACCACTATCCCTCTCCTCTGCTAGAAGGGATTCATCCTCTACAAGTGACTCATGTTGTCAATTTCCCTGGCCTCCATGTCAACCAATCCTCATCGACTGTCTGCTGTCGACTGTTCTTATCGGTCCTCAAACCATCTTTGTCGGTCGTTGTCAACTCCCAACTACTTTATCCCTTAGTCGATATAACTCTTCGACCATTCCATTACTCCATCTTATTGTCGGCCATCAACCTCAGTTGGTCGGAAACCCCACACCTCAGCTACCTTTCGTCGACTATCGCCCTTCATCCTAGATGTCGTCGACCGTCCTCTGGGCATCTTTTGTCGGCCATGCCCGACTATTTCCCTTGGGCTTGGATGCCCCCGCATCAGGGATCCTGTACATGGTGCATGAGACATTTAAATATTTTGTTTGTTTGTTATAATACTACCAATTGAGACCTTGAACCATTACATGGGCACCAAGGACCATCCTTGATGCATTATTCCTCAAAATGATGAACATACCTCACTTGTAGGCTAAATATTCCCTATGTAGATATTGTGTATTTCTTTGGGGTACTATGCATGAATCATGAGCCCTATAGATTATTTATATGGACTTAGACCTTGTTTTTATAGCTTGGGTCATACATTGGCTCCAAGAACCATCTTTGGTGTTGCAAAACTTGAAATCACCACCATATATTAGAACCTTTAGTCCAAAGAATATTTCCTAGTGTGGCAAAGGCTAAAATTGAGCCCTATGTATGAAGGGTTCATTGTTGCAATGAGATCATGTGTGCTCAAGATCATAATGATCAAGCGTTAAGGTGATTTGGAGACTGATGAGTTGATCCATACCTTTTCTGATCTCTCCTTTCATCGCATCTTTAGAGAACAAAATGTTGATGCAGATTTGTTGTCTAAGGAGGCTTTAAATGGGCTTAAGGTCTCTCTCATTGTGGAAGAATTCATTGAGAATTATCGGACCTACCTTGGGTCTTCTGATATTTAATTTAGTGGCCTAATATTTGTTATGCTCTGGCCTTTTTCCTATGTTTTTGGTTTTATGTTCTTGTTGCCTGATATGGCTTCGGAATCTGTTAACTTCGGCTTTGGTTTTGTATCTTTGTCTCTACCTCTTTCGTTTGTAATCCGATCATATAGTTTTTTGTATCTTTTTGGATATATGGTGTACTTTTTTATTCGATCTTGAATAACAAAAGCACTACTTTAAAAAAAAAAATTCTTTACTCAATTTAAATTGCAATTACAAAAAGAGATAAACTTGAAAATAAATTAAAAGAGTAATTAATTTGATGTTAGTTTAAATTTAAGAATATATACCAAACTTTTACACCATTTCAAATGTAATATTATATGTCGTGAAGTACTTTAATAGTTTGAACAAAAATATTTAAAGAAAAGTTTAATTTTTCAATGCGTAGTAATAATTCTTATTTATTTCTTAAGTTAATTTTAGTCATTTAGATAAATGTTTTTATATACTCTTAAGTTGTTAAATTAAGATTTATAGCAAGTGCTTCTGGTATATATTGGGTAATTGTTTAGTAGTAGGTGCTTATGGATTGAGTAATTTTTTTTAAATACACATTCTCACTAGAAGGATTTATTTAACTTGATATAAACCTTTGTAAAAATAATTTATTTTTAATTTACTTTGTATATTATTCTTTACTCAATCTAAATGACAATTACAAAAAGTTAGAAAAAGATAGATAAGATGACAATATAGTTATACTATAATGTTCTTTAGATGGATTTGAGGCTTGAATCATTCCATTTCTTTTGGAATTTACAACAAAATTTACTAAAATTATGGATTTTTATAGCAGTGAGTTAAGAATGAAATAAAAATATTTAGTTATGGATTGTAGTAGGAGTGAGTTAAGCATGTATTTAGTTATGGATTGTAGTAGGAGTGAGTTAATAATGAGTTAATAATGTATTTATTTATGGATTGTAATATGAGAGTTAAGAATGTATTTAGATATAGATTGCAATAGGAGTGAGTTAAAAGGTTAATAATATTAGGGTTGTGGTTAAAAATATATATAATATTAAGGTTAGTAACATTAGTTGGTACTAAGAGGGTTAATAATATTAAGGTTACCAGGTCAATAATATTAATTTATTACTCAACAATATTATTATGGCTCTTGATTAATTATAGTGCATTGATTTCAATGTTATCTGATTTAATTCAATTGACTATGGTTCTTGACTGAGTACAATGCATTGATTTCAGTGTTATTCGATTCATTTCAATTGACTATGGCGCTTGATTGAGCACAGTGCATTAATTTTAGTGTTATCCAATTCAATTCAATTCAATATGGCTCTTGACTGAGTACAGTGCATTGATTTCAGTGTTATCCAATTCAATTCAATTGACAATGGTTCTTGATTGAGTACAGTGCATTGATTTCAATGTTATTCAATTGAGTATGGCTCTTGATTGAGTACAGTGCATTGATTTCAATGTTATCCGATTCAATTCAATTGATTATGGTTCTTGATTGAATATAGTGCATTGATTTAAGTGTTATTCGATTCAATTCAATTGACTAAGGGTATTGATTGAGTATAGTGCATTGATTTCGGTGCTATTCGATTAAATTTAATTGATGGTGGCTCTTGATTGACTACTGTGCATTGATTTTAGTGTTGTTCGATTCAATTCAATATACTTTGGATCTTGATTGAGTACAGTGCATTGATTTAAGTGTTATCCAATTTAATTCAATTGACTATGATTCTTGATTGGGTACAATGCATTTATTTCAATTTTATCTCATTCAATAATATTAACTATTGTTCTTGATTGTGGTAAAATAATTCATGTTATCATGTCTTTTCATAATGGCCATATGGATAATTTTCATGTTAAGGAAGTTATAAGATAGACATGAGAACATGTTAGGCGGCATAGAAAGAAGTTAGAAGATATCACTAATGAACAAAAGGAAGAACAAAGAAGGAAAAAAATGTTCAACAAAGAGCATGATGGAAAATTCAATCACAACAAATGACACCTGACCAAAAGCAGAAAGAGAGAAAAATAAATTACGAGAAATATAAATCATTTTTCCAAAAATGATCACAATAAATGGAAGTTGACCAACAACAAGAACAAAGAAAGATAGATTCGTATATGCCAGAGTTGAATATGTAACTGTTAGACCATATAATGATGCAATAAATGTTGAGATAACCCCAACAAAGTAAATTCAAAACAAGGATGATATATTGGTAGCATTTGCATATATGCTACCAGTAACCTTTGTAGATAATATATTTCTTATTGATTATACACATCCTTTTACTTTTTTACAATTCACATGTTTCATCATTCAACAATGTTATTCGCCCGATTTCTCATTTAACTATTGAAGTTACCTTTACATACTTCATATGATGCAATAAATGTTGAGATAGCCCCAATGGAGTAAATTCAAAATGAGGATAATATATCGGTAGCATTTTCATATATGCTACCAATAACATTTGCAAATAATCTATTTCTCATTGATTATACACATCCTCTTACTTTCTTACTATTCACGTGTGTCATCATTCAACATTGATATTCACCTATTTCTCATTGAACTATTGAAGTTACATTTTACATACTTCATATACATGATCATGATCATCTACAAATTTAATGTGACCCCTCCGGACTGCAAGGACTGCAAAAAGCCTAAATCATCTACATAGTTGTTGCTATACAATAAATCAAGGGTCTCTTTGGGCTTCAATGCATCCCATTTTCTTGCATCACAAAAGAGTAAAATGTCATAAAAAAATAGGAGATGAGAAAGGGAAATATTGCTATCAAATTTAATACTTTGAAAAGATCACTTCTCTTCACCTCCAAGAGAGCTTTGTTAAGGCCCTTAGCCACAATGAGGAACCTAAGGGGGGATAATGGGCATCCTTGCATGATCCCTCTCCTAGGCCTAAAGACTCTCAAAGTTGATCCATTTATTATTAGAGAAAAAGATATAGAAGAAATATAACTCATAACCCAATTTACAAGAGGAACGTTTTTAAACCCAAATGGAGCACCATCATCTTTATATATAACCAACTAACATGATCATAAGATTTGTAAAGATCCAACTTAATACCAAAGAGAAATGATAGAATGTATCCCCTCATGGGCTACTCTAATGGTATCATTCATATGTTTTCTAGATAGAAAACCAAACTTTTCGCTAGAGATAGCCTTAGATAATGGCCTTTTAACCCCCATAGCAATTAATTTTTTTGTATGATCTTATAAATGTAGTTACATAGATAAATATGATTACACGAATCAAAGAAATTGGGAGAGTCGTCATTAGGAATCATATCAATGAATGTAGCGTTAAACGATGACAACATTTGGCCAGAAACCGTAGATTCATTAACTACCCTCAAAAGACCATCCTCTAACAATTCATAAAGACCTAGAAATAATTAAATTGGCTAACTATTGAAGAATTAACTCTTACTTGTGATATTTGTGATTACATTATAATATGTGAATGAGGTAGACAATCCACAAAATTTTACGTATGAATTAAAGAGGAAGATAATGAGAGAAGTTAGGGATATGGATTTTATATAAACAAGTTGAGTGATTCATGGATATAATGTTGGAGATAGTTGCGGAGATGGTTGAACTACATATATAATTATGACATAATTGTTATGGTTAGCTAGAGATACATAAAGGGACCAATTGTATAATAGATATACACACATGAATGGTATGATTGAATAGAATTTCCCCTTAGGGGGTTTCTTGAGTATAAATTCCCAGTGTCCCTTGCTAGATATTTTTTGGAGTGAATTTGTTGTTGACTCTAAATCCAACATTTGGTATCAGAGTGGAGAAATGGAAGCATAGTGGCCTTTGAGTTGGATAGATATGCGGTATGAGTGGACCATGTTGGTTCTGGACTCTAGGAGGTAGAAACCAAAAGTTCATATATCATGGGAAATTCATCAAGAATTTGAATGAACCATGTATCTAAAGGACATCCTACTAGATCGATGAATACAACGGTTGGTGACCCATGTATCTTAGTGATGATAAATATTTTATATGGACTTCAACAAATATGATAGTTATATTTTGCAGGCACAAGATGAACATTGAAGAAGAATGAAGATGAAAAATGAAGAATACCAAAGATTAATACATAGAGCATATCTCAAAAAGATTGAAGACAAAGACCATAGAAGAAGAAGATGAAGAATGGACTAATACAAAAGGCCACTTGAAGAGATAGGGGATGCTGACTACATACCGAAATCATAATTAATCGTTAAGGGGGAGTATGAAGGAAAAAATCCTAATTGTGATATTTTTGAATACATTATAATATGTGAGTGAAGAAGATAATGCACAAAATTCTATGTATGAATTAAAGAGGAAGACAACGAAAGAAGTTAGGGATATGGATCTCATAGAATCAAATTAGGTGATTCATGGAGATATTGTTGGACATAGTTACGGAGATGGTTGAACTGAATATCTAAGTATGACATAGTTGTTTTGGTCACCTAAAGCTATATAAAGGGACCAATTGCATAATAGACATACACACGTGAATAGTACGATTAGATAGAATTTCCCCTTAGGGGTTTTCTTGAGTATAAACTCCCACTATCCTTGCTTGATATTTATTTAAATAAATTTGTTGTTGATTCTTAAATCCAACAACCATATGGTCGAGGATTCTTAACCTTTTGGAAGTTATTAATGACCACCTCCAACTCATCCTTGGATACTTAGAAGGATACTTCTTCTAGTAACATATGATTCACCTCTTCATTGACAAAACTCGATAAGAAATAAGTCATTTGAACCACTTCCAATTTTGTCACCTTACTCTCTTCCTTATAATTTTTTTTGAAATCATAGATACCTAAGTGTACAATAACCTCAAAGGATGTAGCCACCCAATCATCAAAGTTAGACATATGCCCTATAGTATTAATATTCTTAGTATCACCTTAAGCAAACCATATCGTGACCCGTATTACTCTTAGCCTCCAAACAACTTCTGTATTAGTCAAAACCTTTCTCTTCTTGAACTCCAATACCTTAACGTCTAGCTCTTTAATTTTTTTATATGTGTAGAAATTAAATTTGAAATACGAATCAATCAGTTTTTTTACATTATAGATTAATTCTGAATAAAACTTTTATAAACATTGTACATAAATCTTAAATAATAATATAATATAAGTATAGTTTAAAAATTTACATAAATCTTAAATCATAATATAAAAATTAGACGATTTGGGAGGCAGGTTTTTTGGGCACTATTTTGAAAAAAATTGGTTGAAAATTTTCAAAATTCAAGTTACAATTATCAAGTTCTGGAATTTTGGGTACCCTATAAATTTTTAAAAATACTAAACCCATTTTTATCGTTATAATAGCGATTAAAACATAATAAAAATCGAAATATATCATTCTTGATTAATGATGGATAGATAAACATCTATAGTTCTTTAAATTTTGAAAGTATGAATGGATTTTACATTTGGTGAATTTAAAAGGAACGAGTGTTTATTTAACTAGTATTGCCAAGGTCATTCTTCATTACAAATACATAAATTATAACAATGAAGATCCTATGAATTGTTGCGTGTATTTTTCTTGAATTTAAAATAAATGAATGTTATTGAGTTATTTTTGTTGTTAATGGTTTTTGTGTTGAGAGGCTCTTTACAAGCTAGTATGGGGGAGATGTTGTCACGTCCATAAAGTAGCATTATGCACACTAATAAAAAATTAAAATTAAATTAAAAAATATTTATGTCATCTTAATTGAATAAAAAACCAAAATTCCAATATGGTGGAGATGTTGCTAGGTAACGTAGCCTTATGCACAAAAAAAAATAAAATTGATATGGGCTTAAATAAAATTAAAAAAGTAATTAACTTGATGTCGGCTTAAATTTAGGAATATATACAAATTTTTTACACCAATTCTTATTTATTACTATAGTAAATAAATAAATATCATAATATTTTTTACAAATATATGAGTATATATGAGAATTATTAGTGCTCATTGAACAATTAAACTTTAATTTAATAAATCAAACTCTGAATAATTAGGATTTAATATTTTTTTAAGTTAATTTTAGTGATTTAAAAAAAGTTTGTATATACTCTTAAAGTTAAGTTGCTAAATTAAGATTTATAGCAAGTGATTCTAAAAGGATTTATTTAATGTGATATTAACCTTTGTAAAAATGATTTATTTTTACTTTTTCTTTGTATATTCTTTACCTTTGATTCTTCTCAAGAAGAAGACATAGGCATCTATCAGTCCTTTTAGCTTTTGCTTTTGTTGTTGGTTATTTTGATTTTGATGGTGCACAACAAGGTGGTCTGTGTGGTGCAGGCCCTCTGATCAAAATTAATGAAGATCATGTTATCAAGCTGAAGCTTTTTTTTGGTTGTGGCACAAATATGAAAGTTGAATTGATTTCCCTATGGTGCTTATTACATACTGCTCGTCTATGGGGCATTGATTCACTTTTTGTTTTTGGTGACTCATTGGTGATCATCAATTGGGCTAAAAAGATTTTCTCTTTGCAAGTGGTTTCTCTAATTCATTGGTGTCAAAGAACTCATGAGCCAATCCATACCTTTTATGATCTCTCCTTCCATGACATCTTCAGAGAACAAAATGGTGATGCAGATTTGTTGTCTAAGGAGGCTTTGAATGGGGTTGAGGGCTCTCTCATTATGGAAGAATTCTCGGACCTACCTAGGGTCTTCTAATATTTTAGTGGCCTAATATTTGTTATGCTCTGTCCTTTTGCCCATGTTTCTGGTTTTATGTTCTTGCTGCCTGATATGGCTTCAAAATCTGTTAACTTCGGCTTTGGTTTTGTATTTCTGCCTTTGCCTCTCTGGTTTGTAATCCAATTATACAGCTTTTTGTATCTTTCTGGACATATGGTGTACTTTTTTATTCGACCTTGAATAACAAAAGTACTACACTTTTTTTTTTAGTGAAAAAAATTATGTACTCAATTTAAATGGCAATTACAAAAAGATAGATAAATAAAAAAATAAACTTTAAAATAAATTAAAAGAGTAATTAAATTGATGTTAGTTTAAATTTAAGAATATATACCAAACTTTTACACCATTTCAAATGTAATATTATATGTCGGGAAGGTGAAGTACTTTAATAGTGGGTAATTGTTAGGCAGTAGGTGCTTACGGATTGGGTAATTTTCTTTTAAATGCACATTCTCACTAAAAAGATTTCTTTAACGTGATATTAACCTTTGTAAAAATTATTTATTTATACTTTGTATATTATTCTTTAATCAATCTAAATGGAAATTACAAAAAGACAGAAAAAGATAGATAAGGTGACAATATAGTTATATTATAATGTTCTTTAGATGGATTCAAGGATTGAATAATTCCATTTCTTTTGGAATTTACAACAAAATTTACTAAAATTATGTATTTTTATAGGAGTGAGTTAAGCATGAAATGAAAATATTTAGTTATGGATTGTAGTAGGAGTGAGTTAAGCATGTATTTAGTTATGGATTGTAATAGGAGTGAGTTAAGAATGATTTAATAATGTATTTAGTTATTGATTGTAATAGGAGAGTTAATAATGTATTTAGATATATATTGCAATAGGAGTGAGTTAAAATGCTAATAAAATTAGGGTTATGGTTAAAAATATATATAATATTAAGGTTAATAATATTAGTTGGTACTAAGAGGGTTAATAATATTAAGGTTATCTTGTCAATATTAATTTATTAGTCAACAATATTATGATTAATAACATTGGTTCACAATAATATTATGGCTCTTGATTAATTATAGTGCATTGATTTCAGTGTTATCTGATTTAATTCAATTGACTATGGTTCTTGACTGAGTACAATGCATTGATTTCAGTGTTATCCAATTCATTTCAATTGACTATGGCTCTTGGTTGAGTACAGTGCATTGATTTTAGTGTTATCCAATTCAATTCAATTCACTATGGCTCTTGATTAAGTACAATGCATTGATTTCAGTGTTATCCAATTCAATTCAATTGACAATGGTTTTTGATTGAGTACAGTGCATTGATTTCAATGTTATTCAATTCAATTCAATTGAGTATGGCTCTTGATTGAGTACAATGCATTGATTTCAGTGTTATCTAATTCAATTCAATTGACTATGGTTCTTGATTGAGTATAGTGCATTGATTTTATTGTTATTCGATTCAATTCAATTGACTATGGTTCTTGATTGAGTAGAGTGCATTGATTTCAGTGTTATTTGATTCAATTTAATTGATTGTGGCTCTTGATTGAATACAATGCATTGATTTCAGTGTTGTTCAATTCAATTCAATAGACTATGGCCCTTGATTGAGTACAATGCATTGATTTAAGTGTTATCCAAATGATTCAATCAATTGACTATGGTTCTTGATTGGGTACAATGCATTTATTTTAGTTTTATCTGATTCAATAAAATTAACTATTGTTCTTGATTGTGGTAAAGTAATTCATGTTATCATGTCTTTTCATAATGGACATATGGATAATTTTTATGTTAAGGAAGTTAGAAGATAGACATGAGAACATGTTAGGTGACATAGAAAGAAGTTAGAAGATATCACTAATGAACAAAAGGGAGAATGAAGAAAGGAAAAAATTTACAACAAAGAGCACGATGACAAATTCAATCACAACAAATGACACCTTACCAAAAGAAGAAAGAGAGAAAAAGAAATTATGAGAAATATAGAGCATTTTTCCAAAAATGATCACAATCAATGGAAGTTGACCAACAACAAGAACAAAGAATTATAGATTCGGATATGCCAGATTTGAATATGTAACTGTCAGACCAGATAATGATGCAAGAAATGTTGAGATAGCCCCAACAAAGTAAATTCAAAATAAGGGTAATATATTGGTAGCATTTGCATATATGCTACTAGTAACCTTTGTAGATAATATATTTCTCATTTATTATACACATCATCTTACTTTCTTACTATTCACATGTTTCATCATTCAACAATGTTATTCACCTGATTTCTCATTTAACTATTGAATTTACCTTTACATACTTCAAATGATGCAAGAAATGTTGAGATAGCACCAACGGAGTAAATTCAAAATGAGGATAATATATCGGTAGCATTTGCAGATAATCTATTTCTCATTGATTATACACATCCTCTTAGTTCTTACTTTGTTACTATTCAAATGTGTCATCATTCAACATTGTTATTCACCTATTTCTCATTGAACTATTGAAGTTACATTTTACATACTTCATATACATGATCACGATCATCTACAAATTTAATGTGACCATCGCAGAGTACAAAAAGCCTAAATCATCTACATAGTTGTTGTTATACAATATAAACCAAGGATCTGTTTGGGATTCAATGCATCCCATTTTCTTGCTTCACAAAAAAGTAAAATGTCATCAACAAATAGGAGATGAGAAAGGGAAATATTGCTACCAAATTTAATACCTTTGAAAATATCACTGAATCTCTTCACCTCCAATAGAGCTTTGTTAAGGTCCTTAGCCACAATGAGGAACCTAAGGGGGGATAATGGGCATCCCTGCATGATCCTCTCCTATGCCTAAAGACTCAAAGTTGATCCATTTATTATTAGAGAAAAAGATATAGAAGAAATATAACTCAACATTTTTAAACCCAAATGGAGCAACATCATCTTTAGATATAACCAACTAACATGATCATAAGATTTGTAAAGATCCAACTTAATACGAAAGAGAAATGATATAATGTAGCCCCTCATGGGATACTCTAATGGTATCATTCATATGATTTCTAGATAGAAAACCAAACTTTTTCGCTAGAGATAGCCTTAGATAATGGCCTTTTAACCCCCATAGCAATTAATTTTTTTCGTATGATCTTATAAATGTAGTGACATAGAGAATTATGATTACACGAATCAAAGAAATTGGGAGAGTCGTCATTAGGAATCATATCAATGAAGGTAGCGTTGAACACTGACAACATTTGGACAGAAACCCTAGACTCATTAACTACCCTCAAAAGACCATCCTCTAACAATTCATAAAGACCTAGAAATAATTAAATTGTCTAACCATTGAAGAATTAACTCTTACTTGTGATATTTGTGATTACATTATAATATGTGAATGATGTAGACAATCCACAAAAGTCTTCTTATGAATTAAAGAGGAAGATAATGAGAGAAGTTAGGGATATATGGATTTCATATAAACAAGTTGAGTGATTCATGGATATATTGTTGGAGATAGTTGTGGAGATGGTTGTGTCACCTACCCAAATTCTGAAAATATTATTTTATTTGGCAAAATACTTTATGTTAAATTGCAATTACAAGGTTTTGTAATTATGATCAATTTGGATCAAGGATGAATGTAATTACTGATTATTATTATTTAAATAAATTAAAGTAGGAGACAAACACCCAAGGGGATTGTTAAATGAGTGTTCAGTGACCCATTAGGAGGAATGGAAGCTGTTATGAAGCATGGGATAGATGGAAACAATTGCACTTTATCAAGTTAGTTGTTGGTTATGGGAAAACTACCCCTAAAAATGTGGCATTATCCCCCAGGTGGTGGGAGTGAGCAGGTAGCTCATTTAATGACCAGTTATCAACTGAAAAGGCCTAGGCAGCCTTCATAAGGAAAATTCGAATTGAGCAGGCAACTCTTACAAAATATTTTATTCAGAAATATTCCTCAAGTGAATTAGGTGATCACTGAGAGATTCGAATAGGGAGGCCATGTGTAAGTGCAACTGTAAGTCTGCAAATTTTTCTAAGAATGAGAACTAGAGGTGCTGGTGCAGGTCTTTTGACTGCTAAATCTTTAAGACTGGATAACTATTACACTGCAAGTGGAGATTCTGAGTTTCTAAGTTTCTTCCTCCTGGTGGTTCTGTGAACAGGCTCGGGGGTCCTAAGGCAAGTAACTAGGCTGTCTTCGGGAATTGGTTGGGTGGAACAGGCTCCTTGGGCTGTTTGTTTCTCTACAGTCAACCAGGTTTTTCTATTCCTAATTTGTTACAGTTCAAATGTTATGTCTAGTAAAATCATTTATTTTCTGACCTATGTTTAATCTTGAATGATAAAATAATTAGAAATTATTAATTAGATAATCCTCAATATATTTTTCCCATGTTGTTCTTTGCATAGTACTCTAGTATAGAGAAGCAAATTAAGTAATAGATAAGAGATGGGCAGTTTGTCGTTGAATGGATAAACAGTTACAGTGAGTGTTCTATTTACCATTCTAATTATTTATATGTAAAGCAAAGCAAAAATTATTGTATGGCATCTTTAGCAATATAAAATTCCCTGTTAATACTTGAAGGAAACATAGTTATTTTTCTGTATAGCCATAAAATATTCCTCTATCTCTATTCTTTCCAGATAGCAAACATTTGAATTCAAAATCAGACATTTCATTTATTTTTGGTGCTGATATTTTGCAAAAATATATAACAGTTGCAATTGATTCTCATAATATTTTTTATAGCAAAAACAATCTATTTTTTTTCCTAAAGTCTCATAGCATTCTGATATTACTACATCTGTTTCCCATATTCAGTTTCGCAGCAAATTTAAAACAAATATTTAAATATATATATTTTTATCACTTATGTTTTATTTTCAAATATCAAATATTTATTTGGTACCGAAACCTAATGTTTCATTTTCCTCAACCTAGTGAGAATCCCTTGTATTTTATTTATCTAAATCTTTCAAACACATATGCAAAAACGCAGTACAAAAACCAGACAGTATTCCGAAAACTGTAGGTAGGGTTTTTCTTTCATAAAACATTTGAAGTTTGAGACAAAACGAAAACACGTAACAGTTGAACCATATTTGTTTCATGTTCCGAAACGTTTATAACCATTTCAACACATTATACAAGTTCACACCTTTTACAGTGATCTCAACATTTATTTTCTTTTAAAAATAACTTCCATTGCTAAGAACAACCATAGAGACGAATGTACGAGAACCCTCAGCCCTAGTTCTTTTAACATTTCATCACAGAGAATTTTTCTTTACAAACCATCAATATTTCCTTTGTTCAGGACTTGTTCCTTTTTTTATACCAAAAACTCAAAACTAGAGTCGTGGAACATTAAAAATTACACAGGGTTTTACCCTTACAAACACCTAGTAGTTTAAACGAAAGTTTGAAACCCTTATCAAATTTTTAGCTAGACATCAGGAGTCAAAAGGCAACGAAAAAGACTGAGAGATTTTTCATTTTCTTCTCTATACAATCTGCCTTAAAAACCAAAACCAAAACTTAAAAACTTTGTTTTGGCCAACGTTGAAACTTTCGGAGGTTTTCCAAACTATCGTCATACACGAGACAACATCAAAGGCACCTACGAGATCTTGCAGGAACCACCAGAGCTTACCAGAGAAATAGAAGTGTTTTCCATTCTCTGTGATCGCATCGGAGCCAACTTTGAAGTGGGTACCTGCAAAAGTATACATCAAACGGGTTTAAAACAAGTTTACAGTAATGCAGAACGAACGATACAGAAACACATCCTTATCAACGATTAGTATTTACCTTTTTAAAACTCGAAACTGTGACCCAAGACAAATGACGAAGCTTTTGTCATGAGATAGCAACCATAAATTAACGCAAAGGGTTTCTCACTCACTGGAGGTTCAAACCCTCTCCGAATGCACTTGCATTGCACGGACGAGAGAGACTTTAACACTACCTTGGTGATTGAAGGACTAAAGGTAGAAAGCGTGAGCCTGTAACTGATAAGAAAATCAAACAACCTACAGATCAAGGATCGAAACCCCCGGAGGAGCATCTTCGTCAACGTACATTTGGGCAACCTGTCGGCCCCAACTTAGCTCAACAATGAAGACCGAGAAACAGTGCAAATATTTTACATACCACGACATTAGGGTTAAGAAATCAACGACCGAGAATTACTAAGATCAACGGACAATGGAGTGCCAACGGTGCCTCGTCGAAAACCGGGCAAGCTTGCATTAATAACCTATTAATTACACCATCCACACCAGAGCCAGCAACGCATGCTCAGAGGTATTACAACGTACAACTCGGAGGAGTATCGACCTGCTATCTATGCCAGCCAGGACTTAATTCTTGTTTCATCAACCCTAGATCATGTGGAAGGATGGTGTGGCTCGACAGCTATACATTCCACTTGGGAGTGTTGTTGGAGCATTGAATATCAACCGGACTTTAACAACCCTACCAACATCAAAGTTATTAACCGTCAATTCTTTCATAAGTGCTTCAAATACTTTATCATACATGTCATTAACGTAGGATAAGAGTCATGGAGCTATAAGTATAGTCTAACCCTAGTATTAGCATTAGTTTCATATTTCGATTATATCATACTTTTGTTTATAGTATATTGCTAACGTTACAATAGTTAAAATTACATTGCATTTTGTAATTTTCATATTGTTATGAAAGTATTACATTATTTCAAATAAAAATTATATATATCATTGCTTTTTGAAAATCATAACTTTATAATTTATGTGTATAAATCATATAGTCCAAATGTCTAGGCACATTATTGTTGTTTTACATAGTGTTGCAATTTATAAATGCATAGTAACTTAGGATTTCTATACTCCATCTTTTAGTGTTTTTATAAGCTAAAAGAATAAAAAAAAATTAATGCTAGTATAAAGCATTATCAATAATTTTGTTACTACTACTTTGACTTTAAATAACGATAATCATACGACTATTATCTGCAGTATTATAACAAGTGCTTGGATGATGCAAATCATAACTTGGAAGAGTATCGGAAGCCACCATACAAACTAGATTTAGGACTAAGTATCCATACCTCCGACTTTTCTAGGGCGTCATAAGAAAGTACTTAACACTCAATTCTTTTACATTGACGACGAATTTAAAGAAAACAAGTACTTTTTTTTATGTTGTCTTGTAGAATATCTTACCTGCAGTCTGCACATGAAAACAAGATTCAAAAGCCTTAGCTAAACGTAGCTAAGTAAGCTCCAGGGTGTCTCATAGGACCCCTTCGTCAAACATACAAACAAACTATCAGTACTCTTTCAAGATTTTCATTTCGGTACAAGTTGTATACAACTTCTAATTACTTTTAGAATTTAAGCAAATCAGAAAATTTGTACTCATCTGCTTAATAAATAAAAAAAATTCTTTTGTTAAAGTATTTAACATCCGCTTAGTTATTTAGTAGCATTTTCCATTACATCTTAATCATTGAGAATTATGACAGGATATTGTCGTTAATTATCTTAGTTAAGAAGTCAATTTACATTGTTTGTTCCGCATTAAATGAATTTGATATTTTTGGGCTACTATAATTTTTTTTTTTTTTGGTAATTTTGGGATGTTACATGTGGTATCAGAGCTTATGTTCAAACTCTAGGCCTGAAAAGGGTCCAAGAACACACAACATAAATTTTATTACAGCCGAAAATCTTACTAATTAAAATTTTAACTATGGTATTATACAGAAAATTATTTGAGTTACAGGTATGGAAAAATCAGCTGAACATTCAGAGGATAGATTTTGACCGAACAGCCATAGTACGGGACAACATTATGCAGAAGAAGGCCACAGTGGAGTGAATGACAATTCGTCGGAATTATTACGAGCATTTAAGGAATTAAAGGCAGAAATCAGATCTGTGAAACAAGACAATGAAAGAATTCTGAAAGCGCAAGAAGAGTTAAACCAAGTGCTGTTTGAACAGTACCCAATTGATGAGCAAGAGAGAGATAATGAACATATCTCCAAGGCTGAGGATCTGCCTCATGGTAACAAAAGTAAGAAAATGAAAATCGATGATATGAACAGTAGCTCAACATCATCAGGAGATGTTATTGAAGCACGTAAAAAGAGGCGTAACTATTCAAGCGATAGTAGTAAAGGAGATTACAAACCCAGAAAGAAAGGTCATAAGGAGTGTGAGCAGATTTCTGGGGAGTTCAAAAATATTAAACCTCCAACGTTTAATGGAGAAACTGAGAAGGGTGAGACAGTTGAAGCATGGTTGTCCGGTATGAAGAAATATTTTCAGATTTATAACTATTAAGAATCCTTGAAAGCAAAAATGGCTATATATAACTTGACCGGAAAAGCGGATATTTGGTGGTAGGACATCAAAAGAGTAAAGGCCATCAAGGATAAAGATGTAAACTGGAGTACTTTTAAATGATACTTTAAGAAGAAGTTTTTATCTGAACAGTACTATGAAGAAAAATCCAAAGAGTTCTACGATTTGAAGATGGGAGGTATGAACATGAAGGAAATGAACAGTAAATTTCTGAACTTACTGAGATATGTTCCATACCTCATAGAAGAAAAACCAAAAATTTAAAGATACTTGAGATGCCTACCTTTCAATATTAACGACATAATCGAGTATGATAGTCCAAAGACCTTGGAAGAGGCTATGAGAAAGGCAATTTTCTGTTATGACACTAATCGGAAAAGAGAAGGAATGACAAACTGGAAAAGTCATAAACCTAGCAATTTTGAACTGAAAAAGAAAAATTTCAGGTTCAGTGGAAATTCCGGTTTCCAAAAGAAAAATTTTCAGAATCGGAATTATCAAGGGAATAATTCCAGAAACAATCAACAGCAGATTTCTACAGCAACCAAACATTCTCCCAATAATACCAGGACCAATGAACAAAGGGCACCCATCAAATGTTTCGAGTGTCAAGGTCCTCACTATGTATGAGAATGTCCCAAGAGGAAGCGAACAACTAACAACATCAACTCTATTCAGACTGAACCTACTATTGGAGACTTGGCAAGGGAGATGCCCAGAATCAATGCAACACTCGACAACAGGCAAGCAGATCATCAAATCTCTATGGTAGAGATTGAAGGTATGCTACAAAATCATCCTGTTACTGTTTTAATTGACCTAGGTGTTAGCTTAAGTTATATATCACCAGATATTGTGGAGAGTCTTAAATTAAAAACAGAAAAGTTCAGTAAATCTTGGTTAGTTAGACTAGCAACTGGAACAAAGAGGAAAGTATCATATTTTATAGAAAGTTGTGCTTTAACCATGAATCAGTTACAGACACAAATCAAGTTGAACATTTTACCTTTAGGATCCTATGATATTACAATCGGAATGGACTGGTTAAAAGCCCATCATGTCATACTAAACTGTTATGAATTTTTTTTTACATGTTTAAATGAAGAAGGAAAAACTATAGAAGTAAAAGGTATCCCAAGAAAAGTAACCCTTAGACAGATTTCAGCCATGCAAGTTAAGAAGGCAGTTAGAAAAGGGTGTCATTTGTTTGCAGTAAATGTAGTGAATGATGAGTTTATTTGTAAGGAGGACAAACTGAAATTAGAAGACATACCTGTCCTAAAGGATTTCAAGGATGTATTTCCTGAGGAAATTCCAGGATTACCTCCTAAAAGAGATTTAGATTTTACCATCGAGTTAATACCAGGAGTAGTAACAAATTCTAAAGCTCCATACAGAATGAATATACTGGAATTAAACAAATTGAAATCACAGTTGAAGGAACTGATTGATAAGAATTATATAAGACCCAGCGTGTCTCCTTGGGGAGCACCTGTCATATTTGTTAAGAAGAAAGATGGAACCCTAAGACTGTGCATAGATTATCACCAGCTTAATAAGATGACAATCAAGAATCGGTATCCGTTGCCCCGCATAGACGATCTATTTGATCCTGCGTGGAGCAACGATATTTTCAAAGATTGATCTAAGATCAGGATATCACCAAGTGCGGGTTAAGGATGAAGATATTTTCAAGATAGCTTTCAGAACTCGGTATGGACATTACGAGTTCGTAGTCATGCCACTTGGCTTGACTAATGCCCTAGCTGTATTTATGTGTTTGATGAACAATATTCTGCACAAATACTTAGACACGTTTGTTGTTGTGTTTATAGATGACATTTTAGTGTATTCTAAAAGTAAAGAAGAGCATGATGAACATCTACGGATTATCTTACAAGTTCTGAGAGATCATCAACTATACGCTAAGTTTAGTAAGTGTGACTTCCATAAGGATAAAATTAAGTATTTAGGACACATAATTTCTAAAGAAGGAATCTCGGTTGACCACGATAAGATAAAGGCCATTAATGACTGGACAGTTCCTAAGGATGTGTCGGATGTAAGATCATTTATGGGCATTACTAGATATTACAGAAAATTTATAGAGAGTTTTTCGAGGATTACCAACCCCATAACTTCCCTACAGAAGAAAGGGAAGAAATTTGTGTAGGATCATAAATGTTCTGACAGTTTTAAGAAGTTAAAGGAATTGTTGACTACAACACCTATTCTGAGGATAGCGGATCCTAATAAAAATTTCATAGTTTGCATGGATGCTTGTAATGACGGACTCGATGGAGTCGTAACACAAGAAGGGCATGCGGTGGCATACGAATCAAGAAAGATGAAAATACAAGAAAAAAATTACTCTACCTATGATTTAGAATTATTAGCAGTAATTCATGCTTTAAAAATGTGGCGTCACCACCTTATTGGCAGAAAATTCACCTTATTAACAGATAATATGGGTCTGAAATATTTATTAGATTAGACAAATCTGAACGCTAGACAAGCTAGATGGTTAACTTTCTTAAGTGAGTATGACTTTGAAATTCAGCATATTAAAGGGAAAGAAAACAAGGTTGCAGATGCATTAAGTCGAAAAGAAAAACTGAATTTCATTTCAGCCCTCAGTTCTTACTAAACAGATTTAGAAAATCAAATCCTTGAAAGGAGTGAAATAGATGAAGAATATAGAAAATTAAAGGAAAAGACAGCAAACAACAGTTCTAAAAATTCTATGGCAGATTATAGAATGAAGGAAAATGGAATGTTGCTATACAAAAACAGATTGTATGTGCCTAACATACCAGAAATAAAAATTCTGATTTTAAATGAGATGCACAAAAGCCATTACTCTGGCCATCCAGGTTATCAAAAGATCATTACTATGCTAGGGAAGGAGTACTATTGGCCCAGGATGAAGGATGAGGTAGCAGAGTACATAGCTAAATGTTTGGATTGTCAAAAAATGAAAGTTGAACACCAACATCCTTTTGGATTGTTGCAACCATTACCTATACCGAGTTGGAAATGGGAAGTGATACTCATAGAATTTATTACTGGATTACCCAAAAACCAGAAACAAAATGACTCTATCATGGTGGTAGTGGACAAACTCAGCAAAGCAGCACACTTTATACCTGTGAAGACTACTCATAAAGCTCCAGACATTGCAGAAATCTTCATGAACCAGATTTTTCGACTACATGGGATACCAAAAGTGATAATTTCAGATCGTGACTCTAAGTTTACTGGAAACTTTTGGAGGTCATTGTTCAAAAGGTTGAATACAACCTTAAATTTCAGTACCACATTTCATCCACAAATGGATGGACAGACAGAAAGGGCGAATCAAGTTTTGGAAGACTTACTGAGAATGTATGTTAAGGATCAGCCTGGTAAGTGGGAAGACTACTTACACTTAGCAGAATTTGCATATAATAACCATCATCATGCATCATCCAAACTTAGCCCATTTGAAATTCTTTATGATAGGAAATGTGATACACCTATTTCATGGAATGACCTAGTAAATAGAGTTGTTTTAGGACCTGAATTGTTGCAGGAATTAGAACTAATTGTGAAACAGGTACAAGGAAATTTAAAAGCTGCCCAAGATAGGCAAAAGAGTCAAGTAGATTTAAAAAGGACTCAAAAAGAGTTCCAGGTTGGTGAACATGTATTCCTCAAGGTAAGACTGAAAAAAGAGTTCATTGAAATTGGGAAGCTGTGCCAAGCTAGCACCCAGGTATTGTGGTCCTTTCGAAATATTGTCCAAGGTTGGACTAGTGGCATACCAACTGGCTTTGTCACCAACTTTAAAAATACATAATGTTTTTCATATATAATTTTTAAAGAAGTATGTACACGATGATACTCATGTTGTAAACTGGAATGATGTATAGGTGGGACAAGACGAAAATTTTCAGGTGGAATCGGACTGTATCCTCGAAAGGAGGGAAACTATGCTCCGAAATCACACCACTGGGCAAGTGAAGGTGCAATGGAAGCACCTTATCCCAGAAGAGGCAACCTGGGAGTTGGAGAGTAGTATGCAGGCAGCATACCCGACTTTGTTTGAGGAACACTTAGAGAGTGATTAACCAACATCGAGGACGATGTTGAGACTTAAGGGGGGGTGTATGTCAGCTACCCAAATTCTGAAAATATTATTTTATTTGGCAAAATACTTTATGTTAAATTTTAATTACAAGGTTTTGTAATTATGATCAATTTGGATCAAGGATGAATGTAATTACTGATTATTATTATTATTTCAATAAATTAAAGTAGGAGACAAACACCCAAGGGGACTGTTAAATGAGTGTTCACTGACCCACTAGGAGGAATGGAAGCTGTTAGGAAGCATGGGACAGATGGCAACAATTACACTTTATCACTAGCTGTTGGTTATGGGACAACTACCCCTAAAAATGTGGCATTATCCCCCAGGTGGTGGGAGTGAGAAGGAAGCTCATTTAATGACCAGTTATCAACTGAAAAGGCCTAGGCAACCTACATAAGGAAAATTCAAATTGAGCAGGTAGCTCTTACAAAGTATTTTCTGTAGAAATATTCCTCACGTGAATCGGGTGATCACTGAGAGATTCGAATAGGGAGGCTATGTGTAAGTGCAACTGTAAGTCTACAAATTTTTTTCTGAGAAGGAGAACCAGAGGTGCTGGTGCAGGTCTTTTGACTGCCAAGTCTTTAAGACTAGATAACTATTACACTGCAAGTGGAGATTCTGAGTTTCTAAGTTTCTTCCTCCTAGTGGTTCAGTGAACAGGCTCGGGGGTCCTAAGGCAAGTAACTAGACTGTCTTCAGGAATTGGTTGGGTGGAACAGGCTCCTTGGGATGTTTGTTTCTCTACAGTTAACCAGGTTTTTCTATTCCTAATTTGTTACAGTTCAAATGTTATGTCTAGTAAAATCATTTATTTTCTAACCTATGTTTAATCTTGAATGATAAAATAATTAGAAATTATTGATTGGATAATCCTCACTATATTTTTCCCATGATGTTCTTTGCATAGTACTCTAGTATAGAGCAGCAAATTAAGTAATAGATAAGAGATGGGTAGTTTGTCGTTGAATGGATAAACATTTACAGTGAGTGTTCTATTTACCATTCTGATTATTTATATGTAAAGCAAAGCAAAAATTACTGCATGGCATCTTTAGCAATATAAAATTCCATGTTAATACTTGAAGGAAACATAGTTATTTTTCTGTACAACCATAAAATATTCCTCTATCTCTATTCTTTCCAGATAGCAAACATTTGAATTCAAAATCAGACATTTCATTTATTTTTAGTGCTGATATTTTGCAAAAATATATAACAGTTGCAATTGATTCCCATACAATTTTTTTTAGCAAAAAAAATCTATTTTTTTTTCCTAAAGTCTCATAGCATTCTGATATTACTACATCTGTTTCCCATATTCAGTTTTGTAGCAAATTTAAAACAAATATTTATATATATATATTTTTATCACTTATGTTTTATTTTCAAATATCAAATATTTATTTGGTACCGAAACCTAATGATTCATTTTCCTAAACCTAGTCAGAATACCTTGTATTTTATTTATCTAAATCTTTCAAACACATATGCAAAAACGCAGTACAAAAACCAGACAGTATTCCGAAAACTGTAGGTAGGGTTTTTCTTTCATAAAACATTTGAAGTTTGAGACAAAACGAAAACACGTAATAGTTAAACCATATTTGTTTCATGTTCCGAAACGTTTATAACCATTTCAACACATTGTACAAGTTCACACCTTTTATAGTGATCTCAACATTTATTTTATTTTAAAAATAACTTCCATTGCTAAGAACAACCATAGAGACGAATGTACAAGAACCCTCGGCTCTAGTTCTTTTAACATTTCATCACAAAGAATTTTTCTTTACAAACCATCAAGATTTCTTTTGTTCAGGACTTGTTCCTTTTTTTTTACCAAAAACTCAAAACTAGAGTCGTGGAACATTAAGAATTACATATGGTTTTACCCTTACAAACACCTAGTAGTTTAAATGAAAGTCTGAAACCCTTATCGACTTTTTAGCCAGACATCAAGAGTCAAAAGGCAACGAAAAAGACAGAGAGATTTTTCATTTTCTTCTCTGTATAGTCTGCCTTAAAAACCAAAACCAAAACTTAAAAACTTCGTTTCAGCCAACGTTGAAACTTTCGGAGGTTTTCCAAACTATCGTCATACATGAGACAACATCAAAGGCACCTACGAGATCTTGCAGGAACCACCGGAGCTTACCAGAGAAATAGAAGTGTTTTCCATTCTCTGTGATCGCACTGGAGCCAACTTTGAAGAGGGTACCTACAAAATTATACATCAAACGGGTTTAAAACAAGCTTACAGTAATGCAGAATGAACGATACAGCAACACATCCTTATCAACGATTAGTATTTACCTTTTTAAAAGTCGAAACTGTGACCCAAGACAAACGACGAAGCTTTTGTCACGAGACAGCAACCATAAATTAACGCAGAGGGTTTCTCACTCACTAGAGATTCAAACCCTCGCCGGATGCACTTGCATTGCACGGACGGGAGAGACTTTAACACTACCTCGGAGATTGAAGGACTGAAGGTAGAAGGCGTGAGCCTGTAACTCATAATAAAATCAAACAACCTACAGATCAAGGATTGAAACCCCCGGAGGAGCATCTTCGTCAACCTACATTTGGGCAGCCTATCGGCCCTGACTTAGCTCAACAATGAAGATCGAGAAACAATGCAAATCTTTTACATACCGCGACGTTAGGGTTAAGAAATCAACGACCGAGAATTACTAAGATTAACGGACAGTAGAGTGCCAATGGTGCCTCGTCGAAAACCGAGCAAGCTTGCATTAATAAAAATTAATTACACCATCCACACCAGAGCTAGCAACGCATGCTTAGAGGTATTACAGCGTACAGCTCGGAGGATTATCAACCTGCTATCTATGCCAGCCAGGACTTAATTCTCGTTTCATCAACCCTAGATCACGTGGAAGGATGGTGTGGCTCGACAGCTATACATTCACTATACATTCCACTTGGGAGTGTTGTTGGAGCATTGAATATCAACCGGACTCTGACAACCCTGCTAACATCAAAGTTATTAACCATCAATTCTTTCATAAGTGCTTCGAATACTTTATCATACATGTCATTAACGTAGGATAGGAGTCATGGAGTTATAAGTATAGTCTAACCCTGGTATTAGCATTAGTTTCATATTTCGATTATATCATACTTTTGTTTATAGTATATTGCTAACGTTACAATAGTTAAAATTACATTGCATTTTGTAATTTTCCTATTGTTATGAAAGTATTACATTATTTCAAATAAAAATTATATATATCACTGCTTTTTGAAAATCATAACTTTATAATTTATGTGTATAAATCATATAGTCCAAATGTCTAGGCACATTATTGTTGTTTTACATAGTGTTGCAATTTATAAATGCATAGTAACTTAGGATTTCTATACTCCATCTTTTAGTGTTTTTATAAGCTAAAAGAATAAAAATAATTTAATGCTAGTCTAAATCATTATCAGTAATTTTGTTACTATTACTTTGACTTTAAATAACGATAATCATACGATTATTATTTGTAGTATTATAACAAGTACTTGGATGATGCAAATCATAACTTGGAAGAGTATCGGAAGCCACTATACAAACTAGATTTAGGACTAAGTATCCATACCTCCGACTTTTCCAGGGCGTCGTAAGAAAGTACTTAACACTCAATTCTTTTACATTGACGACGAATTTAAAGAAAACAAGTACTTTTTTTTATGTTGTCTTGTAGAATATCTTACCTGCAGTCTGCACATGAAAACAAGATTCAAAAGCCCTAGCTAAACGTAGCTAAGTAAGCTCCAGGGTGTCTCGTAGGACCCCTTCGTCAAACATACAAACAAACTGTCAGTACTCTTTCAAGATTTTCATTTCGGTACAAGCTGTATACAACTTCTAATTACTTTTAGAATTTATGCAAATCAGAAAATTTGTACTCATCTGGTTAATAACGAAAAAAAGTCTTTTGTTAAAGTATTTAACATCCGCTTAGTTATTTAGTAGCATTTTCAATTACATCTTAATCATTGAGAATTATGACAGGATATCATCGTTAATTATCTTAGTTAAGAAGTCAATTTACATTGTTTGTTCCGCATTAAATGAATTTGATATTTTTGGGCTACTATAAATTTTATTTTATTTTTGGTAATTTCGGGATGTTACAGGTTGAACTACATATATAATTATGACATAATTGTTATGGTCAGCTAGAGATACATAAAGGGACCAATTGTATAGTAGATATACACACATGAATGGTATGATTGAATAGAATTTCCCCTTAGGGGGTTTCTTGAGTATAAACTCCTATTGTCCCTTGCTAGATATTTTTTGGAGTGAATTTGTTGTTGACTCTAAATCCAACATTTGGTATTAGAGTGGCGAAATGGAAGCATAGTGGCCTGTGAGTTGGATAGATATGCGGTATGAGTGGACCATGTTGGTTCTGGTCTCTAGGAGGTAGAAACCAAAAGTTCATATATCATGGGAAATTCATCATGAATTTGAATGAACCATGTATCTAAAGGACATCCTACTAGATCGATGAATACAACGGCTGGTGACCCATGTATCTTAGTGATGATAAATATTTTATACGAACTTCAACAAATATGATGGTTATATTTTGCAGGTACAAGATGAACATTGAAGAAGAATGAAGATGAAAAATGAAGAAGACCAAAGATGAATACAAAGAGCATATCTCAAAAAGATTGAAGACAAAGACCATAGAAGAAGAAGATGAAGAATGGACTAATACAAAAGGCCACATGAAGAGATAGGGGATGATGAGTACATACCGAAGTCATAAGTAATTGCTAAGGGGGAGTATGAAGGAATAAATCCTAATTGTGATATCTGTGAATACATTATAATATGCGAGTGAAGTAGACAATCCACAAAAGTCTATGTATGAATTAAAGAAGAAGACAACGGAAGAAGTTAGGGATATGGATCTCATAGAATCAAATTAGGTGATTCATGGAGATATTGTTGGAGATAGTTACGGAGATGGTTGAACTGAATATCTAATTATGACATAGTTGTTATGGTCACCTAAAGCTATATAAAGGGACCAATTGCATAATAAACATACACAGGCGAATAGTACGATTGGATAGAGTTTCTCCTTAAAGAGTTTCTTGAGTATAAACTCCCACTATCCTTGCTTAATATTTTTTTGAATAAATTTGTTATTGATTCTTAAATCCAACAACCATATGGTTGGGGTTCTTAACCTTTTGGAAACTATGAATGACCACCTCCAACTCATCCTTAGATACTTCTTCTAGTAACATATGATTCGCCTCTTCATTGACAAAACTCGATAAGAAATAAATCATTTCAACCACTTCCAATTTTGTCACCTTACTCTCTTCCTTATAATGTTTTTTTAAATCATAGATACCTCAGTGTACAATAACCTCACAAGATGTAGACATATGCCAAATAGCATTAATATTCTTAGTACCATCTTAAACAAACCATACCGTGACCCATCTTACTCTTAGCCTCCAAACAACTTATTTATTAGTCATAATCTTTCTCTTCTTGAACTCCAATACCTTAACGTCTAGCTCTTTCATTTTTTATGTGTAAAAATTAAATTTGAAATACGAATCAGTCAATTTTTTTACATTATAGATTAATTCTGAATAAAACTTTTATAAACACCCTACATAGATCTTAAATCATAATATAATATATAGATCTTAAATCATAATATAATATACGGGTAGTTTAAAAATTCACATAAATCTTAAATCATAATATAAAAATTAGAGTAGTAGATTTTTTAGGTATAAAAAAAATTTGGTTGAAATTTTTCAAAATTTAAGTTATAACTATGAAATTTTGGAATTTTGGATGTTCATAAATTTTTTAAAATACAAAATCCATTTTTATTATCATAATTGTGACTAAAAAACATAATAAAATTCAAACTATATAATTTTTAATTGAAAAACTTTTCTTTCACTTAGTCCTGTACTGTGCGACCATCTCCATGATTTGACCATAATATCTATTTTTCAATTAAAAAACTTTCCAGGGCTCATTCCTGTGCTACCCTCTCCATTTTTTGACCACTTCTTGAGATTGTTTCTTAAATCATAAAACCTCTTTTCTAATTAATTAAATTTGTGACCATAAGAGAATCATTTGTTAGAGCTAACTCAGCTGCTCCGTTCATTCCATGCTTTGACCACTTCTTGTGATTGTGACATCTTGGAATTTGGAAGAAGTGTTCACACTATTCATTCTGTCAATGACGCCTTCCATGAAGCCGGGGGCGGCGTGCAGGGAATTTCTGCGCGCGCAGTCCCCATGGATGCCTAATTAAAAGCCCTTACGCCCAGTCTTCCTCACATCCCGCAATACTCCGCAACATTCCTCCCTTCCATGCCATCAAGTTCTTGAAGAGGTCTAGAGATCGAACCCCATCGAATACTCCGCAACATTCCTCCCTTCCGGGCCATCAAGTTCTTGAAGAGGTCCAGAGATCGAACCCCATCGAATACGTGTTTATCGTGTTTTGACGCAGAAGGTCCAGAGATCGAAATTCCATGGCAACAACGGCATGCATATTTTGCTCTCCTGTAATGAGATGTGGCCTCCACAGGCTCAGAATCCCGAGGCCAGAAAAGGTGCGGGAGCAGGGGCTGAAACGTCCTCAGTTACTGAGTGGTAGCAGGTCACGGAGGATGACGACGGTGATGCGGGAATCAGAGCAGTCGCCGGCCCGTAGATCGGGAAATTATTCCGCCCATGGGGAAGTTGCACGAAGGGCTCTGCTGTTATCCAGCCGTCCTTCGGGCTCTCAGAAAATCCGCAGAACGAATTTCCAAAGAAAGCCGAGCAGGCTGAGCAGGGTTTCAATGGCAGCCAATTGCTAAAGAAAATTAAAGAATTTTTATTGATATTGTAAACACGATTCTGATCATTGTAATTACTAAACGATATTTATTTGATGGATTCCTAACTTCTAATTCAGAACGAATTTCCAAAGAAAGCCGAGCAGGCTGAGCAGGGTTTCAATGGCAGCCAATTGCTAAAGAAAATCAAAGAATTTTTATTGATATTGTAAACACGATTCTGATCATTGTAATTACTAAACGATATTTATTTGATGGATTCCTAACTTCTAATTCAGTGTCTATTTGTGTCAATTTTAATTTGATGGACTTTCAGTCTCTTTTTAATTTGATGGATTTTTTGGTCGATAAAATCTAAATTTGAAAGTGTTAAAGTTGTATTTTTAAGTTTATAAATATATTTAGTATTTTTAAATATTTTTATTACATTTAAATTATACAATTTTCATTACTAATATATGTGATTTTAATTTTTTTTTACATATTTCTAATCAAATTCTAAATAAAACAAGACAAAAAATATATTTGAAAAAGATTGAAAATTATATCCTAAATTAAATCTTTTTTCTTAATATTAAAGAGAAATGGTAAAGTAAATATGTTGAACTAGCTTTGGAAGGTAGTATCATAAGTTAATATATTTATTTAGTGAAAAGTAAAATCACTTAGTAAAAGTTATATTGAAGACCTATATATTGCTAAAGGTCAATTCATTATTGTACGAATTTATAGCAACCATCAATCATTCATCTATCTCTCTACTACAAAGAAGTAATGAGAAGGATGCAACTTTGATCTCAATATAAATCTCTTTATTTATGTACATGATGAAAATGTAAAAGAAAATTGAATTAAAAATAATAATAATAATAAAATATTAAATTGGTATGTGAGAATTTTATGTCCCTGACACATATTTTTTGGGTTGAGACATTAGTTTGGGAGGGCTATGTCAAATATTTTTGAGTTTCTAAGGTTTTGATATAGTGAGAGGAATTTTCAATTTTTGATGATTTTTTAAATAGTAAATTATCTTGGTTTTCATTGGCTCCGTAGGCCATGACGTAGGCGTGGGGCTTTGTGCCCTAGTCCCCGGCGGCGTGCTGGCGTTAGCTGGTTTAATTGCAAATGTACCAGGCAGTAGATGCCATTAATGCTATCAAGGAAGGCCATACCGCTTTGGTGAAGGGTAAAAAGTCTGAAATCCGTCCAATGTACCAGGCTGTAGATGCCATTAATGCTATCAAGGAAGGCCATATTGCTTTGGTGGAGGGTAGAAATTCGGAAATCCGTCCGCCTTGGAGGTTCGGATGGCGTCTGAAAAGGAAAAATTTGGAAAGATTTTCATTGAACCACAGGGATAAGCACAGTGCAGCAGACGCTAACCGTGAAGGCCACGAGGATCTTAAATCATGGTATAGCAGAAGCTTGTCGCCACTGGCATGGCCAAACGATTCCTCTAGATGTCGCTGCAATGTTTTTTGCAACGCCTACTAGCCATCTGCGCCAAGCTTGCTAGGCTGCAACTTCAAAGTTTAGGGGTTAGTGCTAAAGCCACCGACAAGAGAAATGATGAGATTAGAAGACTCATAGAAATCCTTCTAGAAGAATCTGGTTCTGGTAGCCGCCCTTCGGTTTTACTCTCAAGTTACAAGGCTGCAAATAATGTTTATTGTTAACCTTTTTCATCTGCAAGATATATGTTAAGTGCAGTTTCGCTTTATTAATTTTTTTCATTTTGTTTTGGCAGGAAGACTAGATCCCATGACGTAACATTCAAGGTAGCTTACTATGGAATCTGTCACTCTGATCTGCACCAAATTCGGAATGAATGGAAAAATTCCCCAAATCCAATGGTTCCGGGGTAACGTCTTTCTATTTTCCTTTGTTACCAACACTATCTCATATCCCTGACATTTCTTGCTTGATGTTAATTTGCAATTACTGGTATATGATTTCAGCCACGAAATAGTAGGGACTGTACTTGAAGTGGGATCAGAAGTGAAGAATTTCTCTGTTGGAGATCGTGTGGGCGTAGGCTGCATGGTTTGGACTTGCCAACAATGTGATTCTTGTTAGAAAGATCAAGAACAGTACTGCAAGAAGGTTGTTTGGACATATAACACCATTTATAAGGATGGGTCTCCTACCTTTGGAGGTTAGGTTTGTGACCAAAGGTGTAATCAGTTTTACAAGTTCATGCATTGTAACCAACCAGTTTTATTTTAGATATCGGGAAAATACAACTTTAATTAATTATGTTGTGTGAAATTAACCAGGTTTGTAGTGAAAATCCCAGAGAGTTTGTTGTTTGATGCAGCAGCACCACTGTTATGCACAAGAATTACTGTATACAGCCTCATGAAATATTTCCAAACGACAGAGCCTAGAAAAAGCCTTGGTTGTGCTGTTGCGGCAGTGGTTCATCTTGTGGCTAGTGTTCAAATCTAGGGGCTGCAATAAATGGAGTTTGGGTGTTGTTTTCTGTTGTTTCTTCTTTGTTTTTTCCCTTTGTTGGTTCCTTCATGCTTGAGACTGTCCATGGTGGCTGCTACAAAGCGAGGATGACAGTGTTTTCTAGTTTTCCCGTCTTTCTTCGGCTGTTGCATTTCCAAGTATTTTTTTGGGATGTTCTTCAGAATTTGTTATCCATGCTTGGAAAAAAATATGCATTCAACTTGTTGTTTACCCCCAATAGCATATTCATAATGAGATTAGATTTTAACTTCGTACCTCATCTTACTTTTGTTCTATGAAGGGAATAGTTTTCAAAAACCTTATCATGGATATGATTCATTTCACTCCGTGCTTGATTGGAGGCAGGTACTGGTTTAGCCCGAAGAATGCTAGCCAGTTAGACAACTACCCATCGTTGAATTGTGCATCGGGTGGTTGATCAGTTGCCTGAGACCAACATTATATGCCACTGCTAGCTGATTTGTTGTTTCCAGGCATCCACCGCTATATGCCTTCACTCCAGTGAGCCTTGAATTTGGAGTACATTTGAGAGGATCGATATCTATTACAAGGAGGTTTCTTGCCCCATTATTGTAAAGACTCTGCAACATCCACATATAGAGGATATCCCAAATTTATCATAATCACAAAATCACGTTAATAACTAACTGGTAAAATAAAAAAGAAAGCTTCATACGTACCTGTTATCACATATATAGTAGTCGGGCTACCATACATTATTTTTCTGATGCCAGTACACTATTCATCCAGTTCCCTTACATTTGAGATGCTGAGATGAGCATCTATATTGGATCACTATCAGATTTTGGACAACAGTTGTCTTCCCCATGCCATGACTGAGTCTCAGGACACTCAGAGAGATGACCGATGTAGCCATTATATCATTTGTACAGAGCAGTTAGTAGTGCCCAGAGTTGCAGTAGTAGTTTCAGAGGACAGATGATGGTACAGGTTGTTGAGCATTCAGGTATATGACTCAGCAGGTATATCATTGTGTTATGGTTATATTGCTTTTATACTTATTCCTATAGCATGTCTTAGCACTTAGTGTCATGATCTGGCGATCATATAGATATGTGTACCTGGTTGATCTTATCATATATATTATATTGTCCCTACTCAGACTTAGAAGTTCACTATTCATACTCATTGGTTTTACCCTTTTTAGGGAGAATCGAGGTGATCATTCCACCATACCTTGGCTTGCTAGTGTTGGCTCCATCATTCATTGTCTTCATCCATCCATGGCCTACCTTTTAGTTTATCACCCTGACTTACTACTTGACTAGTGGCATGGAGGATTTTCCCCCACTATAGCCTCTGTATTGGATGAGCTTCCCTGTTTATTGTGTCTCGGCTCTGAGTTGGTGACAAAACTTACCTATGGTGAGTTAGAGTTCCTTGGAATTCCCCCTAGTCACTAAAGTTGTGTTGGCTAAACCTGAAACTTTTAGTGCTGCCATGAATACAAAATATGGAAAATGAAATGCTATATCTTGTATGAAAAGCCCATTCATGCAATGTGTTTCTAAACACACATGAATGAAATGCATGCCAAATGAAAATGGCCATGAAAATAAAATGTTATATCTTTTGAAAATGTAAATACCTAGGTAAACAAGCTGTCCATGACACACCTAGAAGTGCTCAGGTAAACAAGTGCCTTAAAAACACACCTACAGTAGAAAGCCTAAAATAAAATCTATGCAATGTATTTATAAACACACATAGACCAAGGCTATGGAAACTTCAGGCCCAAAAAGCAATGGAACTTAAATGCTATATCAAAACAATCGTTGGCCTTATTTGTATTATGGATTGTGCGCATCTGTTAAAGGTGAATAAACCCTCTTTGAACAACTCATCCATTTGTGAGACACCGCCATTCCCTGTGTTGTTGCTCATTCAGTATATACTATGGTGTGTATTCCCTTTCCCATTGCCAAAGTGTCACAAAGTTAAGTCGGTCAAGTCATCCCTTAGCCTAGCCAGTTATTTTAGCCTTCACCCTTCACTAGGAAATTGATCACAGCTATGAAGTGAGTATGATCTTGAAAGTCTAGTCTGAGTAATAATAATAATTAATGACATCATATATTTGGATTTAGATCGCCAGTAATGATTACTTTGTGTTATAATTGTTATTTGAATAAGTTGTAGAGCATGCATTAACCTTTGACACTTTGCAGCAGCTTCTGATGATGGTCTGAGTTATATTTGGTCATGTTGACCTGGTTAGACCTAGTTTGACCAAGGTCAACCATAGGACATGAGATGGTTGGACCTTATGATGATATGGATAGATGATATATGGTCTATGTACACATACATGATGATTCTATGCAGCAGCTACAGGGTTATGATGATGATTCATGGTTTACAGCAGTATTTGATCATTTACAGATTATTATTATTTGACCTGTTCTAGTATATTGTATATATATATATTGATCATGCAGAGACTCATATGGTGTATGAGTACACATCTTGGATGGATTTGGACCTTCTGATTCCATTGAGATAGTTTGTTTTCAGTTTCGGGCACTTACAGTGATGATTGAGCCTCAGTAGGCTATCCTAGTGCAGTTTTGGTCTGTCGGAGGCCCTGTCAGAGCAGATGTGATTTTTATCCGGTTGACCTAGGGCGCTGTGCTTGGAGGGGGTGGTCCAGCCACTTTTTTTTACCATATTACCCCCCTCCCAAACACACTGGTGCCCTCACCTTGATAGCGCAGGCACTCCAGGAGGCAGTTTGGGGCAGTTTAACGCTTCCCAAGGCATTTCAGGATTGGTAGAAATGGTTATTGAGGAAATCGATTTGGGCTACTGAGGCAATGTTATGGCATGGGATGATCTGTGATGATGGATCGATGTCTTCCACACCTCCTCCAGCAGTTTCAGCTTCATTGGGGCCCGCATCCATCACTTATGGCACTTTCTGATGATGTCTGAGGTCTTTTGAAGTGTAAAGTCGCACCACCTTGGAGAGGGGAGTTGTCACACTTCTAGGACATGGGTACTTGAGATTTCAGTGGATTTGGAACGGGAATAAATCAAAACCTAGGTCTAGTAGATCACCTTGTCAAATCTTGCCTTGGGGATAGCATTCGTTGTTTTAAGGGATTGTGGTCCACCTAGGTCAAACCTAGATCTAGACCTATTCATCCATCAAGACTTTAATTTCCCACTTGTCTCATGCAATAGGAGTCCTTAACCACAAGTTAACCTTACTTTGACTCCATTATCCCAATTCCCAAGGCACTGGTCTCTCTCCAAGTCAAATCGACTTTCCTAGATTGTTGGATTAACTTGTGGTTTGACCCTTGTGTGGTGAACTAAACCCTTTGATGCCATCATACTTCATGATCAAGCTTGTCACTTGTACTAGTTAGCCCCAATTCAACCCCTAAACTACCCTGCATTGGACACGGTTCCCAAGGCAATGGATTTCCTCACATTGAACTAGTACTTTAATCCTGGATCCTATTTCACAAATCATAAGTCACTTTCACATCAATAATGAACCAAAGCTATACTCATTGAACCCCTCACTTGTCTTGTGACTTCATCCTAAGGTCTAGGATAAACCATACACCTTACTTCACTTAGAATTAACTTGATTTGGTGTCTTGGTTTTGATCTCTCTTGTCGGGAGTAGATCGGGTCTCCCCCTTTGTTGTCTGGGCTAGATAACATAAAGTGAAGGTTGCCTCGACTGGCGTGACAACCATCTATTGGAGGTCGAGGTGATCGTGGTTGCACCTTTTGAGTTTCCCTTCCCTATTGCCATCCATGAGTGGATACATCCATAGGGGTAACTACAGTTTAGGTGTTAACAATACCAACAAGTATTCGTTATAATTACTAAGCAGCAGCTTAACAAAATCTGAAGCACTTGTATTCCTTTGGAAAGTGGTATTCACTAAATAGTTAAGGCCAATATCATTGCCACCACTGTTAATGGCATACAAGGCCTGGGATAGATGATCTCCTCCAAGTTTTTGTCTTAAACTTGAAGAATAGTTGACGAATTGGCGTATTTGGAGGCTTAAAGGGATGATATTCTGTTGCAGAAACACCAACAACGTTTATATGTAAATTAATCTCTATTCATTAAAGATTGAATGTCTACCTATTTTGGCAATCACCAAGAAATTGCCAGTAGAATCTAGTAATTCACTCCAGATGCAAAATTAATACCATGACAGAAGTTAGATTGTGGCTTCAAATATGGAGGTGGGAACGGCAGCCTCAACTGACTAGCTGTAGATACAAATATTAATCTCATCAAAGAATCAACAATATAAACACCACTAGTTGAGATGAGGTAAATAAAGAGGAGAAAAAAATACAGATGAAATCAAGTGTAGTTCAGCCATTAGAGAAATGACCAATGGGGTGATGGAAGAAGGTCTACCCATATAGCAGAAAGTTTGCTTTAGTGTTTGTGCTAGCAATGAAATTGTTGTTGCCAGTGTCTGCTACAGAATCCACTGTAGGGTTTGAAAAATTGCAAGGTTTAAGAAGCGACCTCTCCTGCCATCCAGCTCCGACCGGAACAGACCAAGGAGTCACATCTAAAAAAAATTAGGTGTAAAAATGTATTGATGGAGGTCGTGGACGTGTTTTGAATGATTTCGCCTTTCTTCTGGGGTTCGAGGATTGGTAGGACGAGGGCGCGTAGGCCTCATGCAATGCCACCCGCCTGTAGTAGATCCAGCCACCTCATGCAAGGCCGCCTTTGTTAACTTTATACGTATGTCTAATTTGAATTATATATATATAATTGTTAAATAGTTGCATAACAAATCAAATTAGATCAAAGTTAAATTGTATATAATTAAAAAGTTTTGATTTAAATTACTAATAATGTAATATATATAATAATAAAATATAATTATTTAATAAAAATTAGAAATTATAATTTTATTATTAAATATAAAATTACATTAAATTAATTACTTGAGAATTAATGGATAAACCTTAATTATAAAATAAATTAAGTCTCTTAGGAATGGGGGTTATCAAGGAACCATTTTTATTAAAACAATCTGGTATTAGTTTCAGTCAAGAAATCACAATGGGTATGGCTACGACAATAGATGTGCTTAGAGGATCACCTAACTGGCAAGGAAACATACAAAGTGAGAACTACCTAAATGATATATCTCATAAAACATTAGAAAGTAGATTTAGTACGAGGTGACCTCAATATGGCCTCATCAAAATCCCTATAACTATAGGTCTTCGTAAAAATTTAGACCTAAGTGCCAACCCTCAAGTCAAGATTGAGCATAGCTTTACCCTTTTAGGCATCTTTTTCCTTGATATCAATAATGCCCGTTTACGGGCATATGAAAAATAGAAACTTTCACTCACGCACATGGGTGTGTGTATGTGTTTAATTGCGACCTAATTGAGACATAGAATTTGTATTAATGATAATTAATGCCTTGAAATAGGACCTTTTATGGCAAGAACCCGAGGAAATCGAGGTCATGATTGAGTTGGATAACTCCTTTATCGACACTGCTACAAACACCACCATATCAAATGGACACTCAAACTCTAGGTGGATGGAGAGTTACTACACAATGAATAGCAAAGAGGAGTGCACAAATCAGATCTTAATAATAGATTCTAAATTCCAAATATTGCAAAATGGCTTTATTTTATGCTTATCTTGTTCTTTGCAACTTCTTTTAGCAAAGGTATTAATAATTTCTAAATGTTTTGTTCACTATACTTGGTGGTTATGCCCAATTTGTTCAAACCACAAGGGGATAGGTCAATATTGTTGCAGATAGAACTACTTCTCCTAAGCATATTTACTGGATTATGTAGCCCCATACAAGGATTCACTCTCTTCTCTTGTAGGCTTCTGTAGCCAACACAACGATTCGTTCTCTCTCTTGGTCTAGCAATCAAGGACATGTTCACTTAGCTACAACTCGTGGCGCAACCCACTTCTATCTGCTTTCACTCAGTTCCCATATGCTTGTTAGTCTTATTATCTAACATATTTCCCTTCCATCGCAATAGTTGTATTATCCTTGTTTTTTATCCATCGAGCGGTCTCCAAGCCCAATGCAATGCCTCCATGTCGTGAACCCTCTCCTAAGGATGAACAGACACTTGATGTTATAGTTGTTCTCAAGATCTTGTGAGTTCCTTTCTAGGAAGTTGTCAAATTAGAGGCCACATCGTCCTCTTCCAGTCTCCCACTACATGCCAACATCCCTCTTCCAAAGTATGGTGGGAAAATGGATGGTGAGACCTAGATTCTTGGATACGAAGTCTTTCCCAAACCAACCATGAAGAAGGTCAACAAACTCCAGCTAAATGATTGTTTAACTTGAATGTGTATCTCAGGTGTGGTGCCAAGCCAAAACACAATTTGTTGATTTATATGTTGAGCTTCATGATGCAAGATCAAATACTTACACATCACATAAGATAAATACATGGCAGATTTTTTGTCAAGCACTCAAATAATGCTTTTTGTAACACCCGATGTTTTGACATTCATATGTAAACCATCTAAACTATGTTATGGGTCATCTCATTATTATTTTTTTGGAGTGTATTGAACTCAATTAGATTAATATAACTAGTATCAAGAAGACATGTAAAATTATCTATATGCAAAATTTATATAAGAATTTTATTGTTTATGCTAAGAAGGATGATAGTTATATGATATTCAATGATAGAAAGCATGGTTTTCGATTCAGTCATTCATGTAGATTTCTGACAATTGCTTGGCAAATAGGTCTTTCCGCTTCACTGGTGGTTTTTTGTCATTCCTCCTAGAACATCTCTTCTCTAGCAACAAGAAGTGACAATATCAGGAACCTTGCCACCTTGTGGCTCTTGTTTTATTTACAAAATTTATAAAACAATTTCTCACGCATATATTTTATTAAAATGAATCAAAAACTCGTTAAAATACATTAAAAAATGTACCTTTATAGGAATGGAAGAGGAGTTTAACCTTTTATAATTGTCATGACTATAAAATTTTAATTTTCTAATAACACAAATCCTATTTTCAATACAAAGACATTTCTATATTACAATTTCTAAGACAATTCAACAATAACCTACGACCATCTTTGAACAGGTTTTAAACATGAATATAATTGATTTATTTTTGGGGGAAAATGCATTTGCTATTTGTTTAGAATGATTCTCAATCAAATAGAACACGAGTGGTTAGCAAAGGCTTTTAGGTTTGGAAAGGTCTTGGATTATTTATAAAATTTTGGTAACTTAGGTTTAACTCGTATAGAAATTTTAATGATAATCCTCCTATCCGATATATTTTAATTTTTAAGGGTATGTTAAGTTTTTACAATTTTAATAGTTATTGTAATTTTTTTGGGTACATCTATCTTGCTTGGATTTATAAACAAATTATTATAATTTTAGTACCTATACAATGATATGCATTTATGCATAAGTTTTCTAATCATATTGTATTGATTAACTTTGGGATTACAAAAACTTCCTTTTATTGCTGTTTTTTTTTTTAATCGTGGTCATGTGTTGACTTCCTATCGAAAGGCAAAATTTTCTCTAGCTTCAAACGGAAAAACACAGAAACCCTTTTGGTAGAAAAACTCAAAGTTCGACAATCATTATTGACTCCTTAGACAATCAATATTGACTTCTTTAGTGATCACAAATAATCTAGAGCCTGAGAGGAGTGGAGAAGCCATACGACTGCTATAAATCTATGTGTTTATAATAAAACCTTTATTTCTATAAAGATATACATGAAATAATGGATACCACCCAATCATAAATATGAACTAGTGTAGTTTTAAGGGTTAGCTTAAGTGGTTATGAGCCAAATGTGAGATTTCTCTCCCAAAGTTGGGGAGATCACAGGTTTGAGAGTCTTGATCCCCTCAAAGTTAGGCTTCATAAGTACAACCAACAATTTACCCCATTTATCATTCATGGATCACAAGTACTCAAAGGGTTTTTTATGAATTTGTTCTTCGAAAAAAAAAACTAAAAAAACTATGAACTAGTGTGCTTAACTATAGAATCACAGATATACTTTTATCATATAAGATATTATCATATAAAAATCACTTTATAAATAATAAAACAAAATCCACAAAATATTTGTCATGTATAAGAATATAATGCATGTAACAAATCAATGCACTTACAAATAAAACACATTGGATGTGACATACCATATTTAAGAACAAGAATGAATCATATTTGAATAAAATATAGTAGTGTTAGACATGGAAAAATCAACCTTTTCAATAGGTTTTCCTAGGCAAAAGGGCCCAAGTAGACATGTTTCTCTATTGAAACAGAAAGCCCTTTGATTCGCAACACCAATTGTTGAAATTTGCATTTTAAGAGTCTAAATGAAATGAAACTAATTTATGCAATGTGAAAATGCAATATGAGTTGCAACTAAACAAATCCTAGCTAAATGCAGTGACAATAAATGATAACATAGAGAGAAGTCTACCATTGTTATCATAAATAAACGCAAATAGAATATCCCAACTCCCTTTTGAAGTGGAATGACCCAATTGCTAAGAATACTTATGTGCCATAAAATCATCAAGATGAAGTGAAACAAAATTAGTCAGGTGACAACAGAGAGAATGGTTGAAAATCACTTAGCCTAAATCGGGATTTGACTTTGATAGGGATTCTTAGCATATATTAGTATGTTTTTATCAAATTACTTTGTGTTGAGTGAAATTAGGATGGAATCATTCACATCGTGGTTTGTTGTGGTGTTGCTTACTTGGTTTCTTGTTATTATGGATAGTTGAGAGCTTATCTCTAACTATATAGACTATTATTGTAATTAGTTACTAGCTTTTAGTAGCTTGTTGACATATGTGCTATGGAAAAAAGGCTAGTTTTCTTTTGTGCGAAGCTATTTAAGCTTATGATTTCTTAATGAAAAGTGCAGGGAGATTCTCATTCACACTTCAGTGTAGAACTCCGCTCTTGATTAGTTTTCGATCCACATCATTGGTATCATATAATTTTGGATCTACTCAATATTTGGGTATCGACTCCTTATTTATCTATTTTTTGTTCTCTGATCCAATTCTAGGTTTGGATAAATTTGGATTCCATTTCCTTTCTGAGTTCTCAATCCATCCCCTGAGAATAGGGCTTGCATGAGGATGCTAATTTCATTCTAGGGTTGAAGTAGTTTGATCTTTTTAATAACAAAGAATGAATGTATTGGTGTTGGAGTTGTAAATTCATGCTTCTATCATTTTTTTTAGTAATAGATGTGAAAATTTGCCGAAGAGCATTTTGTTGGTTATCTAACATGTTATCTTCACTTATTGCATAGTACCAAGGTACGTTGGAGCTATTGTCAATGATCCTTAATCACAAGAAACCTTCATTATTGTGCTAGGCTTCAATTGTCATGTAATCTCACATGGATTTCTATTCAAATTCTACTCATTTTCATTTGGAGTGAGTTATGGATCCTTTATATTTGATGATCCATATAAACCAATATGCATTCTTAGTCAATACCTACCACAAACGTAAGAAATGGAATGCATCCTCTTTCCTCACGTTCCTTTCGGTGTTACATTTTTAGACTGACATTGTGATATTTCTTGGCCCTCTGGAATTCGACATGCTCTACTTGAGTAATTTTGTTGTGGTTATTTTTTCCATTTGTGTCTACTTGATTCAACCCTTTGTAGCGTCTTCTCCAAGCCACATAGAGAACTACAGCTACAACAACTTCATACTACAACCTTAGATAGATGTTTGAGTCATACTTATTCATATTAGTCTACACCTTAAGCTAATCCACACATGGTGAACACCTGAAGAAACTGTTGGCACAAAGAGATCACATATCAACATACTATTTTTTTATGTGGTTAAAACCCTCAAAGAGGGAAACAATCCAAAACCTCAACCAAATAGCTACTTGACAAAGCAATATATTATTGCAAAAAGGAAAAACAAGTACATATAAGTTTCTCACAATCGATCATCAAGCAAATAACCCTCCATGCTCTTTTGATATAGATCAAAGACCAATCAGGTTTTAAGCCATAGATCAATAGCCATCAAGATTAAGGTGAAGATGAATTGTCAGATCACTCTATGTTTGGAACATATCGATCGTCATATTACATAAGTGCATATGTGTTAGATTTTCAACTTTTAATCAATATTATCTAGGATCTTATCTAAAAGAACAACATGCACAACATAACACAATAGACACAAAGAATTTCCTCGGGGCAACCATAAAGGAGAAAACCCCTCAACTTCCTCAGAGATAGAATCGTCACCAATACAATATCACAAAAGTAAAACCCCAAAACAAAGATGGTCTTCTGCAGCCCTCTCTCTTTCCTCCTATGTGAACTTGTCTTCTCTCTCTCACTCATGCGAACTTGAGTGAGTGAGTGTTGTGTCCAAATGAGAGAGCTATGCTCTCTATTTATACTTTACTTTTGGGGTAACCTTTTTACCCAACTGGGTCGATTTCTCTAGGAGACCTAGTAAACCCTTTACAATTGACTCTTTAAGGGGTCCATTGCCCCCACTTACATGGGAGGGTTTTACCTCAATGACCTAGGATGACTAAGAATCATAATGACATCCCCGAGCAGAGGAAAAACATCTCCGACAGAGGTACAAATAAAATACAATATAAAATACAAATAGAATATCTTTCGAAGTTACAATTACATCAACACTCCCTCTTAACTAGGAAGGTATTCTCTAGCCACAATCATCAACCCCATTGGACACAAGTTTGGATAACATCATCATCGTTGGATCATCATTAATGTTGGAACATCGTCATCAACACTGGATCATCATCATCGTTGCTGCTGGAATCCTCATCATGTCGATCATCGATTAGTGAAATCTCTCGAATCTACTTGTCATAGGAAGTTCTACAGAGTCAGCCCTTTTTCATGCTAGATGTAGGCCTAGCTCTCCTGTAGGTCTTCATCATCTATGTGAGCAAGCCCTCAAGTAGGTACAGCACAGGACCAGTCATTACATTACCACAACAATCATCTACGTCTCCTATTGTCGCTCATCGTATCTAGATCATCTCATCATCACATGGAGCACAACCAAGATACACATCACATGTCCCACAACGATCAGCCCGCGTCTACCAGTATGGGAGGAAAAACCTGCCACCATACAAGATCCTGCATAGGCGCACACACAATGTCTTATGACCGGTGGACGTCTCCAGTATGGGAGGCATGACCTACCACCATACGATACCTCGTCTACCAACATGGGAGGCAAAAACCTACCACCATGCGAGACCCAACCCTTGCATCTGCTAACATAGGAGGCACAAACCTACCACTATGCGAGAATGGCTTAGCCCTTACATCTACCAACATTGGAGGCACAAACCTACCATCATGCGAGAATGGCTTGGCCCTTACATCTACCAACATAGGAGGCACAAACCTACCACTATGCCAGAATGGCCTGACCCTTACATCTACCAACATAGGAGGCACGAACCTACCACTATGAGAGAATTTCCCATGTGCATATGCGTCTTCCGGACTCATCTATCCCTCTTAGGAGGAACCTCAATATGGAGAACACCAAGCTTCTCTCTGAAGTACTCAAACTTCACTCTAGCTAGTGGCTTGGTCAACACGTCGGTTATCTGCTCATTCGTCGCAACATACTAGAGCTTCACTGCTCCTCTTTGCACCATATCACTGATATAGTGGTACTTGATCTCAATGTGCTTCGACTTGTCATGGAACACCGGGTTCTCGGACAACTTCACACAACTCTGGTTGTCACAGAATATACAAGTCGCCTCTAACTAGAGATCAAACCAATCAGACAGTAGCTTCCTAATCCATACTGCCTGACAACTAGCCGAACAAGCTGGGACATACTTGGCTTTGGTTGTACTCAGTTCCACGCACGATTGCTTCCTGCTAAAATAGGATATCATATCGGATCCCATACTGAAGCAACATCCCGAAGTGATCTTCCTATCAACGGCACTACCTGCCCAATCCGAATCAACATAAACCTATAGGTTAATCTTCTGATTTGCGTCATATCTGAGCCTATAGTCAACTGTACCCTTCAAGTACCTCAATATATGCTTTGTAGCAACCAGGTGAACTTGTCTCGGATCCGTCAGGAACTTGCTCAATGTGTTCACAGCAAAAAATATGTCTGGTCTCGTGTTCGTCAAGTACATCAATGACCCAATCATATAACGATACATCGTGGCATCAACTGACTCTGATGAAGCATCACATAGTAGCTTCAAGTTCAATGCCATAGGTGTGGCCATTGCCTTGCATTCCATCATTCTGAATCTCTTCGGAATCTCTACTGCATGCTTCCCTTATCTAAGGAATATTCCATCCTTACTCTGCCACACCTCCATGCCTAATAAATAGTGCATCATACCCAAGTCCTTCATCTCAAACTCTACAGAAAGCTTTCTCTTCGTATCTACAATAATCCCATCCTCTCTTGTTACAAACATGTCATCTACATAGAGTATAAGTATCACTGGATTACCCCCTTCAACCTTGTAGTAAAGTTTGGAATTTGCTTTACTCTTGGTAAATCCCAAGCTCATAAGGAAGTTATCCATCCTACCGTACCATGTCCAAGCTGCATGTTTCAATCCATACAAGGCCTTCTTCAACTTGCACACATGAGTCTGCCTTTCATGTGTCTCAAATACCAGTGGCTGCTCCACATACAATTCCTCTTCTACTACACCATTCAAGAATGTTGTCTTGACGTCCATCTGGTGTACCTTCCATTTCATCGCTGCAGCCAGTGCTAATACTGATATGATGGAAGTGTATCTCGCAACAAGTTCGAATGTCTCCTCATAGTATATCCCTTCCTTCTGGGATAAGCTACGTGATACGGACCTTGCCTTGTCTTTCTTAATGCTACCGTCTGCAGCATGCTTGATCTTGTAGATCCACTTCGAAGTCACAACAAACTTCCCTTCTAGTCTCAAAACTACCTCCCAGACATCATTCTTCATAATCGACTGGTACTCCTCGATCATGGCATCCTTCCATTCTTTCTTCTCTGTTGCTTCCTCATAGTTGGAAGGTTATTTATCAATTATGTTGCACAGCAGGGCTACATAGATGGAGTATGGCCTAGGTATCTTACTTTCTCTGTGCATCCCCTCTGGAGCACCATACTTTTTTGCATCTTGTATTGCCTCTCGTACCCATGATGGCTTCCTCTTGTGGGAGTTCTTCTCACGAGGTGTATCTACAGGTTCTTGTGGTTCTTCTATTTCACAATCTTCATGGTCTTCTGGAACTGCTTCTTCCATCATTGTCTCTCTAATCCTGGTAACTTTAGGTTCTTCATTATCTTCAATAGGTAGTTTTATGGATTTGGTATATGCTGAGTCTTCGTTGAATGTCACGTCTTTGTTGATGTCGATCTTCTTGAATCATGGGAAGTATATTCGGTAGGCCTTCGAGCTTTCATTGTATCCTACGAATACACCCTTCTTTCCTAAAGGATCTAGCTTCGTCCTCTTCTCCTTCGGAATGTGTGTGTACACGGGGGGCAACCAAATATTTTGAGATGGCTGAATTCTAGTTTCTCACCGGAGAACAATTCTTTTGGAGTCTTGTTGTCTAGTACTCTATGAGGAGTATTATTCTATACATACACAACTGTCCTCGCGACTTCTGCCCGTAAATGCATCGGAATATCCTGGTCGTGAAGCATTTCTTTTGTTGCTTCCATTATAATTCGATTCTTTCTTTCTGCAATTCCATTCTGTTGTGGATTGCATGGAGTGGTCAACTCCCTCTTAATCCCTGACTCTTTGCAAAGGTTCTTGAAATCTTTCGAGGTGAACTCTCCGCCATTATCTAATCGAAATGTCTTTATCCTTTTCTCAGTGTGGTTCTCAATCAAGGATTTGAATTCCTTGAACTTGCTGAATACTTCATCTTTACTTTTCAAGAAGTATATCCAAGTCTTACGGGAAAAGTCATCAATAAATGAAACATAATATACATACCCGCTTAATGAACTAGATGACATAGGACCGCATACATCGGAGTGGATGATTTCCAATATTCCTTTTGCTTTACTTTCGCTACTTGGAAATGCCTTCTTTACGTTCTTTCCCTTCGCACATATCCTTTGCAAACGCCTTCACACTTCGACTGAATTTCTGGAAGTCCTTCAACTGCTTTGCTTGAAATGGGTAGTGCTCTATAGTGCACATGTGCAAGCCTTCTGTGTCATAGTTCACTTGGATCCATTGAGTCATGAACCAAGGCTTGTTCAGGTTCGCCCTTTAATTTTTCCTCCCTCTTGCTCTCCAATCACATTTGCATCATCTATTGTCTTTCCCTTTGGCCACATTAGGACTTGGCCATCAACAAATGCAACCCTCATGCCTTCAGCATCTAGTGCTGATATGGATAGAAGGTTCTTCTTTAGTCCTGGAACATATAGGACATCTTTCATCTTCAGAGATTTGCCAAAGTCTAGCTTGAATGAATCTTCTCCACTTCCTTTTATGGGGTATTGGTAGTCATCCCCAAGTTTCACCTTGTGAGGTGACTCGTGCTTAGATACATTGGCAAATGATTCTTTGTATCCCGTCATGTGCTTGGAAGCTCCACTATCTATAAGCCAATCATTACTTCCATGTGTGACAGTATCCGTGAGTGTTGGTATCAGAACATACTCTTCATCACTTTCTTCTCTGGCTCTCTTCCTTGGAGGTTCATCATCTTCTGTGGTGTGGGCATGGTGTCTTTTCTTGTTGTGGGAGCCATTTCTATTCATGGGGCAATTTCTGGAGTAGTGTCCTCTTCTATCATAGTTATGTTTCTGACTTTGGTGGTGGTGTTTCTCCCTCTTATTGTGATTATGGTTCTCCCTCTTGTTATGATTCCTTCTGGCGTGTTCTCTAAGATCTTGATCATAATTTGCTCCCATCTTCTCTTCTCAAGCCACATACTAAAGAATCACTTTACCTACATACACATTAGACCAAGTTAATATTAACTAACTCCGAAGTTTCTAAATATACTATCATGCCCCCTTAATAACAACTTTGGATAGGATTGAAGGGTTTACAAAGGTAACTCAATAAGAGAAGGAAGAAGGCATTAGAGCATATCCCCCTTTAATGACAATTCTTGAACTACAAACTAAGATCAAATTTTAGAAAACATCTAAAAAGACTTTTTGAATATGTATGAAAGTATATCATTTGTAGGGAAAAATAGCACTTCAACCTCAGTGTGTTTTCTATGTTGATGTTGAACTCGATCTTTGGAAAGATTGTTGGCAGTCTGATTGTCACACCAAATGGTAGTCATATGTTGCTGCTAGAATTCAAACTCTGAAAAGGTCTGTCCAAGCCATAGGGATTCTTGACTTGCATTAATTACAGCTCAATACTCTACTTTTGTTGAATAAATAGAAGAAGCTTGTTGTTTCTTACAATCCCAAGTGACATGTTTGGAACCAAGACTAAAAGCATAACTTGCAGTAGACTTTTTATTATAAGAATCCAACCAACAAAGGAGTCCTCCCTGAACTATAATGTATCCCAAATTGAATTGTACCATGGATATACTGAAGTATCCTTTATGTCCCTTTCTAATGACTGTCTTGAGGCATTCTCATATACTAGGAAACAAGACTAAAATCAAAGGAAATATCAAGACGAGTATGAGTCAAGTACAAAAAAATGGAAACTAACTGATGGTACAAGGTCATTGGCATATGTTTTGAGTGCATTGCAAGTGGAAACCAGTTTGACTCCGGACTAGAGGGGAGAAGCAATTGGTTTAAATCCTCCATGTGAAAGTGAAAAAGAAGGTCACAAGCATACTTAGACCGAGAAAGGAAAATTTCTTCTTTGGTTTGTAAGACTTGGAGGCCAATAAAATAATGCAAATGTCCTATGTCAATCGTTTCAAATTTCTTATTCAGGTTGGAATTCGCATGGGTTAAGAGTTTAGGGTCAGAACTGGTAAGAATAATTCTATCAACACAAAGAACAAGGATGATGAGATGGTTTCCTAGTTTCTTGGCATAGACATTGGGTTCAGAATGACATCTAGAAAAGTGGGTGGTCGAGAAGAGATCTATCCAGTTTGTCATACCAAGCACACGGATATTGTTTAAGGCCATATAGAGATTTCTTAAGGTGGAAAATAAGGATGGAGTCATTCTAAACATAACTAGGAGGTTTTTCCATGTAAATTTCTTCTTGCAAATCCCCATACAAGAAAGTGGAATTGACATCCATTTTATGGACCTCCCATTTACGTGAAGTAGAAAAGGAAAGAACAAGGCAGATGGAGTTCATTTTGATGACAAGGGAAAAGGTTTCATTGTAGTCAATTCATTCAAATTGGGAAAATTCTTTGGTAATTAACATTTCCTTAACTATTTGAACACTTCCATCTAATGCATACTTAGTTCAATACACTCGTGTTTCAACACTTCCATCTAATGGATACATAGTTCAATACACCTATTTACATCTAGCAAGTTTTATTTCTTTATAAAGAGGTACAAGATCCCAAGTATCATTCACCATTAAGGAATGATATTCTTCATTCGTAGTTTCATCCCAATTTGAATGGCCATAATCTTATGCAAATGTGTTTGGATCACGAGTCTTTGAAACATGCTCCAAAAGAGAAGAGGCTCACTAGAATTATGAACTTGTTCGATGTTTATATGTAGGATCACTAACAAGATCACTAACTTCTTCTCATGTTGAATGGGCCCATCTAGGAAGTAGTGGTGCCGGTGCAGATTCATGTTCAATGGACCCAACTAGAGGAACGTGAGTAGGTGAAGTTGGATTATCATCCTCAATGTCATCATTTGAAGAAGAAATTGGAGTTGGATCACTAGCAAACAATTTGGGAATATAAAATACACAATCGTTGAAGATGGCTCGTAGGCCGAAGATGGCATAGATGCCAAATTAGGCTCACAGGCGAAGATATTTTCATCAAATTTAACATATTTTCTAATAATAATGTCATTGGATTTAGGTTGAATATAAAACCTTTTACATATTTAGAATATCAAACAAATATACACTTATGTCTCTTAGGCTGTAATGCTTTTTGTTTTTCATCGAGAATGTGAGCCCATGCTATACTATCAAACACACAAAAGAGGTTTACATCGACTTTAATTTTACTCCATGCTTATTATGGTATTATATATTTCAATGTCTTTGCGGGAGTGTGATTGACTATGTAATTGGCATAATTAATGGCCTCCTCCCAAAAAGGAGGACTTAATCCCTTAGATTGGATCATATAATTTCCATTTACTTTATTGTGTGACTCTTTCTCTCAGCAACACCATTTGTTGTGGTGTGCATGGAATTGTATGTTGCATTTGAATGCCCTATGCAGTGCAATAATTTGTAAATTTATTGTTTAAATATTTTCCTCCATTATCTGTTCTTAACTTGTATATTTGATGCCCAACTTATTTTTATACAAGAGCCTTATAGGCCAAAAACATGTCCTAAACTTCACTCTTAAGTTTTAGAAATTAAACCCAAGTGTGTATGGAGAAGTCATCAATGAAATTTAATAAATACTTGAAGCCAAAGAAAGAGTAGAAGGAAGTGAGCCACACAAAGAATTGTGAACAAGTTGCAAGGGGGTCGAGGCATGTTTGTCAAAACTATCTTGATGCTGTTTTTAGAGAACACACATGTCACAAACACCATCTCTGTAAGAAACAAGAGGAAGAGAAATCACCATTTTTTGGTTACATATCTATTGAAATGAGTGGTATTTTAAATGACCAAATCACTTGTGCCAAAGTTTGATCAAGTTATCACTATGAGCAATAAAAACTGTGGGAAAATGTAATGACCAAAAGTTGTTAAATTTGTACAACATGATAATATCATCAATAATTATGATTGTTGGGACGTGCTTAGGATCTTTGAAATCCTTGATTACAACTTGGTGAGGTGTAAAATCTATAGTCTTACCTTTACTAGAATGAGTGATATGATAATCTGAAAAGAAAACTGCAAGAAATACTTGGAACCCGTAATACATCTTTGAAATGACCATCATCTAGCTGAAATGTTACAAATCATGCAAAACTAAGAGATCTATCATTGCCAACAAATATTTGTTTGGTGTTACATTCAATTAAGAAGAAAAAATGGATTTAACCTTATCAATATGATAATATGCTCCAGAATCAGTGAGCCACTCATTAAAAGAATAAGAAGATGCATTGAAGGAAAAACTAGAAGCAAAATGTGCATGTACATGAGAAGAAGAGTGAGAAGAAGAATCAAGATTGATGTTATGATTCTTCATTGTTGCTTCCAAGGCTTCCATCTTCTTGAAATACTTAGATTCCACATGACCATCTCACCCACAAAAATTTCAATGTCGTTCAGTCTTCTTTCCTTTTGATTTATTGCCTTTATCACCATTGGGTGTAGAGGCTTGTTGAGAGGGTTTGAAACCCTTGTTTTTATTGTTGTGAGGGTTTTGCTTCTTTTGGTGCTTGGTTTTATCCTTTTGTTGTACTACTAAGGCTTTGTTAGATTATCTACAATGATGATTGCTCCAAGATGCAATAATTTATCTTGGTCTCTAATCAAAGCATCACAAAAATATTTAAGAGAGGGTTCTTTCTAAGTATCCCCTAGAGCTTCTTTGATGGAGTAAAAAATAGAGACAAAAATAAAGTAAGACCAAGCTTAGATATAATAGCATAAATACATTGTTGTTGTGGCTTATATATCTTGCATTCTTCAACTAAGTGTCTAAGGGTTTTTAAGTTAGATAGATAGTCTTGAATGCAATAAAAATCACTTGCATTTAAAGCAACCAACTCATTCAATCTAGTGACCTTTAATCTCATTGTGTTTACCAAATATGGTTTCAAAATTTTCCCAAGCCATATCTGGTGTGTCAATTACTTGAAGGACCCCTTTGTTTAAATAAATTGCTTGATTTTCCATAGTATTAGCGTTGGAGTTGTTATTTATTTGAATGTTCGAATCAAAGAACGCAAGAAGGTTGTGAATCCTTAAAACATTCTAAACAAAATTGTGCCATCTTTGCCCTTGCCCTTTTTTGCTAAGACTATAACAAGGGAAGAATCGTCAAAGATAAAAGATCACCTTATTTGTTGAGATCAAAGAAAAGTGATCCCAAGGTATATGGCATGAATTTCATCTTGGTTATTGGTCGTTACCCCAAGACCCTCGCCAAAGGACAATATTTGATTTCCATTAGGTCCATCTAGGACCCCCCACTCCTCCCAAACACTTATCACCCCTTTTAAATTTGAAATACATGGGCGTGGGATTTCATCCACTTCTATTTTATTAAGTCATGAGATCATTTAATGCAAACCCTCTAGGTGTAACCACATGTTCAAAAAAATGCACTATCAACAACTACCACCCCTTTTAAATTTGAACAGCATGGGCGTGGGCTTTGATCCAGTTATGTGCACAAGTCAAGAGATCATTTAATGCAAACTCTCTAGGTGTAACCACATGTTTGAGAAAACCCACTATTCTTACTAGATATCATATGTTCCATTTTTTTCTTGGCATGTTTAATACTCCTTATTATTTCTACCCCTAGTACTTAGACAAGCCAAAACTTGTATAAATCCACAAATCACAAAAATAAGCAAACAAGTGCACTAAAATCTCAACATAGGGATATGCCACTATAGAAAGATAACCATTGGTTCAAGGGCATGGTATTATACTAGTTTCACCCCTTTCTTCAGTCTAATACATGGTCATGCATTCACTGAGGAAGGGGTTTATGTGTAGACCTAGAAAGGAAAGCCACCTCAAGTTGTAACTCGTTGTCTCTTAGATCTTTGATCTCAAGAACATTTAAAGAAAAAATGTCTATCTATAAAGCTTGTCTTTGTAGTAATATTTAGGCAAGTGATATACCCGATAACCCATTCATATTTTCTTATGATTCAAGCTCAAAGGCACTATCATCAAGATAGATACACTATCAGCAAGAGATATACGAGAGATTGCGATCCTAGGGCTCAATTTGACCTTGTGGCATTCTTATTGTTCTTTAGGTAGAAATGAGTCATTTCTTCCTTGTATTCTATCATCGTATTATATTTTCATATATTAAGATTAAGGTTAGATGTAACACAAAGGAGATTATTTGTATTTGAGGGATGATACCCATCTTTCCAAACAAGAGACCTATTTAGTTGGTTGAGCTCAATAAAATAAGGGTAATCATAATACTTTCCTTGTGTAATGAAAAATATATATACATCTCCATGAGGCTATGTGGAAGGATCATATAGATTGTGTGGTGATATCGGCTTCCTCGTCGTTGAAAAAAAACTAAAAAAACCTCATTCTCCCAATTGAAATCACCCACTCAAAAAGAGCCCTGGATAGTGGAAAATCAAGGATTGCAGGAGAGCCCCTTTAATTGGTGAACTCCTCTGCCCTTAAATATGGGATCAAGCTATGTGATTTGAACAAAGTACACCATACAAAATTAGAGATAAAACCCTACAGACATAAATATAGATAAAAATGGGGCCCATGACAATTGATACATAGAAAGATATGTGACATAGGGGCTCTAGTTCTCAATCTTGTTTGCTATATGAAATATTCAGATCCGAGTAAGGGGCAAATGTATGACCTTAGTATTAATTTCTACTTCCTAAAGAGAGTTTCGCCATGGTTGATTGTGTGTTGATTTCTTTCCCAACAAACAATTGCTCAATACCTATAAATTCCCCCCGCCTTTATACCCTTCCTTCCCAAATCAATATATACCTACTTTAATTAAGCAATGTCTCTCTGTACTTAATATGAAACAATATATTGACTTAATTTTTCACAATAAAAAACTCCATTCATTAATAAACGTGATAAAATATTAATCAACAAATGAAGCCTCTATAATCAGAACATACATATCAACAATTTTAATAAATAACATGACATCCAACCTCCTCATCCCATCCTCCCATGCCTAGGAAATCATACCCCCATACTAGTACTTCACCATATCCAATCACATACACAATCTTGCCAGATGTAATCTCGAATTCACTAACTAACAAATTGCCTCTAAAACTTATCCCATGCTCAATGAATCCACTTGGAAAGAACTATGACCCAAGTCCGACCCTTTGACAAAGATTTCAACCTCTTCATGGGTTTTAGAGTATAATCAACAATATAGTTTTTCAGCTTCCACTTCCACTAGATCGCTCCTTGTCACCTGCTCCTACCAATGCGAAATCCTAAACCCTATTATCTCTTACCCACCATGGACGTAAACACCTCACCACATCGAAAATTCCTTAAACTTTAATAATAGCTTTAGAACTTCTTGGTGAAGATTTCTTTAAAAAATTGATCCAACAACTCCCTCGAAGACAAATACTCCACGAATAGTTTGATTAGATATTTAGATACCATCATATGCATTCCAGCTGCAATATGCGAAGGATTTCCAATTTATTTAAATTCCATGTAGTATAGTATTTTGGTTACTTATATTAGCATTAGGTATTCCTAACACGGTGACTTGGTACTTTTTAATAGAGGGGAGAGAGACCACCATCCAAGTCCACCCGTGCACACTTCTCGGGTGGCAAAGGATATTAAAATTAGGTAAAATACCGTTCACCTATTTTTAATATAGTATTGGTTATAGTTTACTTTTTAAAGAAAGAATACATGGATATGGGTTTTTTTTATATACAATGGAGTTTACGGTTTCAGTGCAACGGCCACGGAGGGATATCTGGTTGGAGGACTTGGAATCTGAGTAGAGATTTCAACTTCAATGATCCTTGGTTTTTTTTTTTATTCTTGAGTTTTATTATGTCGAAGGCATTGTTTAAGGAGTTGGTTCCTCTCACGGCTTCGTCGTATGTCGATGGCTTATGAGGAGTTGTCCCTTATCATACTGGTAATAAAATTTTCAAACCTTTGGCTGCTGAGATTCTGTTGTGATTTCTATATACATTCAAAGTTTTTTAAAGAATTTATAAAATGTTATTTGTTTGGGAAATCCTAAGAACTCTAAAGCCCATGTTGAGCGAGATGGTGAAAGCTTCCATGGATGTGAGTTTGTATTGGATGAACGCGGCCTTCACTCATGAGGACTGTGGCAACAACCGGTCCTTGAAGAGTTGGGAGAGCGGGGATGAGATGGAATTGAAGCCACGGCCTTCACTAATGAGGATTGCGACAACAGCCAGCTCGTTCAAGTGCAAGCTGGAAAAAATGAAAATGGAGTACGCAACCCAATTCAAAATAGTTTGTTAAGCGCACATTAAAGTCTATCCTTATGCAAAATTCTTTACTTTTATTGGGCATAACCCACTCAAAACATTTATGGACGCTAGAGAATCAAGGTATGGCCAGAAATACAATCATTACAATAAAGACTCAACAAGAGCATCATGTCACTTACAAGAATTGAACCTAGGTGGGGAGGGCAACAACCATTCCTCCCAACCACCCAAGCTATAACCAATGGACATTAATAACTTTGTTTTCTTTATTTTATTTTTCTCCCCTTTAAAAGATTTAAATCTAATAGTGGAGTGACCATAACAAGGATTTGCACCAAAAGCTTTCCTGATGTAAATGTGTTTTACTTTATTACAAAGATGAAAAGGGTTATGAGGTCCTGAATTTTTTTACTGCATTTTTCAAAGGAGAGTTAACTTCCTGTAATCAGATAAATTGGTTACATGTATACACAATGAAAATAACTTGAAAAATGAATATTTTTAAGATTTGACATTTACTTGTTTAAAGATAAAGATAAAGTTGGCTATATGAAAAATGCACGCTTTAGCTTTTCAAATGTATATTTAAATATGTAATAAGTATTTTTTTCATTGGATATTTATTCCCTATAGCTTCCTTTAAAATGGAGCATTTCCAACTCTTAGGATTTTTTGATATATTTTTTAATAAATGTTTTATCATTTTAATTTTGAAAATGGAGCATTTTTAACTCATAGGATTTTTTATATATTTTTTAATAAATGTTTTATCATTTTAATTTTTAAAATAATTTTTAATTGTTTATAAAATTTATATATGGTAAATGATTTGATATTGATATTGTAGAGAGTGTTTGTATTTCTTTCAAATTCTTTTGGATAACAATTTTTATCATTTTATCATAGTGAAGTGTTAAATGGATGCAAGTGTTTGAAGAAGTCCTAAATACAATACAAAAAATGTGTATTAAGGAAAAAAGAACCAAAGTCGAAAAGAAAGCATCAATGAAAGGTATGAAGAAATAAGGCAAATACAATGAAGATTACATTCAAAAAATAGTTCAAAGGGATAAATGTATAATGTGAGGAACATAAAGCTAATCCATAGTTTGGCTTAGATAAAGGCATTGTCATAGAGTAGATGTGATGTAGGGGCGTCCCTAGAGTAACGTATCAGTGAACGCGCTAAATGAGTGTCGTAATAAATCATAACACAAGTGAGCACAATACATATGGGTGAAACATTCAAAGAAAATAGTGTGTCAGATGTTAAAATCATGAAGAGCACAAAGGGACATGACAAGAAACATGCAAAGTGAGAGTGTGTGGAAGAAATGTGCATCAAAAGAGAGTGCATAACAAAATGTAAGTGCACAAAGTATGACTCAAGTGCATGTGGGTAAATCCATGCATAGTAGATGCATGGCAATGAAAGTGCATGGTAGTGAGCATGTCATAGTCTGATGGAAAGTCACAAAAGGAGCTAAAGAGAACCAGAGGAAGTTGAAGCAACACAAATGTATTCACGTAGTGAGATGGCGGTTGAAAGTCATAAGAGTTGGTTAAAGAGTTGAGGACGTTGAAGAGTGAATAGGAATAAAGAAACAAAAGGATTTTTGCTATTAGAGTTGGGTTAAGGGGTCCATAAGAAGCCCCAAGAGATATATACATAGTGTAGAGAGTTAGTTGAGAACCAAAATAGAGCATTAAGGAACATTTTGTTAATCTATACCTACATCTTAATTTCTAATAATGAGAATGAGCATTTCTTTTCCCAAGCTATGATCTTGTTCTTAATGTTGTTTCATTGCTTTGTTTCAGCATGTACTAATTCCCTATAGTGTACCAGTGTTATGATTTGTTTGTTACAAACTGTTGTGCTTAACTTGGGAAGTTAAAGTTACTGGAGAAATGAGGTCGTTTTTATCCCAATTGTGTTGAGATGATGGAGCACAAATATATTGTAATGTAAAATTAATGCATCGAAGATCGAATATTTTGACACCAACCATACATGGAATCATCCATAAGTATCAACATATACATTGGAGATTGCACCAAACTACATTGACTTCAACCGAAGGAGTGGGGAAGTAATACAAGATAACACTCCCCTACATGCTTCGACAAATACATTATATCACAATCAACAACTTGCATTTGGCATAGTCCTACAACATTGAAAAACACAAGGAACTAAAGAGCCATTGAGGATGATCATCCAAGGAATTGCATGAATAGGTAAATCCCCCCTTATAAACACCATAAAAAAATACCTACTTTCTTAAGCAACCTCTAGCCATAGGCCAGTACTACTCCTCTCCCCTATTGGAGTTGCAACATTTAACATACATGCAACCACTCTACATGCAGGGCTCTAGATTCCTATAAAGGACAAACCTCTATATGCAGGAGAAACTCTTGGGATGTTTTTGTTGACATACTTTACCAGTGTAATCAGTTTGGAAACAATATTGGGTCAAAGGGGCATTGATGCCATCCAACTTCATTTTTACGACATATATTGACAAACATCCACAATGCTACACCAACCTTGGAAGACTAGAGCCTCCTCTAATCTAGAACTAATAGGTTCTTGTCAATAGAGGATTGTTCAAACTTTAACATAACAATCCATCTCTTTACAATGAACATTCTTGCAAACAATCATAACAAATACATGCTCCAAGCATTGGCTATGCCTATTACATGATCTATCATCGATTTCACCAATGGTTCATATGTAGAGAAAAATAAATATTGTTATGTGTTGGGAAGTGAGTAATGTTATCTTGCAATTTATGGGTCCAATCAGGAGTATTAAATGGTGCACTTGGTGTGGTCATGCAAATTATATTTACACCTGGATCTATCCCTCCTACATTTCCAGCCTATGTTGTCGTGGCATTTGATAAATACATTGGATCTCCATGGAACCAACCTCAACCAAAGCACATACCAATTCCACCCATAAATTGAAGTAATAAGAAACAAATCCCTCTTAAGATGGATTTGGGCATTGACTATCCGTAAATCCCAAGGATTGACATTAACAAGGTCAACCATTGATATTGGTAACAATAAACGTCAAGGATTGACCTTCACACAATGCCACATGCTACAACATTAGAAGGAATCTGAATTACACCATCGTTCTCCTTTAAACTCTATGCAAAGATGAAAGACACTTCATATGTATCACTTCGAAAAAAACAAGAGGCATACCTTCATTCTGTGTCCCTTTCATACTTAAAATTGAAATCCTCAATCCCTGCACTCCCCCTACCAAATGAAAATACCAATGTTTGTTTCCAATATATTTAGAGCCAAAGTTGATCACTACCTAGCCCTTTATTGTTTTATTCACATATGTATACTTTTTCATATGACAAATTAATGTACAATTCATTTTACTTGACATCAATTACACGGGTTTCTATTTATTGCTTATTAGTACTTGCAAGAGAGTTTTCCTTTCAATTTCATCGACTATGATCCCTACCGTAAATTAGTTAGACTTGCTTTCAAACACATAAAATTTTATTATCTATGTACATACAACTTTCTCTCATTTTACAACATATTGAAGTTCTTCTCGATGTTTCATTTCCCCCACTTTAGGGGTATGCTAGCATCTTGTGTATCGGATTTTGGTTGTTGCAGCTCTATACCCAACTCTGGTCTCAACACTAGAACTGTTTCTTTGTCTGGTATTTTGCGTGGAGTTGTCTTTTTTAGAGTTGTAATGTCGACTATTGTTTTTTTGGAGCAAAAGCATTGATTCCCATGTTCCATATTTTACAAGTATGAAGAATCAGGGTGTTGCAAGTCTCTCTAAATCCTGTGTTAAGTTGAAGCAACGCCCTATTAATATGGTGCTTAGTGATGATGTTGCTATGAGTGATGTAGTTTATATTTTTGATACAGCTGTAGTGGGTTGTTTTGCAGGGAGGAATATGAGCCACCATGCACTGAAGGAGTGGGTTAGAACTCACTGGTCCAGCCTTCTTGGATATATACTCCGAAGTTCTATGCGCTAGCTAAGGGTTTGGTGGGTGCCATATTCAGGACCAGAAAGGATGCTATGTTATTATGTTTTGGGTTTGGTCTTGGGGCTCAGGTGGTTATGAAGATTAAACATTGGCCCTCCTTTGATGCAAAGCAGGAGAAAACCTACATCAGCCCGGGTACTCCTTCTTGGTCTCCCGCCAGATCAATCGACTGAGAAAATCTTTGCTCTGATAGGAAAGGAGATGGGATCCTTCATTCAAGCTGACATGAGTTTTCAGAGATCTGGGGTTATGACCATGGCGTGTGCCTTGGTTAACATAGATGTTAGGGATGGTTTAGATGCTAAGATATCTATCAAGAAGGGTGTGGTGACCATTATCCAAAAGCTAGATCATGTCGGGGTACCATTCCACTGTATCAAATATAATAAGCATGGACATCTTGTAAAACCATTCCCTCTACCCTTTCGTCATTTTGTTGGAAGATCTATGCCTGTACAAGATGTTTCCTTGTAGCTGAGTGTGGAAGGGGGTCTGGATTTTTCTTATTTGTTTATGGAGCTTCCTAGGGTTTCTTCTGGTCTTGAGGAGACCTTATCTCAAGTGGGGACTAAGTGGACAATGGATGTTATCTCTCATACTTTTTCATTTAACGATTCATCCCCACATGTTCTTGTGCAACCCTCTCATTCTTCTCCAAGGGTCTTTGATATTTCAAATTCAAATTTGTCTGGTAGTGAGGCATCTATGGACATGAATGTCCCTCTTCCAAGCTAGGGCTCGAAGACTCTATGTGTTTTCTGGTTGGCCGATGTTCTATCTTATGGTAGTGCTTTCGGTGGTTCTTCTTTGACTGCACTTATTCCTCTTCTTAGTGAGGGCTTGAAGACCCTATGTGTTTTCTGGTTGGCCAATGTTCTATTTTATGGTAGTGCTTTCGGTGGTGCTTCTTCGACTGCACTTATTCCTCTTCTTAGTGAGGGCTCGAAGACTCTGTGTGTTTTGGGGAAGAATGATGTTATTTCTAGATTTAGCGCTTCCGGTGATGCTTCATCGAATGCACTTATCCCTGTTTTGGATTCGTGTCTGATATTTGGGTCTAAGGAGGTCTTGCTTGGACTGGAGGAGTCCACTTTTTCTTTGACCTCGAGTCATTGCACCAATTTGGATGTTGCTGGTGATGGGGTATCAACTATTGATTATTGTAAAGCTTCTAAGACCTGTATGTGACTGTCCTCGGGCCCTGGTAAGTCTTATAACAAATTCCTCATCTCATGAGCTCGTTATGGAATTTTTGGTTGCCTCCACCTTTGGTAACTAGTCTTTCAATTTAGGCCATGGGGGTTTTCTATTTGAGGTTGCTAGTTCTGTCCAGTCCTCTTTCACTTGTTTAAATGTGCTTGCAATCTATCCATTGGCTATGTTGGATGGTAGTTCTCTAAAGGGAGTTGTTGATCCCATCGAATTTGTCTTCGATTCTCCTAAGGGGAAGTATGGGAGTTTTGATTGCGCTCGGATGTCTTCAACATCTTCTTGTTTTCTGGATTTTGGTCCTGATTTGGATATTCCTTCTCTAGAGGATTCATTTAAAGGGGAGGCTGTAGATGTCCATGTTGTAGAATAGATTCCAAAATTGGCTTCAAAGTCTGCATGGATTTGTCACGAATCCTTAGTGATACTTGTTAAGGCCTAGCTAAGAAACTGGACACGTCCAAACATGCCTCTATGTCTCGTGTCATCGTGTGAGACAAGAATATGGGCATGACACATGGATGACACGTGTTTTGGTTGTGTCCATTTTCGAGACACGATCAAAACACGTGTTGGAGACGGTTTTGCATTATGTCCCGAGCTATGTGCTACGTGTTCAAAAAATAGGACATGAAAAGTGCATGAAGGAGGGCCGCAAGCCACTTAAAAGCAATTTTTCTTGTCTTTGTTTTCATTTGCAAGTGAACAACAAGGGTTGAGAGTGGCTTTTCTTGCATGTGAAGAGCATTTGAAGGATTTCCAAGGGTTTCCAAGTCATTTGAGGGCAGATTTCATGGTTAGGATTTCGATGACTTATTGAGAAATATGGTTCCAACATCTTGATCTATGACTATCATTTATGTGTCTCATTGCGACTTGTGAATGTGTAATGTGTATTGATTCTAATTTCTATTGAATATTTGTAAATGTTCTAGTTTCTAAAAAAAATTGGATCTATATATATATATATATATATAAAATGTGTCCTGATTTTGAGGGTCACCGTGTCCGTGACTGACACTCGTATTTTCATGTCCTCCGTGTACCGTGTCCTCGTGTCAGGTGACTTAGAGGCCTAGGAATCCTTTTTTCCTCTGGTTTTGTGGATGGGAATCATGGAGGTCTTTTGTAGAGAAACTTTCCCAAGTGCTCTTATAGACTAAGGGGTTGCAAATCTGCGTTGGCTCAAGCAAGGGATCAAGCGGTTTTTGGATGTTTATGGAGGTCGTCAGCTTACTATTAAGGCATCACTTAGAGCAAGGAAATCCCGAGCTTAGCCCATTTGATGTATTTTATGAGGTTTTCTCTATAGGGGCTTGGGGATTCCCTCAATGAACTTGCCCTATCTAAATAGTTGTAGTTTATTTTCAGTTGTTTTTTTATGTTCTCTAGAATCAAAGTCTGGATGCTTAAGAGGTTTTCTTTTAAAGGATCTAGGTTGTGGATTGATAAGTATATGTTCCAAGCAATTGATAAACTGATTTTTTTTTTTTTATGTAAGGCTCTTTCCCTGGGTGAAAGTGGCTTCTTTTAATATATTGAAGCTACTAATTATTTTATGAGCACAAAAAAACATAGTATTTTTTTAATAATAAAAATAAATACTTTTAGAAGGTTATATTGAATTTAAAGTTGGGAAAACAATCTACATTGAGTGGAAATATTTTGTATGTATTTATATGATATAAAAATTAAAAAATTAAAGGGCTTAGTTTAACTTATTGTTTCCAAGCGTTGTTAGGTGTTTGGTGAGATGTACTAATTTACAATTGTGGAAAAATTTATTGTTTTTATCATCATTTATATTAAATATAAAAAAATTATTTATCTTTTAAAATATAAATATTAACTTTTTATATAATTAAAAATAATAATTGTATATTTTATTAAGATTTAAATTTACCCATTATTAATTTAACTCATTTTTACTATAATTGCTTTGCATGCTTATGAAAAACTCATTTTTACTATAATTGTTGTGCATGCTTATGAAAAACTCCAACCACTTTAATGCTTGATCACAACTCTCTCCAAACTACAAAATCTCTCCATCAATTTATAAATTCTACTATGAAACAATTTACTTGTAAATTCTACTTTGAATTGGGGTCACCATGTTGGTCGGGTGGCTGGGGCAGTCGATTGTGGCTGTCCCCACCCAGGTTCGACCCCAAGATCGGCATCGAGGCACGCCTCATTTCGAGGATGTGTGCCAGTGCACTACCTATGAAAAATAAATAAATAAAAAATTCTACTTTGAATAGATTTACTTAGTATGAACTACTCTTGGTTTAAAAAACCACAATCTATGTAACTTTTGAATTGCATTTAGATATACCCAATAAAATAGTTATAAAGTGAAATTATTTGTATTAAGTCTCAAAAATCTATTACGAAAATATTACTTTTAAATATAGAGTTCATCAAGATATAAATTACTTGAAATTGGTTTAATTGCTAAAATTATTATAAAAATTAAAAATTTCAAAAATAAAATCCTCAAAAATTAAAATCATTGTCAAATAGATCTTAAAACAATTTTTTAAAAATAATATACAAATTGAGTATATAAAAGTAGGAGAAGTAAATTTAATCAAATCAAAGGATATAACCGTGTATAGTAATTGTTATGATTGGTATGTTGGGAGACGAATGTCTTTCTTATATCTTGGGTCTCAAAAGAAATAATCTACACCTTAGTGATAAAGAAGATTCTCTTAAGTGGTCTTGGAATGAAGTCTGTCACGACTAAATTGGCTTATGATTCATATGTCTTTAATGTTCCAGACCTTAGACATTGGTGGTACAATCGATTATGGGGATTGAACATGCCACTGAAGATCATTCTTTTAAGTTGGCTAGCGATGGACAACCACATTATGATTTGGGATAATTTTTTACGTAGAGGTGGATGCGGGCCAAATCGATGCCCCCTCTATTGTAGTGTTGATAAATCAGTGAACCACATTTTCACTCAGTGCTCCTTTACTTTACATATTTGGAAAGCCATCTGATTGTCGACTGGTTTGGGCTCTCTGTGGCGATCGCATTCCTTTCAGGACAGTTTGGGACATTAGACTAGTAATGAAGATTATTGGGAAGATCTGCCTTGTTTTGTTTCCTGGGAACTATGAAAGGCTCAGAACCTGCTCTTGTTTGACAGAAAGGTTCCTTACATTTATGTGATTTGTAGTAAAGTGGTTTCTTCCTTTAGAGAGTTTAACCCTCCACCCGACCTATTAGCCTCTATTCCTGCTAAGAAAGTGAGGTCGTAGCCTGTTATGAAGGATCACATTCCTTGTGGTTTTTTTGATGGAGCTTCCCAGCGCGGAGCTTCGATTAGTGGAGTTGGGGCTATTTTATTCCTAAATGATACGCACTTCTACAAAATCTAGATGCATTGTGGATATGGTACAAATTCCATAAGTGAGTTACTGGCCCTTTGGATGCTTCTCTTCTTTGCAAGATCAATTGGTATCAAGAAGCTACAAGTTTTGGGTGATTCAATGATGATCAATAACTGGGCCAAGGGTATTACCTTGTTTCAAAACCTCACACTATCCTAGTGGATGGATGATACCAGTAACCTTATCAATGGTTTTATCAGCATTTCTTTTGCACATATATATAGGGAATTTAACTACTTGGCAAACGAGCTATCTAAGCGAGCTCTTCTGGTTCCTAAGGGTCTCATCTTTTCGGAGCAATGGTCGAATGCACAACTACGTTTTCAGGGCTCGTTGGTTTTATAGTAGGTGCTTATTTTCCTTTATTTTTATTAGCATACTTTTCCATATGCTGTCGATCTCTTTTTGCAGGTGATATTTAGTTGGAGAGTCCAACAATGAGTTGGATTATTTTGGTACCCTTTATTTTTGTTTTTCTTATGGGATAATCCTGCATGGGATTTCTCTTTGATACTCATCCTTTTGGGCTTGGAGGATCGGATATTTTGTTGCATATGTGGGAAAGTTTGCTCTATTTTGGCATGGACCATGGATCAGTTCCCACATGGATCCTTTATCTTTTTGTTTCTTTGTTTTGGCCTATGAGAGGCTTTTATGGTTTTCTATTTGTTGACATGAACAACTATTATTTATGGACCCATTTTAATGGTATGGTTTGGAACTGATTATGTGGACCTATCATATGTAAAGTTTTTATACTATTAATATTTAATGGTATGTTTTTTGTCATTGAAAAAAAATGTAATTGTTGTGACTAACAAACCCTTAGAAATAAAAATGTAACATTAAACTAGAATGAGAAACCGTATGTTCTTAATAGGAGAAATTCAAACAATTGATTTTGTTGGAGTCGTAACTGTTCAAAAATGTTTTCATCCTCTAACACAATTTATTTTGAAAAACAATTACAAATATTTGAATATTTTTTGAAAATATAAATAATTAAGTTGAAATATGGTTTAACAAATATTATTTAAAAATGGTTTACTTATTTATTTATTAATTCAATTCATAAATAAAATTATTTATTAAAATCATATATTAAAAAATTATATATATATAATCCACAACCTTAACATACATGAAAGTGATTTGTGATGACTTAATCTCCACAATTCTCAAATGCCCTATTTTATATATATATATATATATATAAGAATTGTTGAGATTAAGTCATCACAAGTCACTTTCATGTAGGTTAGGGTTGTGGATGAGAACCACCCAAAAGAGAATAAAAGTGACTAAAGAGGATGGTCCTCCTCATCTTTTTTTTATAACAAGAACGAGAACTATAATTTATATAGTAAAAGCATAATTTATAGATCACCCCAGGGTTAAAAAAAAGAGTCCAAAAAAGAGGTATGAGCAAGATAATTCCATATAGTCCTTGACCCCATTATGCTCTATCTGACATACAAAATTATATTGTTTTTTAGAAGTTACTCTACTTCCTCTAATTATGTAAACTCTAATAAACTGTCCACATATGTATCGACAAAAAAACATGATAAAAAACTAAAACAGAGACAAGAAATTTCATTTCTGAATCGGGTCTTCTTCTGCAGCCAGCTGAACGGTGGAAACTTCGTCAATTGGGGATGCCTCTGCATGTTCACAAAAAGGTCCATTATTCCCTTTGTACAACCCATTAATATCATCCTGCATTTCCTCCAAGATTTCCTTCAGTTGAACAAAACAAGCCTAGTTCCTTTCGTTTTCATTCATTCTCTCCTCCTGAAGAAAGTGTCTCAATTCCGCAACAACCAAACGCATTTCCTCATGTCTAAAGCTCAGCATCCTTTCCTTCTCCTGCAAGCTGCGCTTAATGTCCTCGACTTCAGTAGCTCAAACCCGATACCCTCCTTCAATATCATCCACACACTAGTCGATACAGGTTATGTCAACGGAGATTCTCTGATTTTCATCCAAAACTACCTTTGATACCTCGAGAACACATCTCAACATCTTTCCCTAGTTTACCATGACATTTTTCAGGTCCCAGATCTCTTCCAAAACCTTCATGGTGTTATCCTCTACAAAAGAAGGCGTGCATGTAATTTTATCCATTGCATTGTCGCTTCCTTCAGACAAAAAGTCCTCTTGGTTTTCCGACCCAACACTTCTATTAATTCTCCTAGAGATGCGCAAAAAGCAAAGGAGAGTTTGGACACTTCCTAAAAGAGAAGGTTCAGACGCATGCAGGGGATCCTACATATCTGGACAATTAACCATCATGTGAGAACTCATGCAATAAACACGAACCAAGCAAAGGGTAATAAATGAATACTAGCAGGAGCATGTAATGCTCTCACCCACCCACCACCACCGCAAGCCATTTGGCAATTCCTTCACTAAGCCAAGGTTATGATTTCCGCCCCTGTCCCATCTCCACATACAATGAAGCATGGGGAAGAGGAACATAAGGATTAAGGTTGGAAACAACATGTTCATTTAACAATGGGCCTAGTATTATCATTCAACAATTCCCCTTGCTTTAGCTTAGATCGAATGTTGGCAAGTTTATCTGCTTCTTTATTGTTCTGGTGTTTTGCGTGAAACAAATTGATTTTTGAAATGTTCGGAAAGAAAGCGAGGATTCTTTTTTGGACTTTCCCCACCTTCTTCTCTTTTCCAGCCTGAATGTCTTGCATTGATTAGATGACGATCCAAGAGTCACCAATAACATGGAAGTTTTCGATGTTCAACTCTGACATTGTTTCCATACCTTTCATAAGCGCTGCCCATTCTGCCTAATTATTCGTTCTCTTGCCTAGACCCCAAGGAAATGATTTAATCTTTCTTCCTCCAGTGTCAAAGATGACCCCTCCAACACCTGCCTCCCCTATAGTCCTCCTCATCTTGGTACAAACATTATTACAACATTATTGAATAATATATACCTTCCCATCTATAAGATTTTGTTTTGTTAATATGTCTTGATCTTGTTTATTTAATATGTCTTGTACCTTCCAATCTATAAGATCTTGCTTAGTTAATGTGTCTAGTACCTTCCAATCTATAAGATCTTGTTTAGTTTAATATATCTAGTTGGGTACAATACATTCCCAATTGAAAATTAATATTTTGGGAGAAAGGGCCAAGATGACTATTACTCTCAACCACTTCACCCACTAGATCAATATTATTCCATTTTCTTAAACAATCCATAGGAAATAGGTATTTTCATATTAAAGCCAAAGTGACATTAGGTTTGCGTGTTGGATCTTCCATAAAAGTTTTCATGACGAAAGCAATGGATCTCATGGTCCGTTTACGCCTTCCCGCGTTCCATAAAGCCGGAAGCCTGCAAGCAATTAATTTTCTATATTTAACACAAATTTAATAAAAAAATATAATTTTATAAATATATTTATTTTAAAGTAAAATTTTAAATTTAACAAAAATAATAATTTTTTAAATTTAACATAAATTTAATATACAATAATAACTTTATAAAAATATATATTTAAGTAAAGAAAGCCTTTTTGAACATACAATAGATGAATATATTTGTCATTTATATATGCTAAAGCAAGGAAAAATCAACTATACTAATTACCAACATATCTCTCATGGTTCCACCATAGTGATGGGTAGTTAGTCAATTGTTATAGGAGCAACAAAGACTTTTGTGTTTTCAACACGTTTTCTAAAATTTCGAGTTGTTTTCAACACGTTTTCTAAAATTTCGAGTAAATTGAAATATTTTTCGATTCATGAGCTCTAGGTGAATTTCGATCATAGATGAGGGTTTTAGCCTTTCATAATTATTTAAAAAATAAATATAAGTTTTTGTTGATTGGTTGAGCAAGCTAGCTTCCAAAAGTAGGATAAGAAGGAGATATGAAGATGACATTGGAATGGACTTCCTCTAGCTCTTTAGCTCTTTGCATCTTCCTTCAGGTCAACAATTATAGGATCTATGGTGGCAGTAATGGCGAATAATTTAGCTTTCATATTCTCATATTTGATGAAGAAATTGTCCCCTTTAAGAAGATCATCACAGAAACAAGGATAGAGACATCAAAATATTAGTTGTAATAATTGAAGTTTGTTAAAAGGTAGGAGAGAATTCCCATGGCAGATTTTAATTGTTTCTTCTTAAGATGGACGACACTCTCCTTCCATGAATGTGCACTGGTTGGACAATTCATGAGCCCTTAGTTATCACTAAAGTCAATGGAGGAATAGTTAACATACACCCAGAGAACCCTAATTAAGTAATAATTCAATGCACTTATGAGGATGATGATATTTTTCTTTCCAATTTGAAAAGGAGGAGAGAGATTCCATCCTTTGGGATGGACCATAATTCATGAGGCCGTATAGAGTGTATCTCAATGGGTGGTCCCTTCATTTCAATTTAGAAGCAAACAACCCCATCGTTATCCCAATATGTGTGTGACTACCCCATATTCCCATGATCTTTTAGAATGTAAAATCCCCAACTGATATGGGTAATAATATTATACACATCATTGATATATACAACCCCGAGAAAGGCCTCCTTTCCTATGCAAATATATTTGTAGAGATGGATTTTGAACGTGAGCTTTGTGAAGAAGTAAGATTCAACTTAAGAGACTAGCTCCATATCCAGACTTTGGATTACAACAAACTACTATAAACTGTAATAGTTGTCATGAATATGCATATTTTGCTTTGGATTTCCCCAAGAAACCCGATAGATCTACCTTGAATGAGCCCAATGACTCAAGTCTCCGTTCTCCTTACCCATCAATCGCCCTCCACCTCTATCTCCATCATCCAACTAGTTTGAGGTTATTAATTCCTTTATTGATCCATAACCCTCTATCCCTCCCCTGGCCCCCTCCACCAACTTTGATTATGATTCCTCCTCCTTATTGGCCATATCACCCTCCTCCCCATGCTCCACATTCACCCAGGCTTCCCCTAGTTAGACTCATAAGGGATCTATCACCTCTCTTGTTTCTCCTTGCTCTATTATGTCTCTTGTATTGAATTATGTCTTTGAGAAGATCCCCTCCAAACCCTAATGTATAATGTGCCCCTTGGATCTATTTGGTCCCCCCCCTATGCTCCCTCTCTCGCTTGGCTTCTTTTAGAAAGATAAAATTTGGGTTGTTTCAGGAGTAAAACAAGACATATAGGACTCTTTGTTAGTGTCCTACCCTAACCTCCCTAATTGAGACTACCCATGAGTGTTATGTACCTTAGATATGAAAATATTATCAGGCACAAAATATCAAAGAATAAGATGAAAAAGCTTCTTCATTTTATTAATATCAAAATCCTTAAAGTAGGGAAATGCCACCAATTATTCTTTATGCAAGGAATCACTACACAAGCAATGCTTTTTACATCCAAAATCCAAATCCCATCTTACGCAATACAATGATAATTGTGCATTTATACTTTCTCATGAGTGTTAGTTTTTCATCATTTAATTCAATAGATCTAGGATCTTAACTGAACGAATAACATGTACGGCATATCAAGCATAAGAGACAAGAGACAAGAGACACAAAACATTTCACCGGGGAAAACCAAGAAGGTGAAAAACCCCGCAACTTCCTTAGAGATAGAATAAGCATCAATACAAGGATCACCATGATCAAACCCAAGAGATATATATCTTCAGCAGCATGCTCCTCCTCCACTTGTGCGCACTCCTCCTCTCCCTCACTAATGCGAAGTGAGTGAATAATAGAATGTGTAAAATGAGAGAGACACACTCTCTATTTATACACTAACTTTCACTTGACCTTTACTCAACTAAGTCGGCCTCAACTTAACCACTTAACATAATGCTGACTGGGCCGACCCCTACTGGGGTGGTCTAATAACCCTTTGACCCACATGACTCATACAAGGGCGACCCCATCAAGGTGGTCTAATAACCCATCAAGTATAAGTTACAACACTTAAAATATAACTTGCGACACTTGCAAGTACAACTGACGACACTTCCAATTGGAGGAATAATACATCTCCGTTGGGGATACAATAAAGTACAAATACAATATACAAGTGAATATCTTTTGAAGTTACAAATACATCAACACTCCCTCTTAACTAGGAAGGTATTCTCTTGACACAAGTCATCAATACATATAGGCACAAGTCTTCAATTCTGGAGCTGGATCATCATCACTGGATCATGGAGCATCATCATCATCACTGCTGCTATACTCATCATCTCGATCACTGGGCTATCTTTGAATTCTTCTCGTCATAGAAATTTCTATATAACCAGCCCTTTTTCATGTTGGATGTAGGCCCACCACCTGTAGGTCTTCATCAACACTGGCCATACTGTGGATCCCAGGACTAATTAAGTGCGTCAACAAAACCTCAAAAAAACATCCCAGGCCTTTTACGAGCACACAACTCAACCTATTGGATCTCCCAGGATCTTTTACATGTGACCTTTACAAAACCTTAAAAGAGTGTCTTGCTCAATAAGAACTCTAAAGAGCATTCGAGGACTTTTACATGCCTAGCACAACCTGTCTGGACCTCCAGGACTGATTACATGTAATCTCCACAAAACCTTAAAAGGGTGTCTTGTGCAACAAGAACCCTAAAGAGAATCTGAGGCCTTTTACGTGACTAGCACAACCTGTCCGGACCTCCAGGTTGTATTACATGTGGTCCCCACAAAACCTTAAAAGGGTGTCTTGCCCAGCAAGATCCCTAAAGAGCATCCGAGGCCTTTTACGTGACTAGCACAACCTGTCCAGATCTCCAGGACGTATTACATGCTACCCTTGCACAACCTGTCCACGGCCACAGAGTATCAAACTGATACTCACCATACATCATCCTAATGTACATGATCATCCTGATCATCATCACATCATCGTCCTGATGCATGTCATCCAGAGCATCGTCCTGATACTCATCACACGTGATCATCCTGATCATCATCACTGCATCGTCCTGATGCATATCAATATACATGATCCAACTGATTATACAAAGCATCCACCTAATGCATATCATCACATATGATCCAACTGATCATACAAGGCATCCACCTGATGCATATCATCACATATGATCCAACTGATGCATATCATCATACATGATCCAACTAATCATCATCATACATAACATCATCCGGAGCATCGTCCTGATGTTCATCACATAGCGCTTACATCCACAGCCATGGGAAGGATCCTCCTACCACCATGCTTTGAATGGCTCCTGCAGACGTGTCCCATCACTTCTTCCTCGAAGTATCTTTTATCTGAAGAACACCAAGCCTCTCTCTGAAGTAATCAAACTTCACTCTGGCTAGTGGTTTCGTCAACACATCTGCAACCTGCTCATCCGTCGCAACATGCAGGAGCTTCGCTGCTCCTCTCTGCACCATATCCCTGATATAGTGATATTTGATCTCAATGTGCTTCGACTTGTCATGGAACACCGGGTTCTCAGACAACTTCACATAACTCTGGTTGTCACAAAAGATACCAGTAGCATCCATTGGGAGATCAAATAACTCAAACAGTAGCTTCCTAAGCCATACTACCTCACAACTAGCCGAACAAGCTGCAACATACTCTGCTTCGACTGTACTCAGTGCTACGCGGGATTGCTTCCTGCTAAACCAAGAGATCACACCTGATCCCATACTGAAGTAGCACCCACAAGTGCTCTTCCTATCTGCAGCACTGCCTGCCCAATCTCAATCACATTAACCCTCCACGTTAAAATTTTGATGTGCATCATACTTGAGCCCATAATCAATCGTACCCTTTCAGGTACCTCAGAATATGCTTTACAACAACTAGGTGAACACCTCTCGGATCCGTCAGGAACTGGCTCAATGTGTTCACCGCAAAGCAAATATCTGGTCTCATGTTCGTCAGGTACATCAAGGACCCAATCATCTGACGATACACAATGACATCACCCAAATCTGATGAAGCATCACACAGAAGCTTCAGGTTCAATGTCATAGGTGTGGCCATGGCCTTGCAGTCCATCATCCCGAACCGCTTCAGGATCTCTACTGCATACTTCCCTTGTCCAAGGAGGATTCCATCTGCACTCTGCCACACCTCCATGCCTAGAAAGAAGTGCATCATCCCCAATTCCTTCACCTCAAACTTGACAGCAAGCTTCCTTTCCGTGTCGGCAATCAACCCATCCTCACCTATCACAAACAGGTCATCTACATACAATAGTAGTATCACAGGATTTCCTTCCTCAACCTTGTAGTAAAAGTTGGAATCTGCTTTACTCTCGGTAAATCCCAAACTAGATAGAAAGTTGTCTATCCTACCATTCCAAGTCCTAGGGGCTTGCTTCAAGCCATACAAGGATTTCTACAATCTGCACACATATGACTCCCTGTCATGTGTCTCAAAACCGAGTGGCTGCTCCACATACACTTCCTCTTCGACTACACCATTCAAGAAAGCTGTCTTGACATCCATCTAGTGTATCTTCCACTTCATCATTGCAGCCAGAGCAAATACTATTATGATGGAAGTGTATCTGGCTACAGAAGCAAAAGTCTCTTCATAGTCTATTCCTCTTTCTGGAGAAGCCACGAGCTACAAACCTCGCCTTGTATTTCTCTATGTTACCATCTACAGCATGCTTGATCTTATAGATCCACTTGGAAGTCACCACAGACTTCCCTTCTGGTCTTGGAACCACATCCCAAACATCATTCTTCATGATCAACTGGTATTCCTCGACCATGGCATCTTTTCATTACCGCATCCCGAATCCTGGGAACTTCAGATTCTTCAATATCTTCAATAGATAGCTTCGTTGCTGGAACAAATGTTGTAGTCCTTCTTTTGTAGGTGATTGTACAAGATTTTTTCGACAAGTCAAATTCAATTGCATGATTAGAAACTTCTCATAGTTTTTCAAAAACACATTCTTATGCATAAAGACATATGTCATACAGTCATGCAATTATCTTATCCAATGCTTCAATACAACATTTATCCATATCCCGTAACTTTCTAGATGCCTTCCATCTCTACCAGAACATTTGTTAAGAGTGTGCACAACTCTCAACATGTTAGAAAAGAGGTTTCATTATAGATAAGTAGAAATGGAATGTTGTACAGTACCATGGGCCACTTACCCATTACTTGCATATTAGTAGTATCTTGTTCATTAATGCAACTTTTCTAATATGCATAATACATATCCTAAATATAGGAACATAAGTATGTACATGACTGGACAACATCATTTAAGTAATCATATATACAAGAAATGACAATTCAAATACTTATCTTTGTTTCGTTGTAGGGTGGAATCCCTCTTAATCTTTGCTTCCTTGCAGGAACTACTGGAATGTGCTCCCTCTTGATCTTTGCTTCCAGGATTACCTATCCTTGAACTTATATCCATCCTGGACCACTATGTATGCTTAAGTGTGCGCTAGTGTCATCATTGTGTTATCCTCAATATCTCATACATAACCATACATATATTAGTATAATCTCAATATTATCAAAACATTATGATCCTAAATACTCTTAACATCTATGGTTATGATCATTTCACACATAGGTAATTTATCACAAGCATTAGTATTCAAGGTTTCAAGGAGGACTTCTATTACTCATGCATATTCTTATTGACCATAGGACTCTTCTGGTTAGTCATATCATCAATCAAAGTAAGAAACATAATATGCATATGTGAAAATCCTCACAAGAGATCTAAGAGCTGATGTATACCTCACAAGAAAGATTATGATTAAGCAGGAAGATAGAAGAAGAGTGGTCAATATAGTGTAAATGAGCAACATAATAATAATACAGTACAACTTGGATAGAAGCAAAATAACTTCACACACACTAATTCATTAATCACAAATAGACAAATAAATAATACAATGCATGAGGATTCGAATGCCAAGGTGTAAATTCGAATTAGCCTTCATGGAGAGATCAAAAGATCATTGGAGTGTCATCAAAGCACAACTAGAAGTCTTCATCATCATCAGTGGAGTCATCAATGCACAAGTAACTGTCAATCATCAGTCAAACTGAGTCTAACTGAGTTTGGTAGGTGTAACTGGCACATGGAGGCACTAACTGAATGAATGAGGCTTAGTGGAGGGTGCATGAGGAGCTAACTGAAGTTAGAATGGGCAGTCTAGTCTCACTGGAGGTCTATCAGAGTGATACAGTTAGTTGAGAGTCATTCTAGCTTTAGATCAAGGAAAGAATTGAAGATAACTGAAGTACAACTGAATGGTAGGTGAGAGAGGGCGCATGAGATGCATGCAACTGCATGTAGGGTGCACTAAGCACTAGGAGGGCTAAAACTGATCAGTGAGAAGCTCCCGAGGCTAGCTAACTGAGGGAAAAGTGCTGAGACTGGTGACTGGGATGCATGCAAGACTGAAAATGCAAATAATGAAAATGCTGGTAGGACTAGGATGGAGTATAGGAATATCCTAACACCCCCCCTTAATCCATCATGGGACCTGGTAACTAAGACCAAAGGTCACCCAATACAACGAATAATAATAACAGTCAATAAACCGAGGAAATGGGGAAAATTTCATGGGAAAAATACCCCCCCTCAAAATAGACTGTAGGGCACACCAAAAATAAATGCTCCAAACTCAAGCAGATGTGGTGCTTGGTCATATGTCTGGAGGCATCTTCTTCTTGGGAAGAAGTGGATCATGTTCAGAAGGCATGTGCTTGTACTTGCTCTTTAGATCAAATGTGATGAGAACAAATCCAAATGTATGAGGATGATCCTTGAACCTGTGATTCGAATCAGTTGAGGTAGGATCAAATCCATGAATATGCAGATAGTCTTTTGTTTTCTCCTTAGAACCATCATGGGTGATATTATGCCCAAAAGAACCATCAAATATCGGTGAGTGCTTGGAATCCAAATCAGATCCAAGACTTAAAAATTGGTTCCTTAAGATCTCCTTTGAACCATTTGAGGTGAGATCTAAACCATTGAATGCATGAAAAATTATCCCAAGCGAATGGAAATGGCCATCATCTTCAATAACCTTTTGAGAACATGAAATAATGATCTTGCAGTAGTAAATAAGAGGTGATTGATCAAGGAGAGCGAATGCATTACCTCCAATGGCTGATTTTACCTCCAAAACATTCATGAGATCATGATGCAAACCAACAGACTCTGGTGCAAGAGAGGATTTAGGAACCTCTGTAATTTCTAGAGTGTGAGCTGGCACATAATTCGAAATAGAAGGAATTTGGAGCATGAGTGTAGAATCTGCAAGTTCTTCTTCTTTGTGGACAACTTCAATATGAGATATTTTTTATACTGATTCATGATCAATGAGATCATCAAGGAGGGCGAATGCATCATTGGGCTTGCTCTCGAAAGGGTTTGGACCAATCCCTTCATTCTGTTTTCCAAATATTTCATCCAGTTGGGCCCATAGCTCTTTTGGAGATTCAGCAGAATCAATGAAGTGGTGTAACATGCATCGAGACACAGCATACATCATGACTGCATAGACTCTGTCACCTTCATTTAACCAGTCATTCTCTTCTTCAGAGGATTCGAACTCTCTTTCAAAACAATAATCAAAGAGATCATGGCTCTTTAGATATGCTATAATTTTTGGTTTCCATTCATCATAGTTGACTGAAGAAAGAGGAGGTATTTCTTCAGAATACATGGAAGCTGTAGAAGACCTACAAAAAAAATAGAAAAAGTCTGCAAATGCTACTGGTGCAAAAGTGTAGAAACTGTTGCAACTACTGCACTCAAAATCTTGATAATAACCTGCAAAAAAATCTTAGGAATGGAGATAGACAATACTCTCAACATGCTCTGATACCATGTGAAAATCCTCACAGAAGATCTAAGAGCTGATGTATACCTCACAAGAAAGATTATGATTAAGTAGGAAGATAGAAGAAGAGTGGTCAATACAGTGTAAATGAGAAACAAAATAATAATACAGTAGAACTCAGATAGAAGCAAAATAACTTCACACACAATAATTCATTAATCACAAATGGACAAATAAATAATACAATGCATGAGGATTCGAATGCCAAGGTGGCAATTCGAATTAGCCTTCATGGAGAGATCAAAAGATCACTAGAGTGTCATCAAAGCACAACTAGAAGTCTTCATCATCATCAGTGGAATCATCAATGCACAAGTAAATGTCAATCATCAGTCAAACTGAGTCTAACTGAGTGTGGTAGGTGTAACTGGCACATGGAGGCACTAACTGAATGAAGGAGGCTTAGTGCAGGGCGCATGAGGAGCTAACTGGAGTCGGAATGGGTAGTCTAGTCTCACTGGAGGTCTATCGGAGTGATACATTCAGTTAAGAGTTAGTCGAGCCTTAAATCAAGGAAAGAACTGAAGATAACTGAAGTACAACTGAATGGTAGGTGAGAGAGGGCGCATGAGATGCATGCAACTACATGCAGGGTGCACTAAGCACTAGGAGGGATAAAACTGATCAGTGAGAAGCTCTCGGGGATAGCTAACTGAGGGATAGGTGCTGGGACTGATGACTGGGATGCATGCAATTGCATGCATGCATGCATAATGAATGCTGCATGCATAAATGCATTCAAGACTGAACATGCAAATAATGAAAATGCTGGTAGGACTAGGATGGAGTATAGGAATATCCTAACAGCATAAACTGTTGATTACTTAACCTTCTAACTTCAAGAATAATCATTATCATTCATAGAAAAGTATAAGATCCTAACACAAGGATTCTAACTTGATATAGGAAAAACATACCTAGATTATCATACTTGCTAGTTGTGTCTAACATACCCATATAATGTCCCTTTGTTCTTCTTCAAAGACTTGTGCTAGTAACTTGCATAACTCAAAAGTTAACCATTGTAGAACCAAAATTATACATACCTCGTAAGTAGAGCTTCTATGTAATCCATGACTATGGATGAGTCTTTGTCTTCATGTCACCATGGTCATATGTTCTTCATCTAGAACTTGTTTTGTCTTTCTTGATGTACCTTTCATGTTAGCAGACAATATCATCCTCATACAACACCACAGTGCATTAGTACAATCATAAGTGTCATAACCCTAATCAATGAATGTATTCTATCATTCACATGCATTCATACTTTGACTAGGATGATAAGACAAGTCTAACATTAATCAAGATTGTACTAACCTAAATAGTATGAAGACAAAACATATCATAAACTTAATCATGAACATACATGTATGTCCTCAAGTCATACCTATCGAGTTTTCTTGTAGCATTCTTATGTAAGGCCTTAGCCTCATCTCCCTCTGGAACTAGAACTTCTTCACTTATGCAGGTGCCCAATTCATTCTCTTCTAGGATTAACACAATCCACTTTGATTTGCTGAGACTGGATTTGGAGCTAGATTGGGGTTTGTCAGAGAAACCCTAAAAATTCAAATTTTGAATTTCAAACTTCTGAATGGATGGAAAGATGTGCCTTGCTAAGTTGATCAAGCTGGTATACTTCAATTTTTAAAACTACAAAATTTGACCCTCAAAATTGCCTTTGAAACTTATGGATCTTCTAGACAGGATCTCGAACTAGGGTTTGATAAAGCCCGGTATTCTTCCCATCCAAAAGGTTCGATCTTGTGTTCTAAACTTTGATTTTTATAAGGAGCTTCCACCCGTGGTCACAGTTTTCAAACATTCCAACTTTTGCAGAAGCCTTAATTTTCCACCTTCCTGATCAAAATCCCGAACTAGGGTTTGATCAAGCCCGACCTTCTTCCCAACCAAAAAATTCGATCTTGGTCTCTAAATTTCAATTTTGATGAGGAGCATTCAGCCGTGGACTCTAATTCCAAAAATTTCAACTTTCTCCGAAGCCCTAAATTCCCGCAGTAGTGACAAGCCAAGAATGAAGGTGCTCATAATCCAATTATGTTTTGACAGAAATATGCACCTGATTGTTTCTGGTGCATCTTTGAAATTATGAATCAAAAGGGTCTGAAACTTCGGCCTGTGGTAGCCTGGCCTGTCATCTTTCCATCACCACAGGTCTGACCTCAATTGGATTCTCTGAGAGAGATTTATGCCAAGTGTCGTAACGTGACCTGATTATAGGATAAATCAGGAGAGAGAACTTGTACGGCGTGCCACATGTCACTGGTTTAACTTCGGCCTCTGAAAAATGTACTTACGAAACCGCAGTTTGTGCTCTTACTGTCACTTTTTACAGAAATTCATTTGGAGCTTCCTAGCCCAAGTTGTGACATTTTTTCCTAGGTCACCTATTTATGACTGAGATTTGGAAGAGGCAGAAATCCTAGATTGTACGGATTATATCTCACAAAGTACAACGAATCAGATGCTATGGTTCGGAAAAAAGGTACATGGGGATGTTACCTTTGACCTGTAAAAGTTTCATATCTTGAACCTTCTCCAAAATGGATATATAGCGAAAGTGTTACGATGACTGGTTTTTGTTATATCAAGCCCTAGCTTCCGATTTGTCGCAAGTGCAACAAGTCTCATAAATGCCATAGCATGCCTTCCTTCAGGATAACTTTGATACCTTGTTATTTTTTCATCATTTAATTCAATAGATCTAGGATCTTAACTAAACGAATAACATGTACTACATATCAAGCATAAGAGACAAGAGACAAGAGACACAAAACATTTCACCGGGGAAAACCAAGAAGGTGAAAAACCCCACAACTTCCTCAGAGATAGAATAAGCATCAATACAAGGATCACCATGATCAAACCCAAGATATAGATATCTTCAGCAGCATGCTCCTCCTCCACTTGTGCGCACTCCTCCTCTCTCTCACTAATGTGAAGTGAGTGAATAATAGAATCTGTAAAATGAGAGAGACACACTCTCTATTTATACACTAACTTTCACTTGACCTTTAATCAATTAGGTCGGCCTCAACTTAACCACTTAACATAATGCTGGCTGGGATGACCCCTATTAGGGTGGTCTAATAACCCTTTGACCCACATGACTCATACAGGGCCGACCCCATCAAGGTGGTCTTATAACCCATCAAGTATAAGTTACAACACTTACAATATAACTTGTGACACTTACACTATAACTTGCGACACTTGCAAGTACAACTGACGACACTTCCAATCGGAGGAATAAGACATCTCCATTGGGGATACAATAAAGTACAAATAAAATATACAAGTGAATATATTCCAAAGTTATAAATACATCAACAATGAGTATTCTTATGCCTAATACCCCCTTATTATTATATTTTTTCTTCTAACCATCTAATGGGAATATTTATTACTCACCAACTGCAAAGTAGATCTATTCACATTACATTCATTATCCCTTAGGTACCCAATATCATACTCCCTAGGTACATTAAATTCCATCCCCCTTCACACATTTCATCCTCGAAACATGAGAGGAAGCCATATACTATGAGAAATTAAGAAATGTAGTACATCAATACCAAGTATAAGCATCCATCCATCTTAGTGAAATATGGAACTAGGGTCCAACTGCTACTTTCCCATGTCTATTTTGACTCTGGTTGCTCCTTTGGTTCCATGTTGTTGTTGTGCTACTCTAATATCTCTATGCATCGTATTTAGTTTTCCATGTGCCTCCATATTGGTTCCTTGTTTGTTCATAGCAAGTTTGTTGAGGATAATGACCTTGCTTTGATGATTGTGGTCTCTCATGGTGGTGTGGGTGATGATATACAACAATCTTAACTATTGGTTTTGGTTTTTGTAGATCATTATATTTGTCTTCATTTTTATGCCCTTCCTTAGGCATTGTGCTTCTATAGGTTTTTTTCTACTAATTCAACCTCATACTCTTCATTTGATGTGTCAGTAAGGGCTGTAAAACCTTCTTCATGTGCCACCTTAGGGCCTTCAACAATGGAAATATCCTCCAATAGTATTTTCTTTTTTCTTATACCAAAGCTTCAAATACTTCTTTTGCACATTAACAATAACTATACCAGTTGAGTCCATCGAAGGATATCCCAAAACAATATCCATCTCATTCATATCTATGCATATAAATCTAAATGCAACATATATTGATCCATAGTAATCTTCAAATCTTTAAAAAAATGAACATTTTAAGACTTGCAACCTTTATCCAAATTAACATTGATAAAATTATACTTGCTACTATGGTTTATAGAAACAATAATATTTTCTCATTGCATACATCCATGAACTTGTAATAGTAAGTTTGTGCATGAAAGTAAACCCTTGGTGCTCTTTTTATCCTTGTTCTTGGTAAGATATCACTGGTATAAAAATACATTTTCATATTATTCATTTGAAAGTGCCATCATTTGGTCATGGTTAAGAAACTTCCACCCTACAACAACATCATTTCCAAAACCATAGGGTAACCAAGATATTTGATTCCCCTTCCAAGATGACTTTGTTATACATATGCATTCTTCAATGGTAGGACCATGTAGATTGTGCAGGTTGATTACTCACCACTCTTTCTAGTGTCCTCTGTTGGGAACATTACGCACACTTCACGCCACACAAAAGAACCTATCAGATAACCTTACACCTTTGGGAACAACCCTCCCCATGGTGTTTGAAGAACAAAACAACTCTAATAATGACACCAATGTGGTAGACATAGCATTGGTCTCTCTTCACCTTAGCAATGATGCCCCTCCATCACCAAATTATGAGAAATACTTCGATCCTCTCGTCTTCCCACAAGAGGATATATGTCCTTCTCAAAGTCCCCTTAATTACATGATATCCTTCATACTGAATCGATACCCCTTCCACTGAGTGATAGGGCCGCCTATGTTGACCCTACCTGGCTAAGAGATCCCATAACTTCTACTAAAAATGGTTGGTCCACTCATATTGGCTTTGATGATTCCTTCTCTTCTGATGAAAACATGCCAGAGGAGTATTTCTTCTCCACATACGAAGAAATAATGAAATCCATGCATTTAGATGAACCCCCTTGGGACAAACATTGAATCAAAAGAATTTCTACATCCTAGACATATTGATTGGTTCAAAAACCCCATCCCGGCCCCCGATGCCTTTGAAGATGATAGTCTAGCGAATATTTATCCCATGATCTAGGTCGATATTTCCATCACCCTAGGAGTAATCGAAAACATCTCGACTGGTGCATCACGCTCACAGTAAGAAGTCATTGAATTCACCTCTCTCTTCAAAGAATTTCGAGATGTATTCACATGGTCATATGAATAAATGTATGGCTTAGACCCTTCAATTGTCAAGCATCATATCGACACTTGGATAGACACACCCCTGGTTAGATAGAAACAATGACATGTCCACCCCTCTAAGGACTGAACTATCAAGACTGAGATCAAGAATCTCCTTTAGGATGGATTTATTTTCCCCATCTCTTATACGTCATGGGTCTCCAACCCTGTCCTAGTAAACAATAAGAAAGGCACCATTTGAGTTTGTACAAATTTCCAATCGTCGATTCATGTGCATGTAGTGATATTTTGTCCTTTGTGGATGGATTTTCTGGTTATAACCAAATACGGATCTGACCCCAGGATTAGTACAAAATGGCATTTACAACACCCTGGGGAACCTTTGTTTACATGGTTATTCCTTTTATGCTAAAGAATGTTGGAGCCACATTCCAAAGGGTTATGGAATACATTTTCAATGATTTGGCCCATCTCATCCTCGCTTTCCTTGATGATCTCACTGCTAAATCTAAAAAAAAACATGATCACCTCTGTGACCTCCACACCATCTTCATGCGATGTCACAAGTACAATATACAATCAAATCCCCTAAAATGTCTGTTTTGTGTCATAGTAGGACGTTCATCAGGATTCATCATGTCAAAAGAAGGGATCACCATAGACCCATCCAAAGTCCAAGCCATCCTTGACTTACCCCCCCTTTGAACATGATGTCAGTTGCAAAGCATTCATGGGAAGGACAATTTCCTTCATTGCTTTGTTCCTAATTACACCACTGAGGAACATGGTTTTCCGCATCTGCTTTGAAAAGACATCCCCTTTCAATGGGATGACCAAGCGCACATCTCTTTCGATGCATTAAAGCAAGCATTGGATTCTGCACCCCTCATGTCTCCATAGGACTTTGAAAAATATTTTATCATATATATGTCGGCATCATCTTCTGTTATTGCAAGCGTCTTGGTTCAATATGCTGAAGGTCATAATGAACATGTCATTTACTACATCTGCAAAACGTTGGTCAGACTAGCACTCAACTACATTGATGATGAGAAGATCACACTAACCATGATCCTCTCAATACAAAAATTGCGCTATTACATCTTATTACACAAAACAACAATGGTTGTAGACTCTAATCCAATTCAATACATACTTAGCCGCCGCCTCCTTAACGGTAAGTTTACATGTTGGATCATTATTCTCCAAGAATTTGACCTCGAGTTTGTTATCCCTAAAAGAAAAAAATCCTTGGCCCTTGTTGAGCTCATCACTGACCTCCCAGCCACTACCTAGGGAGAACTTGTGAATAATCAATTACCCGATGTACATATTTTCCTCATAGCCAACGACGATCTGTGGTATGGAGATATCTTAATATATCTCCAAACTCATAAATTTCCCCTCACCTTTCTTGGGATGATCGCCATTGTATACACCATCAAGCTCCAAGATATCTTATCCTCAGATATGTCTTGTATCATCAAGGGGTCGATATTATCCTATGATGCTTCTTGTCCCACCAGAAGCAAAAACAGTCCTCAATGACTATCACAGTGGGGCCTATGACAACCATCTCTCAGGACTGGCGACCACCCAAAAAATTCTCCATGCAAGGTATTTTTCGCCGTCACTATTCAAGGATTGTGTTTATGCAGACAAACGGTGTGCTGATTGCGAGGTGTTTTCTTGTAAAACATGGGTACCTCCTGCCCCTCTCCATCCAGTGATCACCGCTGTCCCATTTTGAAAATGGGTAATTGATTTCATGGAGTGTCTCCCAACCTCCACATAGGGTCACAAATATATCATATTCGCAGTCGATTACTTCACCAAATGGGCCAAAGTAATGCCTACATTTGATTGCACTAACACAACTACTGCACCACATTTTTTGCGAGAAGGAAGACTCTCGCGCTGCTTCTAGGGTTTGCCGAAGATGAGCTCTGTTGGAGGAGGATCGCCTCCTCCCCCTTCACCGTCCGCTAAAGAAGCTTCCTTTGCTCTCCTGGTTAACATGAATGGGACGATGGTGGACTTTGCTTCGCCGCCGAAGTTTGTTAAGAAACTGGAGGCCATTCCTGAGATCGAACTTCTGCCAGAGAATCCCATTCACCTGGCCGTCTCCCTTGCAGATCGAGCCCTTATTGGGCAGTTTACGGGCCTATGGCCATCTCCTCGCACCACAGAATCCTGGATTCAGAATAACTGGCACCCTCTGATCTCTCAAGGAGTCACAAGCTATGCGATCGGACGAGGGTATTTCCTGTTTGATTTCGTCTCAAAAGTTGATAGGGATTTGATTTTCAGAAGTGGTCCCTATTTTATGGGCCCCCAGGGATTGTATCTGAACCGTTGGACTCTTGATTTCGACCCTGCTCTGGATGTCCCCAAAGTAGTCCCAGTTTGGGTGCGTTTACCTAACCTTCCTATGCATTACTAGGGCGAAGAATCTCTTCGGTCTATAGGAAATGGCCTGGGCAAATATATTGACAAAGTTGATTCAACGGGTCAATATTCCTTTGCTCGCATCTGTGTGGAAGTAGATCTAGAGGTGGGTCTAGCTGAAGCTGTAAAACTCACAATCAAAGGGTGGCAGCATTTCCAGCAACTTGACTATGAACAGCTGCCCTTCAAGTGCAGACATTGCCACGAATATGGTCACTTCCAAAGGAACTGTCCAAAATTCCAAAAATCAGAAACAGAGAAGGCCCCTGAAGAAGGTTGTCAGCAAGCCAAGAAGCAAAAAGAAAAACCTAGAAGAAAGGGACCTAAGGGAAACACTCTAGATGCCCCCCTGAAGGATCCCTCCTCCGCGGCCTCGAAAACTTCCAAAGCCCAAGAAAGCATACCAAAATCTAGATCTAGAAATAGCTTCGCTATCCTTGAAGAACAGGAACCACCTGTCAAACCAACCGAAGAAGGGGAAATATCTCCCACGGCCTCCTCCTCCCTGGCCAAAGAGCCGAAGTCAGAACAGCAGGAAACCCGAATGTAGAAATAGAAGCAGTTAACCCATCTAAGGAAGATTTGCAGCAAGATTCTGCTATTGATGGAGGCACAGAGGAAGAGGGAACTGATGAGGATGATCTTGATCCTTTGAAACCTGCTAAAAAGGATCTTCGAGGAAGGAAAACGGATAGGGAAAGAAGGGAAGCTGCCACTTATCGAGATCGGTTAGCCGGAGTTCAGACTACCATGGAAAAACATCTTAATCCAAGAAATACTAGACAATAAGGTAATGCCTCAAAACGGGCAACCACCACCTCCAAAGGTAAGTAATGCAGATCGTCTCCTGGAATTGTAGAGGGTTAGGAAGCAAATCAAAAGTGTTATCAATGAAAGATCTAATCAAAATCTCGAAACCCTACATCCTCCTAGTCCAGGAGACAAAAATGGAAGAGCATGCCTTCCTCCAGGAAGCTCCTTCTTTCTGGTATAACGCGCAATGCATAGCGGTTAGCTCCAGAGGAGCGTCTGGAGGCATTGCAACGCTCTGGGATCCTTCTAAGGTTGAAATTGTAATTCAAGCTACATATCCTCACTGGATTTTCACTGAAATTCTCTTTAAAGATGCAAATCTACGTCTAAGTCTATTTAATGTTTACGCCCCTATTGCTGTTTCTAAGAAGCAAATTTGCTGGACTAATTTGAATGATCATATGATCACTTCACATCTGGATAATTTTGTCATTGCGGGGGATCTGAATCTTACCCTCTCCTCTGAGGAAAAACGAGGGGGTAATATTGTTAGAGACCCTGCCAGAGAATGGGTGGAAGACATCATCTCGGATTGGGACTTGGAGGATATCAAACCTACCAAGGGGAAGTTTACCTGGACAAATAAAAGGTTAGGTCCAGGCCACATAGCAGCAAGGTTGGATAGATTCCTGGTTCAGCAATATCTTCATGTTCAAGGGTTTGATCCGACCTCTGCCATTCTGTCTTTTAGTGCTTCGGATCATAAGCCGATTACACTCTGTTTTGTCAAAGACCAGAATTTGGGTCCCATTCCTTTCAGGTTTAATCCTGCCTGGATTCCAATGGAAGGCTTTTTGGACATTGTGGCAGCAGCTTGGAAAACTAATATTAGAGGGTCTACCTTCTATGTGTGGGAAGAAAAGCTGAGGACTGTAAAAAAGGCCCTTAAAGAATGGGAGAAACTTCTCAAGTCTCCTAAGAAGCAAAGGATGGAAGCAGAGAAAGCTCTGGAGGATCACCATTTCAGTAATGAAGGGAGCCTCTCTCAAGCCTCTCTGGATAAAGAAGTATCTCTACATAAAAAGCTCCATGAAGCCTGTAGGCTTGAAGAAAACTATTGGAAAATAAAATCAAGAAACACGTGGCTCCAAGAAGGGGACAAAAATACAAAGTTTTTTCATAAACAAGCAGAGGTTAGAAAACATTTTAAGACTGTCACTAAGATTGGTAATTTGGGGAATCAGATATCTGATTTTGATGAAATTAAAAAAGCAGCTCATGATCATTTCCAGGATATTTACACTGAAACTTCCCCCGGGATGGATTTCAATCATTCTGATTTTCTGGATAATATCCCACCTTTTGTCTCTGATCATTTGAATCATCTGCTCCTTCGGCCAGTCTCCCTTGAAGAAGTCAAATTTGTTGTAGACTGCAAGAGTCCTGATAAGGTCCCTGGACCGGATGGGTTCACTGCCAAATTTCTCACTTCCTGTTGGCCCATCATTCAGTATGATCTGTTTCGGATGGTCAAGAAATCCCAGTCCTATTTCAAATTAGGAGGAGGAACCAATTCTTCTTTTCTATCTCTCATCCCCAAAGAAAAAGGTGCCACCTCTTACTCCCACTTTCGTCCTATCTCCCTCTGTAACATTGGTTATAAGGTTATCACCAAAGTCTTATCTATTAGATTGAAAGCTGTGCTTCCTCTCATTATTCCTGAGAATCAAGGAGGGTTTATCAAAGGCAGGCAAATCTCTGACAACATCATCTTAGTTCAAGAAGCCATCCACTCAAGCGTGGCAAGAAAAGAAAAAGGTGAGGTTATTAAACTGGATTTAACTAACGCCTTTGATAGAGTTCGCCATGGTTTTCTGTTTCAGGTCATGACCAGGTTTGGTTTTGTTTCAGGCTTGATCTCTTGGATTAAAGCCTGTACTAGCACTCCTTGGATTGCCCCTCTAGTTAATGGGAGAGCATCAGATTTCTTTCAAGCTTCTCGTGGTCTCCGCCAAGGATGCCCTCTTTCCCCCTTGCTTTATGCTATTCAAGTGACCTCTCTTAGCTTTCTCTTAGAGCACTATAGAGTTCATGAAGATCTGCTTGGGATAAGGATTGTGCATGGGGTTAAAGAAGTTAATCACACCCAATTTGCAGATGACACTCTCCTTCTGAGCGGAGCGAGCCCAACCACAGCAAGGAAGTTCAAAGAGGTGCTAGATAATTACCAGGACGTCTCTGGAAGAAAAATCAACTACTCCAAAAGCCAAATTTACAGCTGGAATTGTTCCCCAATTGAGCTGCAATCTTTATCCCGTATCATGAAGATAGAAGGGAAGTATCATTGGACTGAATTCAAATATCTTGGAGTGCCAATTTTCAAGGACAAACCTAAAGTCTCCAGTTGGGAACCGCTGATTGAAAAATTGAACTCGAAAATCAAGGCATGGGGGGCCTCATGGCTAAATCTGGCAGGGAAATCGGTGCTTATCCAAACAGTCCTTGCAAGCATGCCTGTCTTTCAATGTTCTTTGCTTTTGGCACCTATAACCGTTCTAAAGAAGATCGAATCCCTTCTCCGGAGATTCCTTTGGAAAGGAGGGAAACAAAATGAAAACAGGCTCCCTCTGGTCAAATGGGAGAAAGTAACTGCTCCTTACCTAGAAGGGGGACTGCACTTGCGAGATCTTAGAGCTCAAAATCTAGCCCTGGGTGCTAAGCTTCTTTGGAATATGGTTTCAGGGAATTCCTCCTGGAGCAAATAGGTATTATGGAAAAAATATTTCTCAGGGACTAGGCTCAGGTGCTTGGACCAGGGACTGAAGGTGGTCAAAGGATCCTCCTTGTTCGCTCTATGCTCTAAATCCCACTCCTTTTTCTCTGAGGGCCTTACGTGGATCCCAGGAAATGGGAAGAAAATTAGAATATGGGAGGACTCCATATCAGGAAGTCCCCCAATTGGAAATATGGAAGGATTGGATGGTATTCAAAGGTTCCTATCAAATCTCAGGATATCAAAACTTGAGGATATATCAAAGTGGCATCCAGAAGGTTGACACAGTTGGATAGGATGGGACATCCCAGATTTCCCTCCTAATCTTGAAGACGAAAAAGATCTATTCCTCCTCTGCTTGAATGGGAAGTCTCTGGTTGCCAAGCATTTTAAAGATGTAAGGGGATGGGGCTCAAAATCCGGGCATTACTCTGTCGCTGAAGGTTACAGAAGCATCAAAGCAATTCCTAATGTTCCTAGAAATCCTACAATCTGGAAGTACATATGGTCAATCAAATCGCTCCATAAAGTTGATCATTTTGCCTGGACTCTTGCACATAACAGTGTCCTCACTGCTGAAGTCCTTTGGAGGAAAGGATGGGAAGGTCCGTCTCGTTTCCCTCTATGTTTCGCTGCGGAAGAGTCGTCCCCTCATTAGTTTATTTCTTGCCCCTTTGCTTCAGTTGTCTAGAATTTAGCGACCCTCCCCTGGCATATTCCCTTGCATTTTGATGAGGTCTCTTCCCTCTTTTGCCATTGGTCTTTGTCCTCCCCTGTCAGGACCCATGTGAAGGACCCTATGGCCATTGCTTGGTTGAATCTTCCTAAATTTATCTGTTGGAAACTTTGGCTCGAGCGCAACAATCGGATTTTCAGAGGAATCCGATCCTCTCCTATCCAGGTGGTGGTTAAAATTAAAGCTTTGCTCGGGGATTTCATTATGTCTCGCCCTCCTCTTTGTCTCCATTCTCCTTTGTCTAGGGAGGAAGACGTCTGGTTTCAAAGCTTGAACCCTGGTACTTTCGCTGGCCTTCCCCATAGACCTCCCACTCTGCAAAATTGGGAAATAAGGAAAGATGGGGCGGATTTCGAACTTTGGTGTAAAGAGTTAGGAAAAAATCTCTTGTGTTTTGATGGAGCTTCAAAAGGTAACCTAGGGGAGGCAGGAGGGGGAGGGGTGCTCTTTGGCCCCGTAGGAGATCTGATTTTCACATATTCCTGGAATTTGGGAATTGAGTCCAATAATATGGCGGAAGCTTTGGCCCTCTGGCAAGGCTTAAACCAAGCTCTCCTCCACGGTATTTAGGTCCTTACGGTTGCGGGGGATTCCAGGTTGATTATTCATTGCATAAAATCTATGAACTTTCTTTCTTCTAATCACCTTCGTCAAGTTCTCCGAAGAATCTCTTTGCTCATCCCTCTTTTCCGAGCTATAGATTTCTTCCATGTCTTAAGAAAGAATAATGGACAAGCGGAAAAAGCAGCAAATGAAGCTATACCCCTAGGTAAAGGGGTCCTTAAATTCAATGATGTGTTTAGTCTATTTCCTATTCCATAAACCCTTGGGTTTGGAATCGAGGATGGTCAGGTTGGTAATATGGAGAATGGGCCATAGGCCAAGTGTCACTCGCTCCTGCTGCCCGATGGTGGCCTCCTCCGATTGCGGCGTGGATTTCCTTGGCATGATCATATTTTCATCCTCATTTATGCTCATTAAAACTTTCCAATTCGCACGCCTTGCTATTTCCAGGATGATGTCGTCTCTGCCTTGCTGATGATGGAGCGTACCAACCTTTGTACTTCGGAGCAGGATAATTTATGGAGCAAGATTTCACAAAATCTGAGGGGCTCTCTTAAGGCTATTTTATGTAATCATCACATCTCTCTTAGGCATGCGGACCTTCCTCTCTCTGTCCAAATAGGTATGAGTTTTTCTGCTGGCAAATCTCTTTGGTTCGTTGGAATCATGCCTTGTTATGATGACGTCCAGACTCCTGATCCTCAAGAAGTTTCCTCTTTTGGCATTGAGCAATGTTATTTAATGAATAGTACGGGTTCGGTTAATGGCGCTCCTCGAAATCTGATGAAACGCCCTTCGGCATGCTCCAATTTATGGGCAATTATGCTGCCTTTATTTCATATGAAAGCTATATGGACTATTAGCTGCAATATTCCTCGACTCGTTTCAAGAAGCAGAGCTCAGTTCTCTCTGAAGGTGGTTTTTCATTCTCCCGGGTGGCGAAGGTCTTTGGAGCTCTGCGTAACGCCTTCCCTGTGTTTCATCTTTCTGAAAAATAGCCTGTGTATTTTGGGTGGTATGGCGGATTCTGGTGACTCTGCCACCTCCTCTCCAAACCCTTTGTTGGAATTGGAAGTAGAAGTTAGGGTCTTGCGATGCCGGGTTAGACGTCAAGGAAATTTTATGCAACAAATTGACGAACAAGGGGGGCGACGCCTCGAAAGAATTGATGAGGATATTGGTCGTATCCGATCAGATTTCACGGCAGCTTTTGAGGCTCTGGAAGAGAAGGTCACGATTGCTATTGAAAATTTGGATCTCAGGCTGCAGAGTATGGAGATCACTTTGGAAAAACTTTGGGATGCTGAGAAATCAGGTCATGGCAAGAGTCAATTGGCTACCAAATTGTCTTCTGGGGCAAAACACCGTTAATTCTAGTCTAGTTTCTGACTTTTCTCTGTTTAAGATTTTTTGTTAAAAACTTTAAAGTCCTGGTTTTGCTAGTCACAGGCATATGTATTTAATGTTTGGAAGACTGTATGGCTTACTATATTTATGGAGATGTAAACTCTTTGGTGGCCTTGCCACTGTTTTACTAATATAAAACCTATCCGTTTCTGTCAAAAAAAAAAAAAACACAACTGCTGCACAATTCTTCTTTAGCCATGTCATTCCACAGTTTGGAGTAGCAAAGCAGTTAGTTTTTTATAACGGAACCCACTTCCACAATCATGTTCGAATATTGGCCAATACTGAGAGGGGAGGGGGGGTGAATCAATATTGTTATCTTTTTACCAATTTAAACCACTTATTAATACTAATTAAAACATGGAATCAACACGATACACATAACACATATTTTCATCATGGAAACCCAATTGGGAAAACCACAAACTCTTTCTATACTGCAAAATTATATTTACAATTTTTTTGCAATCTACAACTTGCTGGAGACTACAATCCCCAAGTTTCTTATATACAACTGAAGGATGCTACAACACCCTGGTTTTTTCTTGCTACAACAGACAATGATGCTACTACACCCTATTTACCAACCACTACTGGAAGGATGATACAACCCCCTGGTTTATCATCTACAATTGAAAAGATGCTTTGAAACCCTATTTACCAGCTACCACTGGAAGGAGGTTACAACCCTCTTTCAGGCCTGTATCATTCCCTAGAACCACCCTACCTCCCTATTCTGTGTTTTTCATAACTTCAATAACTTCTTGCAATATCTTATGTTCTATGTCCTCTGCTGCAATTCATCAATTCTGACCACAGAGGAAATACTGCTCTTTTCTTACATTCTCTGAGTTTTGTATTGCATCAGATCTTCACATTAAAACACTCAACAACCATTCTCTTCTCTTCCTTTTATTTCTTTTATCTCTATACAACTTCAAATCTTCTTTTCTTCAATTCTATTACTTCATTTTATTTGTCTCTGACTGATCTTTCTTCTTCTTTGATCTGGGCTGTGAAGACATCTTTCTTCTATTTCAAAAATATGTTTATACTGATATATCTGATCTTTTAACCATTGCATTTCTTCGAAAAGGGCTCATGTCTTTTCATACTCACGCCTCTTCAAAAGAATTAATTTCATGTTTGTGTAATTGAATAACAAACCCTATTTTTAATTAAATATCAACTCTACTTTTTAATTAAAAATCAAATCTATTTTATTTAATAAGATTCTGCCTTATTTAGTTTATTCCGGTAGCTTATCATCATGCCTTTTCAGCATCACACCCTTTCCATCATTGTTTCCTTCCAATTCTGGAAATTGCCTTTTTGTCAAATGCACCTCTTTATAAAAAATACTTCTTGGTTTATCTAACTTGCTTTGATAAATAGCAGGTAATTAGTTTCCTTCATTTTATAACATCGTGACTATTCCTTATTTAAATTGACTTAGTTGGGAAATTTAAAATAAAAACTGATTTTAACATATACTTAATTTGGGCATATTCAGATTTTTGTGTAAACCAAAATTTTTCTTCAACTTGGGAACTCAATTTTTCACACGTGAGACCTACAAAGAGAAATCTGACACCATGGATAGATGGCCAATTCATCATGGAACATACCCATTCCATCTGTAGAATTTATCAGCACAAGGTCAATTTATGGCGGACATTTCCAAATGGCCCTTCAAACTTCTTGTGTTTAACACTAACAAATTTTATTTATTTTTAACAGGAAAACATTAATTTTATCAATTTGGGAGGTTTGTATTTCGCACGTGTAACCTCCAGAGAAAAATATGAGACCATGAAAATATGGCCAAATCATCAAGGAACAAATCCATGCCATATCATGAAATTATAAGCTCAAGGAAAATTTATGGTGGGCATTTCCACATGCCTCTAAACCTTCATTTAGACAGCAAGACATATTTTTTCTCATTTTGGCAAGCTTGTCTTTCGCATGTGTGAATTGCATAGGAATATATGAGCTCATGGTTAGATAACCAATTCACCAGAATAAGCCTATGCCATCTGATTAATTTTATCAGCACAAGGAGACCTCCTCACCGGCATTTCCAAATGGCCTCTTAGCCATGTGAGTTCGACACTTAGACAATTTTTTGTTCTTAGTATGCAAAACACTTTTTCCTTCACTTTGGTAGATTGATTTATTTCATATATGATCACCATAAGGAAAAATAAAAGCATGGTTGGATAGCCACTTCAACAGTGAACAATACCATGTCAAAAGCTAAATTTATTGACACACATACATCATCTGGTGGGAATTTGAAAATAGACTTCCAAACTGTTGATTTGACACTGAGGCAAAATTAACAAACCCTAGGTTAATATGAAGTGATTTTTCTTTTCATCAAATTTGAAATGTGAGACACCCAATGGATGGAGGCCAACAAGGTGATTCCATCCAGACCAATTTCATCCTTTGAAAAATTCTTTCTCTCTCCTCAGTGGGCATTTTTCTGGAGCAATGCAAATCAAGCTAGGAATCACTTTTGGCAAATCAATATCTTCACCTACAGAAACTATCTGGACAAACCAATGATATGGTTGTATGCACCATACAACATTCTATAGATACAAACTCTCAAAATAATTTAAGACATCAACCATAGGAAATGGAAGGCATTTACTGAGGTCACTCAGGTAGTTTTACCAGTAATTCTATACTTGGACCTTTTTTGCATTTTCCTAGATTTGGAGCAATTTGTCTGAAACACTATTTTGGCAGACTCATAACTTCCTCCTCAGACACTCTCAATACAACATGAGACCATGGTCAGGTAGAAAAATCAACAAGCTACAACATGAACATATGGCACGGGCATTTACTTTAACCTATGAATTATGTCGGGCACTTTATTGAGGCCCCTTAGGAAATTTTACTACACCTGGTGCAAAAACAACTTGAAACCCTGTTTTGGAAGGCCTTTAAATTTGTCATCAAAAACCCTCTTTGAGAACTGAGACCATGGTAAGATAACCTCTTCAACAAGCTATAGAATGATAGTTTTAGATAATTTTTTTCATTCACCTATGAGGTACGATGGGCATTTCTCCAAGGCCACTTGGACCAATTTTCCAACACAGCGATTTTCAAGATTTTCTCCAAAATTTATCGTGAACCCCTATTTTGGCAGACTTATAACTTTCTCCTCATAAATTATTAAAGATAATTGAGACCATGACTAGATAACCACTTCAAAAATTTATAGCCTGATATGATGGTGCGGGCATTTTCTTCAAACCATGAATTATGGAGGGCATTCTCTTAGAGCAGTTTTGACTAATTTTTCCATACTTGGTCAATTTCCAAAGTTCCACAAACTTGCCATTCTTTTCCAGAATGATGTCAGATTGCAACACTGACTTAATGATAGCACCAGAACACCATCATTGCTCTTTCCATCTTCATCACACATGCCACATCATCATGCATGCCATGTCATCACTTCCTTTGTCATTTCTTTGTTTTTCACTGAGTGTTGCTTGCCATCATGTCCTTGGTTATTCTTTTGTCATTACTGAGCTCCTTTGAAATCAATGACAATCATATTCAACATTCTCCCCCTTTGGCATTGATGGAAACATCTAAACGTTCTCCTCCTTTGACAACAATGACAAAGGATAACTTATTATGTTTTTTTGTTGTAACCATCTTGATAGAGAATTTCCTATCTTCCTTCTTTTTTATAACTGCCCTTCTTTTGCTTCTCCTCCTTTTGTTATCTTGGACTTGGTACTGACCACTTGTGTTATGATAATCTAGTTATCATTTTGTGGCTAGTATTTGAATGAGAACTTGGATGATGAGTTCATAGACTCCCCCTTTCAATGTTCCTCCCCTTTTCCAACATTTTCTCCATTTTGTAATAGGGTTTATAGTCTGCTCTTTGTTAACCATACACTAGTCTTATCATTCAACCATAATCATCTCTTCTTGTCTAATTATCCTTCAGGCTTTGTTACACTTCAACCATGTGCTTGTGATATAGATGTTTTCTGGACCAAATGTGTTTCTTCAATTTTGTCACCTCTACTTTTCTTCTTGTCTTGATGAAGATATCCTTTTATTCTTATCAAGTGATCTTAGTTACCTTCAAATACCAATTGTAATTTTATGATATTTATTCCCCCTGAGTATATGATCCCTTCTAATGCTAGTTTCAAGGTTTCTCTTTTAGTTCATAAGAGACTTTAGAAGAGAATTTCATAATTTGTCTCTTCATCGATGAGTTCTTCATCTTCATCTTGCTTTCCATCATAATGGATGTTATTCTCATCTACATCACTATTATGTTGAACATCATATTTGGAAATTTCATTGATGCTTGGAATCTGTGTTTCCTATGACTCTTTGTAGTCTTCTTTTCTTCTCCACATCTTTCCATGAGGTACCCTACTTACTGACCTTGTTTGTTTCTTGGATTCTGTATTTTGATCTTTTCCCTTGGTTCTACAATTAACAACCTTATGACCAAACTTGTGACAACAGTGACAATATCCATAGAACCTTCCTTTATATTTGAGGAATCTTTTCTCTTTCTGCTTGACAACTTCCATATTTTTCAATCCCTTCCTTTGTTTCTGAACTTTTATTAAAGCATTCTTCCCCAGCTTACATTCTCTATCCATATGTCCAAAATTATGACATGTGTAGCAATGACCAAAAAAGATCTGCTGGACCCTGCTTGTCATTGGTCTTTTAGGTATCATATTAGTTCTATCTTTATTATGAGAGGAGGGAGCAGACTTCTGATTATCATTCTCAATCGGGCTTTTGAGTGCAGTAGCATAGCTTCTTTCATTTCTATCTTGGAGTGTAGGAGACAAACATTCTAGATTCTTTTCTTTGTCATAACCTAATCCAGTTTTATCACTTGATGGTCTTTGGCTACTTAAGATTTCATCTAAAACCTTTGAGATGTTCTCAAACTTTGATTTAATAGATTCTTTATCAAGCTTCTTCCCAAGCAAAGTAACTTCTTCGTCAAGTCTTTTAGATTCTTGTATTTTCTCCTTGAGATTCTCATTAATATTCTGCTGGTATTTTAACTTCTTTACTTCTTCCTTGAAGTTATCAACTTCATCTCTTAAACTCTCGGTTTCTTTCATGCTAGCCATTGTTTGTTGTTTTGACTTGTGCATCTCCTTTTGGAGGGTCTTGACTTCCTCTTCTTTTGATTTATGCTCTTCTAGGTATTTTGACAAATTTTCTTTCAAAGAATTGTTCTCTAATCTGCTCTCTGTCAATTCTTCAAGGGTACTTATGGATTCAACTTTTAGGTCCACCTTTCTTTCCATATCTAAATTATCTTCTGAAGTTATTGTCTCCATGAATAGATTTTATTCATCTTCACTAATCTCTTCATATTCACGATCTTCCATGGAATAGAAGAATTTATTCCCGTCATTAAATTTTTTCTTGCATATGGTTTTGTTCTTTTGATCTTCCATATGGCTGCAAGTTTCTTTATCATTCTTGAAAATATCAAGGTTTGCTTTTACTGAATAAAGATTCTCCAATTTGAACCAAAGTTCCTTAGATGCGATGCATTGTCCTATATTTTCTTTGATGGGTTGAGATAGTCCATCAAGTATGGCCTCCATTTCTATTGAGTTATTTTTCTTGGACTCTTTTTGAGATGTAGTCCTTATTATTTTTGGTGGGATATATAATCAGACATTACTGAATTCCACACACCCCATCATAATGATTGTAAGTATACACTCATTCACATGCTCTAATATGCATATTCTTCTTTATCAAGTACGGTATGCTCTGTAGGGTGCAATTCCTTCTTGTTGATCTATAGTGGTTTTTAATAGGATCTTCCTTCCAGTGGTTTAGACTGTAGTGAAGAATACTGATCTGATACCAGTTGTTGGAATATTGGCCAATACTGAGAGGGGGGGGGTGAATCATTATTGTTATATTTTACCAATTTAAACCACTTATTAATATTAATTAAAACATGGAATCAACAACATACACAAAACACAAATTTTTATTGTGGAAACCCAATTGGGAAAATCACAAACTCTTTCCATATTGCAAAATTATATTTACAATAGTTTTTGCAAGCTGCAACTTGCTGGAGACTAAAATCCCCAAGTTTCTCAGCTACAACCGAAGGATGCTGATAACAGTAATTAGTGCAGGGATGTGTCTACACTAGCTTAACTATCTTGCGAAGAGATGGTGAGTCTCTACATCATAGATGAACAAATTATCACAAGTTATTTTAAATCTAGATTCATTCATCCATTTAAGACAAGAAAATTTAAGATCTACAACCATTTAAAAGTTTAAATCACACAATACAATCAACATTTAAACATCATAATGGCAGAAACTTGAATCAATTCATGCTAAAACAATGGAGAAGACACATGATTACCAGGAATCCTAGTGTGAGTGCCTCCTCCCTTGCCATAAATTCTCCTTCCTTCATCCTTGCTTTTGAAGACTTGGAGCTCTTCTCCTTCCTTCATAATATCCTCAGCATGCCTTTGCTCTTTTTGTCTCCCTTTACCATGCCTCCCATGCCTTTCTTATATAGCATTGGGAAATGAGCCTTAGGTTTCTCTTTTGAGTGTGGGATAACTTGCAAACCCACTTTTCATAGTTTTTAGGCTTTTTGCACCATTTAGAATGATTTTAAGCACAATTAATGCATTTTTCAGAGGGGATTCATCTCTGCATGAGCTTGTGTCATGTCTTCCTGTTGCAGGTGCATGGTAAAAATGTTTTTAGGCACAATTAATCCATTTTAGATTATTTTAACTTGCAAACCCACTTTTCATAGTTTTTAGGCTTTTTGCACGATTTAGAATGATTTTAAGCACAATTAATGCATTTTTCAGAGGGGATTCATCTCTGCATGAGCTTGTGTCATGTCTTCCTGTTGCAGGTGCATGGTAAAAATGTGCTTCTTCCCTCACCGGACTAAGGGTGTTAATTTTATTGTTAACATATGCCCCCTAATGTGTGAGGTCCGAAGCAGAGCTATGGGCTGAAATACATTACTGAAATTTATACTCAGTATACTGACACTCTTTATACTGATACTCTTTGTACTGATACTCTTTATTGTTCAAAGCAAGGATAAGGGAAGAAAAATTCACGAGCGTAGGATGGAGGATTACACCTGCAAGGCATAGCAATTTCTCAAATATATAATATCTTCCTGAGGCGGGCATACCCATGCTCAGCAGTAAACAAGCATGGCCATGAACAATACACAGTGGATCCATGTCAAAAGCAATTTTTTTTTTAATTTTTTAATTTTTATTTATTTATTTATTATTATTATTATTTTATTTTATTTTATTTTTTATTTTTTATTTTTTATTTATTTATTTTTTATTTTTTATTTTTTATTTTTTATTTTTTTTTTTTTTTTTTTTTATTTTTTATTTTTTTATTTTTTATTTTTTTATTTTTTATTTTTTTTTATTTTTTATTTTTAATTTATTTTTTATTTTTTTTTATTTTTTTTCTGAAAATGTATACATGCACTTTGATGAGTGCGAGAACAAGTCTTTATTGAACTTCTGACATGGCAGTCTAATCTTGCGCAGCTCAGGCAGTGCATCGATGAGTGATACAACTGTTTTTCCCAAGGTCTTCAATACAAATTGACGATAGTGCGAGTTTATATCATGCGAATAAGTGATCTGATGTCGAGCATAATAAAACGCCATCTGATTACATCTGATTACCGGTTGTTGAAGTATACCGTTAACAAATGCGAAGAGACCCACCGATAATGATGATGGACTCCAAGGTACTGAGTACAAACTAGCAAGTGTGAATAGATGTTCTGAAGTCGAACACTTGTAGAATCGAATAATCAGGGGTCATTGATGTATACCCACTATCATTTGCAAGGAAACCTGCCACTAATGACTGCAAGATCCAAGGTACTCTCTGGTTTCTAGATCCATGTCCTAGATGATGATTTGATGTCGATAGGAATAGATCCATCGGAAGGAGGGCATTGACGCATCCCACATCAACCGATACGAAACAAAGATCAATAGTCTGATATAATTTGGTAGAACTGCAAGATCCAACATTGTATACTGACACAAGGAAGGACGACATGATTGGTCAAGAATATTTGAGGAATGGCCGACTTGGTTTGGACTTCCCTTGAACACATAACACGACGCAGAATGGACACTTGGAAACATAGGACTTTGAGTAATCGACCTTGATGAAATTCGCTAATGCCAGATGCATTAACGAAAGCTCCATTGGTGACGGGAAGGATAACCCATCGATGGAGATTTGTTCAAAATATTGGTGCATTTTCCTAAGGAAAATGTAGATGGTGTACTGACCGCGGATACAAAATTATGTGCCGTGTTCAAGGGTGACAAGGACTGACTGTTGCCATTTTCTTCAAAGTTTAAAATATGAAGTGATTCAAGTCTCTCCCTTTTTGGATTTTTGTGTTTTTCAATTTTTTTTAACCTTTTTCATTTATTAGCTTAAAAAAAGAATAAAGCTTGCTATGGTACATTAGAGGAAATGAGTGTCCCAAGGGCATGTGCCTAAATGTCAAGGGCATGGGTCAGGCCAAGGCAAAGATCCATATTGCAAACAAGGGTTGAGCTAGTTATGTACACTCTTGCAGATGTTTCTTCCATGGGTATGGGTCAAATATACATAAGCAATGGTTTATAGGCATCTTGTAACAGAAAGTGACTATACAGGCAAATAAGCAACATAATCAATAAGCAACGAAGTAGTTTGCATGGATGTTCAAGTGGATATTTTAACACAAGCTTATGTAAAATGACAAAAAATTGGGAGCCCATCAGGATATGGTCAGAAATGAATGAAAGAGAAATATGTGGTCTCAAATTCCAAGTCATGATGGGACTAATAGGGCTCTCGGATCTATAAGAATAACTCAGCATGGGCACCAAAATGGCAATGGGGTGCTGACTAGGGTGTCCCATGTTTGGTAGGCTCTGTTTTTGGAATGGTGGAAAATACAGATATGAAGGGCTGACCCACCAATTTCCAACAGGTTCGACCCTATGGTAAGTTTGGGTTGCAAAAGGTTCAAATTCATTTTCACAAAGGGATGGCCAAAACCTATATGCAAGTTTCCAAATATACCAGATAATATTGAGGAACATGCAGATCATGCTCCTATACTTGGGTAGATTTATATCAAGTATGCTCCTAGTGGCCCCACAAAAGATGATCTTAGGTGGGTACAACCAAATGTTTACAACTTCAAGGATATCTTCATGTGATGATAAAATGTAATCCAAGAAGTTATGTGAGCTGGGAGATCTCACAACCCAAATGGGCCAGGTAACCGAATCATATTCCTCCATTAAGGGAAGATTTTGATCCGAATCTGCTGAACCTATTCGAGTAGCTTGGTTCGAAACTTCTACGACAGATAGAGGTGATTCGTATGCTTTCCAACATGAAAATGACATTACGCAAGTTGAGGTCCTTTCATCTACTATGGTTAGACAGATGTTCTTACCATGAGTCGTTACTTTAATCTGAAAAGCAACTTCGGGAAGGGGTCTACATATTGAATGGTCTATGTCTGATGTGATCAAAGTCTTATCGGATGGATCAAAAACACAAATGGTAGACAATATGGCACATAATGAAATTGCAATACCTCCAAGGCTGACATGGCACATGGTACTTGAGCTAGGTACTCAAGAACATTACTGTTCTGAGCAGCTCGCGTGTTGGGATTATGCATTTTTCTACATAGCACACCTTTGGAGGGGTGTGGTACTAAGTCTATGGTTGGTTTCTCAATGTAGAGATAACCATCTGGTTGTGATTCCGGCTGATCTGGTGTACTAGGAGAGACATCATAAGAATCAAGTCTTGTTTGAATGTTCATCTTAGGATCACACATGAAGACATTGGCATTAGGATCATTGCCCCCTTGCGGGGGGGGGTAGCTGGTTGCCCCCTGGAGGAGGTACCAGTGTAAAAATAGTGGGTTGATGTCTCCCATGACATTGAAGCAGAGTTGGTGCATCTCCCTTCCCAGAGTTAGCATCTTGCTTACTCTTGTACTTCTTCTTCTTTCCTCTAAGGTCTATGGATGAGACTGTGAGGGTGTCGGAATTGTTGGAAGGATTCACAGGTTCCTGTATTGCTTGGCCAGTTGTGGGTTGTGAATTCTCAATAGAAACTTGTCTCGGATGTGGGGTAATCTGTTCAAGATGGTTGACAGAATCTTTCAACCCATTGACATGAGGTTCATGTGGCAGCCTAGCTGGATCAAACACAGGTCTTGTAGGTTGGTTCAAAAAAGATTGGTTATTTTCTAGTACCTGACCACTCCATGGCGTAATGGGGTTAATGGTTAGATTGCCCCCTTATGGGGTTAGGCATGAAAAAGATTGGTTACTTTCTAGAACCTGACCACTCCACTGATGTGGTCCCTAGGTGTGATAAGAATTCCAAGGTGGGCTTCCCCTTTGCGGAGACTGACCCCAAGAAGTGTGGAAACTTCCTGAAACATGACCATTGGGTGGATTGCCTCCTTGCGGAGGTGGGGTCCAAGAAGATTGGTTATTTCCTAGATCCAAACCATACCATGGCGGTTGAACTTGGTATTGAAAATCATTCCAAGGTTGACTGCCTCCTTGCGGAGGTGGAATCCAAAAAGGTTGGTTACTTTTTTAATATTGCCCAATCCATTGTGAATTAGGTTGCATGTATGGATTGCCCCCGTGCGGGGGTATGTTCCATTGAGATTGATGACTTGGTGGAACATTACCATTCCATTGCGGGATAGGATTAATAGGTGGATTTCTCCCTTGCGGGGGTATGTTCCATTGATAATGATGACTTGGTGGAACATTACCACTCCATTGCTGGTTGGGATTCATGAGTGAATTGCCCCTTTGCGGGGGTGGGTCCCAATTAGATTGGTTACTAGTTGGAATCGGACCACTCCATTGAATGTTTCCTTGGTTTGGATAAGCATTCAAAGGTTGATATACTCCTTGCGAAGGTGGGCCCCAAGAAGATTGGATAGTTCCTGAAACCTCCCCACTCCATGGCGGAATGGGGTTGATAGGTGGATTGCTGCTAGGCATTGTGCTAGGATAAATCAGAGGATAACCCCCCAAGGCATTTCCACTAATTTGAGGAGAATAGACCCAATTGGCATAAATGTTCCATGGTTCATTGCTTCCGCTAGGAATATTACCATTCCATGGTGAAGGGTTTCCCCCGTAAGTAGAATTTGGACAAGTGTTTTGTGTACCATGAGGACTCTAGTTTACTCCTTGTGTGTGTTGACCCTGGTTAGCCAAACCATATGGAAAACCAATGTTTGAGAAAGCCATGGGGTCCTGTCTTGGATTGTGCATGTCATTCAAACTTTCAGAAAGAGGTTTGATATCACCCAGTGACTCACGGATAGTAATTGGAACTGGTTCTGAAAGACTCATCAAAGGAGGAATTTCATGAGCATGTGTGTGATGTTTCAATGTTTCAATTTCAACTAGAGTAAGATTATCAACTGCGTCTGTATTCAATTCGTGATGTGATGATGAATTCTCAGTGTTGATTTGATGTTGTTATTCTCGAGTAATGTTAATTGAGTTGAAAATCAGTTATGTTTCCAAGTCATTAGAATGTGGTTTTTGTGTCTGTCTCTACAATGTAGCAGGGCCTTCAATTTATGGTGACTCACCTCGCTGCCGCCGTGACTGGTGGATCGGGAGAGTAGCCACTTCTAAGAAGTTGAAAAAAGGTTGTGTTTAAAATGATAGTTTGAATCAAACAATCCTAAGGCAGTCTAGACTAAAAAAATGAAAAGTGTCCACACAGTAAAAATTCCCTAGAGATTTCCAGCAAGCAAACTTACTTTTCCAAAGAAACGAAGCTCAGTGAAAAGCTGGATTGTAGGGACTTCCGAAACTAGTAGCTGCTGAGGGATTTCATGTCCTCATACAATTGCTAGGAGCGAAGGTGTGAGAAACAATTACAATAAACTTTAATCGCCAGGGGTACAAGTGTTGGTTCCTAACCACTCACCCTCCTAAGGAATAAAAGTTCCAAAGTCTGTCTTAGGTATTGCAAGTGTGTCCCACTCACAATAGCCTATGTGATATCCTAATAATAGCCACTAAAGTTACCACTTCACAATCGACGGTCGGGCGGACAGTTGTAAGTTGAGGACAACTCTTATTACCATAAACTCTAGAAACAGTGATGTCACCTCGAGGACTTGTCACTGAACATAGAATCCCTTCGATAAGCTCATGTCCCACTAAATAAGCAAGAAGGGGGAACCACCCTTACTTATCTAGAATGACCTCGTGCTTGATGCATGTTTCAGAAGCGCTTTTCCGACAAGCGTTTTTTGCGATAATGGATTTACTCTCTTTAATTAATGCTAGTTTCAAAGTTTTGCAGCCCAGGAGTGTTAACTCTCCAAACCTAATCCAGGGCACTAACCTAATTTTGTTGGTGATATGAAAATCAAAAGTTTGTCGATTTTAGATTAAGCGCCAATTTTTAGTGGAAGTTTTCTTAGTCTCAGGAGTGGAAGTGAAACTAGTGGTGTTTCGACTTGAAAACAAAATGAACCACACAATGCAAGATGTTCACTATGTTATCTTTCATTGTGATGAATATTCTAATTGAAGGAGGGTTAGAGGTTTATGAGCTTCTTTCAGACATGCAAAGTTTTTGCGAAAGTTTGAAAATGAGTGTTTTAACCAATCAAAGGCACTTCCAAACAAAAGTTTTTGAATGCTTTTAATTCTAAAGAAAAACAGCTTTAACCCAAAATATACCAAACTTTGTTGCAAAAACTTTTTAACTCTTTTTACAACCAAATATAAAAATTTGAACAAACCATGCCAACTCTATTCCGAACTTTTCAAGCTTTGAAACAAAAATTTTGAATTTTTTTTTTTTCTTTTTAATTCAAAGCTAAAGATTTGAATTCCAAAAATTAACAAAGCTTTTGCAAAAACACTCCAACCACATCTTCAATTTAGTCAAAATTTTTGCAAAATGCTTGGCAAACAATTCCAAATTTTCTCATTTTAATCTAAAATTACAGCCTTAAATAATTTTAAAATTTTTTGCAAATTTTTTTTCCTTTTAATTCCAAAATTTAAAATTTAAAAACTTTTAAGATTTTTTGCAAAAGTTTTTTCCTTTTTTAAACAAAATTTAAAGATCAAATTCCACTATGCAAAACTTTTGAAAGGTTTTTCAAATCCATATAAGTCCAAACCTATCTCAGGTATGTCAAATCTTTGCAAACTTTTGAATCATTTTTTAATCCAAAGATAAAAAGATGTGTAACTCCACTATGCAAGATGTTTGAATGGTTTTTCAAATGCATATAAGTCCAAAAATAAAGATTTTGACCAACTATGCACAACTTTGTAAAATTTCCAAAATTTCCAAAAGGAATAAAAAAAACTTATGCTAAGCACGATTCATCATTAAGTTTCAAATGCAACGGTTAATTTTAGTGCATGTCGGTCGTGTCTTCCATCTTAATATTGTACTTGATTTCAGCTTTTAATATGTTTGGCATTTTATGCAGCATTAAGACTTTACACATTCTGGCATTGACATTCAACGCTAATCCAAAAAGCATTCCAACATTTAACGTTAATTAGCATTAACATTCCAACATTACACTCCAGCTGTTCATCAACGCTGCTACACATGGACGCTGGTATTTTTGGGAGTTTTAACGCGGATGTACAATTCGTTAGTGTTTGAAAATGCAGATATTTTGAAGATTAAAGCTGCTTTCAATGCAGAGTTTAATGAGCATTCACCATACAGATCTGGAAATTAAAAGGTATGCAGCCGTACAACATCAGTCAGCAATACAACTCAAAGGAATCCCAAAACGCCTTCACCAATCTGAGCACACAGTATTTAACTACACATTCTAACCTTTATTCAAATGGCCATCCTATCACAAGAAACAACATTCTTGGGAACAACTCGACTTTTCTAAATTTTCTGGCGCAGAATTTGCTGGAATTAAATTTTCTTACTTCGATATTGCCATTATTTAAATTAATTTGAGTTGCAATCCTTTTTTAGAAATGAATATGTAATCAAGCATACTGGTATTGGTCATGCCGAGTGGTAAGTATTCTTGGAGTTTAAAGGTTGTAGCAGAGATTCTCAGAAGATTAAAGATCTGGATAATTGGCAGCTCCACGCAGGCTAAGATCTAAGACTAGCTTAATGCTGATATTTCAGGTTGGAAACTCTAACGCAGAGCTAGAATTATGGCAGAGTCTTGTAGACCTTCACTGTAGAAGCTTTAAATTTCAAAAACTTTCACTCCCTTTCAACGCAGAGTGTGACACGAACTTGGTACTATCCTTCAATGCAGAGAGTGATGGTAGAGAGTGATAGCAGGGCTGGAGTCAAAGAGTTAAAAAACTTTTATGCAGAGTTGGAGCCACGCAGAGATCTAAGGCTACAGGGATTTTCCACGGCAGAGATCTACACACACAGAGATATGCAAAGTTTTAAAGAACAAGAACACGCCTAGCTTTTAAAATCTTTCAACACTTCAAGGGGCCTCTACACGCAGAGTTCTTCATGTAGGGTACTAGAATTCGGGCAGAATTTAATTAAATCTTCACCGCTTCACAAGGCCAGATCGTGGTTGAAGATCTCACAGTTTAATGGAGGGATTTAATGCTTATATTTAAGCATTTCATGCTGAGATAGAAGTTTTCACCCAAAGCTTGAAGGTAAACACGTATAGCGGAATGAAAGCTTCTGCGATTTCTTTGAAATTCAATCTTTAAGGTAGAGCTTTAAAACGCAGAGCTATTGCAGAACTTTAATATCTCGGCACAGTTCATTTTATTAAAAATATTCAATGTTGGGCTTGGTAGAGTCTCGTGTTAAAAATCTTCAACACAAAACCTTTAAGATCATTGAACGTAGAGGATTTAAAAGCTATGCAGAGATCAAAGCTTCAAAAACTTTAATGCAGTAGAGATCGAAACAGAGTTGACACTCAAAAAAATTGCAGGCAGAGTTTAAAGAACTTAGATCTTATCGAATTTGACGGTTCTTTGATGGATTAAAGGCATAGTTAGGCTGATCTTGAGCTGTTTAAGCTAGATCTAAGGCTCTTTAATGGATCTTTACGGCTTGAATGAGTACATCTGAAGGAATAACACCCAAAAATTGAAAAAAAAATCAAGAAAATTCAAGGAAGTTGAAGAAAGTTCAAGAAATTTTAACAACCAGTATGGTCGCCATTTTGATAACAGTAATTAGTGCAGGGATGTGTCTACACTAGCTTAACTATCTTGCTAAGAGGTGGTGAGTCTCTACATCAGAGATGAACATATTATCACAAGTTATTTTAAATCTAGATTCATTCATCCATTTAAAATAAGCAAATTTAAGATCTACAACCATTTAAAAGTTTAAATCACACAATACAAGCAACATTTAAACATCATAATGGCAGAAACTTGAATCAATTCATGCTAAAACAATGGAGAAGATACATGATTACTAGGAATCCTGGTGTGAGTGCCTCCTCCCTTGCCATAAATTCTCCTTCCTTCATCCTTGCTTTTGAAGACTTGGAGCTCTTCTCTTTCCTTCAGAATCTCCTCAACATGCCTTTGCTCTTTTTGTCTCCCTTTACCATGCCTCCCATGCCTTTCTTATATAGCATTGGGAAATGAGCCTTAGGTTTCTCTTTGAGTGTGGGATAATCCATTTTAGATTATTTTAACTTGCAAACCCACTTTTCATATTTTTTAGGCTTTTTGCACCATTTAGAATGATTTTAAGCACAATTAATGCATTTTAATGCATTTTTCAGAGGGGATTCATCTCAGCATGAACTTGTGTCATGTCTTCCTGCTGCAGGTTCATGGTAAAAATGCGCTTCTTCCCTCATTGGACTAAGGGTGTTAATTTTATTGTTAACAGATGCTACAACACCCTGGTTTTTGCCTGCTACAACAGAGAAGGATGCTACTACACCCTATTTACCAGCCACTACTGGAAGGAGGCTACAACCCCCTGGTTTATCAGCTACACCTGAAAGGATGCTTCGACACCCTATTTACCAACTACCACTGGAAGGAGGATACAACTCCCTTTCAGGCCTGTAGACTGCCCTAGAACCACCCTACCTTCCTATTCTGTGTTTTTCATAACTTCAATAACTTCTTGCAATATCTCCTGTTCTCTATCCTCTGCTACAATTCATCAATTTTGACAACATAGACAATACTGATCTTTTCTTACATTCTCTCAGTTCTGTATTGCATCAAATCTTCACGTTAAAATACTCAACAACCATTCTCTACTCTTCCTTTTATTTCTTTTATCTCAGTACAACTTCAAATCTTCTTTTCTTCAATTCTGTTACTTCATTTTATTTGTCTCTGACTGATCTTTCTTCTTCTTTGATCTAGGGTGTGAGACATCTTTCTTCGATTTCAAAATTTTGTTTATATAAGATCTATCTGATCTTTTAACCATTGCATTTCTTCGAATCGAGCTCATGTCTTTTCATACTCATGCCTCTTCAAAAGAATTAATTTTATGTTTGTGTAATTGAATAACAAACCCTATTTTTAATTAAAGATGAACTCTACTTTTTATTTAAAAATAAAGTCTGTTTTATTTAATAAGCTTCCGCCTTATTTAGTTTATTCTTGTAGCTTATCATCATGCCTTTTCAGCATCATACCCTTTCCATCATTGTTTCATTCCAATTATGGAAATTGTCTTTTTGTCAAATGCACCTCTTTATAAAAAATACTTCTTGGTTTATCTAATTTGCTTTGATAAATAGCTGGTAATTAGTTTCCTTCATTTTATAGCATCTTAACTATTACTTATTTAAATTGACTTAACTAGGAAATTTAAAATAAAAAATGATTTTAACATATACTTAATTTGGGCATATTCAGATTTCTATGTAAACCAGAATATTTCTTCAACTTGGGAACTCAATCTTTCTCATGTGTGACCTTCAAAGAGAAATCTGACATCATGGAACATACCCATGCCATCTGTAGAATCTATCAGCACAAGGTCAATTTATGGTGGACATTTCCAAATGGCCCTTCAAACTTCCTGTGTTTAACACTAACATATTTTATTTATTTTTAACAGGAAAACATGATTTTTCTCAATTTGGCAGGTTTGTATTTCGCATGTGTAACCTCCAAAGAAAAATACGAGACCATGAATATATGGCCAAATCATCAAGGAACGGACCCATGCCATCTGATAAAATTATAAGCTAAAGGACGATTTATGGTGGGCCTTTCCACATGCCTCTCAACCTTCATTTAAACAACAAGACAAACTTTTCCTCATTTTGGCAGGTTTGTCTTTCACACGTGTGAACTCCATAGGAATATATGAGCTCATGGTTAGATAACCAGTTCATTAGAGAATAATCCTATGCCATCTGATTAATTTTATCAGCACAAGGAGACCTCCTTGCGGGCATTTCCAAATGGCCTCTTAGCCATGTGAGTTTGACACTTAGACAAATTTTTGTTCTTAATATCCAAAACACTTTTTCCTTCACTTTAGCAAATTGATTTCTTTCATATATGATCACCATAACGAAAACTAAAAGCATGGCTAGATAGCCACTTCAACAATGAACAATACCATGTCGAAAGATAAATTTATTGACACACATACATCATCTGGACAACATTTGAAAATAGTCTTCCAGACTGGTGATTTGACACTTGGGCAAAATTATCAAACCCTAGGTTAATATGAAGTGGTTTTTCTTTTCATCAAATATAAAATGTGAGACACTCAATGGATAGATTCCAACAACGTGATTCCATCTAGACCAATTTCATCCTTTGAAAACTTATTTCTCTCACCTCGGCGGGCATTTTTCTAGAGCAGTGCAAATCAAGCTAGGAAGCACTTTTGGCAGATCAATATCTTCACCTATGAAAACTCTTTGGAAAAACCAATGATATGGTTGGATGCACCATACACCATTCTATAGATCCATACTCTCAAAATATTTTACGACATCAACTACAGGAAATGGCGGGCATTTTACTGAGGTCACTTAGGAAATTTTACCAGTAATTCTATACTTAGACAATTTTTGCATTTTCCTGGATTTGGAGCAATTTGTCTGAAACACTATTTTGGCAGACCCATAACTTCCTCCTCAAACACTCTTAGGACAATATGAGACCATTTTCAGGTAGACAACTTAACAAGCTACATCATGACCATATGGTGCAGGCATTTACTTTAACCTATGAATTATGGCGGGCATTTTACTGAGGCCACTTAGGCAGTTTTACTACCCTGGTGCAAAAACAACCTGAAACCTTGTTTTGGCAGGCCTTTAACTTTGTCATCAAAAACCCTCTTTGAGAACTGAGACCATGGTAAGATAGCCTCTTCAACAACTATATCATGATAGTTTCAGATAATTTGTATCATTCACCTATGAGGTACGACAAGAATTTCCCCAAGGCCACTTGGACCAATTTTCCAACACTTAGCCATTTTCAACATTTTCTCCAAAATTTATCCTGAACACCTATTTTGGAAAAGTTATAAATTTCTCCTCAGAAATGATTAAAAATAATGAGACCATGACTAGATATCCACTTCAACAATCTATAGCTTGATATGATGGTGCGGGCATTTTCTTTAAATGATGGATTATGGCGAGCATTCCCTTAGAGCAATTTTGACTAATTTTTCCATACTTAGTCCATTTCCAAAGTTCCACAAACTCGCCATTCTTTTCCAGACTTAGTCCATTTCCAAAGTTCCACAAACTTGCCATTCTTTTCCAAAATGATGTCAGATTGCAACACTGACTTAATGATAGCACCAGAACACCATCATGTGTCTTTCCAACTTCATCACACATGCCACATCATCATACATGCCATGTCATCACTTCTTTTGTCATTCCTTTGTCTTTCACTAAGTTTGCCCTGCCATCATGTCCTTGGTTATTCTTTTGTCATTACTGAGCTCCTTTGACATCAATGACAATCATATTCAACAAATTAGACTTTTGAATAGTTATCACATTTGTTAGGATTCAAGCATGAATTCTCAACATCCTACTATCCTCAAGCGAAAGGGAAACTCGAAGCTGTGAACAAATTTCTCAAAACTATGCTTCAACACACAATAAACAAGAACAAATCCAATTGGAATTATATGCTATTCCCTACTCTGTGGGAACACCACACCTTGGTTAAAATGGCCACGGTATTTACTCCATTTCACCTTGTACATGGAGTAGAAGTCCTGCTACTCATCAAGTGCCAAATACTTGCACTCTAATCAGTTGTGGAGCTATTACCCGATACTCTGGATCTCGAACAATGGTTGTTCACCTTGGAACATATCGGAAAAGAAATAATGGACTCACTCCAATAGAATGAGGCCATGAAGCTACGCTCCAAGGTGCACTATAATCGTCAAGTCCAGCCTCACACCTTTAACGAGGGAGACTTTGTCCTCATCTTCAACTCCAAGAAAGACAACAAATCAGGACCAGGTAAAATTGTATCCAAATGGATATGACCCTATGTCGTCAAGCAATGCATCCCCAAAGGGGCATATATATTAATAGATCCTGAAGGCATAATCCTCAACATCCCTATCAACGAGTTGTATCTCAAATGTTTGTATCCTTGATTCACATGCGCTCCAAAGGTGTGCTATGTTTTTTGTTATTATTTCTACATTTTCGATACCTTTCCTGTGAGCTCTATTACACTCGGGTATCTGCATCATGTTTGCAGGAAAATGACCAACAACAATGAGACTCCAACCCGTTCATCAATGGGACCAGACTCATATCACAGGTATCATCCAAAAACTGGCATATAGGCAATGTTTTGCCTCTGTTTACATTGTATTTACCAGTAGTCTCACTAATAACCATAGGGTCCTAACTCCCAACAATAACGTGCCATTAACATCATTACTGCAGATAACATGACTCCTCCATGGGTGTGCGCACCATTACATCCATGTAATAATTTGACACCCATGATGTCGAACCCCCACAAGTCCGAGGAATTGGATACACTTTGAACCGATCAACCCATATTTCATCATTTTATAGTTGCGCATTTACTCCCCCACCTTCAGTAGTCGATGCCATCAAATCCCTCGACATATTACGATCAAGAAAAAATTTTGACAACTCATACCTCCACGAGCAATCTATCATTTGCAATCTTCTTTGTATCATCACCCTCGCGAAGACAACAATGGGACCCCTACCCTTCATAGCAAACAATTCGATTTAGTTATTCCTGCAGGAACACTCTGCATGAAATTGATTCATGGGGCACCCCTCTTTGTGTTTTTCAAACAACCCTCACATCATCATGGAAACGGTTCCCCAACCCACTCAAAATTCTGAGAAATTTTCCCATCATCAAATTGATTCCCCAATTCACCTAAAAAAACGGGAATCCCACCCATCATCAAATTGGTCCCTCAAAACACCCAAACCGTGGGCACCCCACCAATTATTCTTATGTACAAATATTTCCCCAATCCACTCCAAACCGAAGGAACACCACAATTCTTTTGGACAACAACCCCTTGTTTCCTTTGATCGATGTTGTTGAGTCTCCCTACCCCCATCATTATCAGTTTTGTCAGTCACCATCACCCTTAATGTCATGTCTACTGCAAAGCCCTTCATCTGTAGTTTGTCTCACTCCGTTACACTCTGTACCTTTATTTGAAGAATGTTTCGTTAGTCACTCCCCAAGTTGACATCAATCTGAGGAAGTTGTGAGCCCCATGCTTACCATCTAGTCTTGTGTCAGGTATGTCAATCTTATAGTTTATTACAACACGATCTTGGTTCTTAGGATAATACACTCATCTTATCGTGTACTTCATCTCTCATCGACACCAAATCCTCATATTCTGAGAGTTGTAATAGTTGTAGTTGTACCTTGGGGTCCCTTTCAATCAACAAAAGGGATCACCTCGAACTAGGTAGGGAGATTCATCATTGCTCCCCAGCTTAGCGGTGTCTCCTATGCTCGACGTCAACACATCTATCACATTAGGTAAAATCATACATTTCGAAGGTAGCAATGTTTAAATTTACAAATCATGGTAGTAGCAATACAGTGAAGTTCACCATGCAACAACTTCACCAGTATCTGGGTCTCCAACCCTCGTGGGATTATCAGGTCATTAGAAGTTCCGCTTCTTCGACATGTGTAACATCATTTCCCAATTCATTTACTCTCACATGGATTGAATCCATATTCATCCATGTACTAGCAGTATTAGGTGTTGACCCCTCGGTATCCTCTCATTGTAGTCATCTTGACAGATTTTCAAGAGCATGGGTATGCCTGCCTCATTTGTATAAAACATTATTCATTGTTACAGCTTCACTGGTTGTCACCAGCAATCTTCCCCCAAGGGTACCTTCCGTCCACACTTTCTCAAGAACTTCCAATAAGATGAGAGACCATAAAAGACACAATTATGCATTATTTTATCTACAACCCTCTGAACCTCATACATCAGGGGGCATATGTTAACAACTAAATTTCACACACATGCCACATTTCACTAATCTTGTAGTAAGTTGTCATAAAAAAAAACATGTATCCCACCAAAGACATCCTCATCAGATCCAACAAACAACATGAGTCCAAAAATTCAAAAAATAGTCACAAGAAGAGGTAGCGTAGTTACTCTCATGATAGCCCACATTACTGCTTGTATTATCAGTTCTGTGCACACGCTACACTAGCGCAGATTTCCCTTTGAAATCCACTTGAATTTCAAAACAATAGGATCCCAACTACTCGCCACACATTGAAGGCTCATCAAAGCCCCATCTCCTCCAAGAATTTGAATTTGTCTCCTCATGTACTTGGGTTCATTGAATGGCCCCCCTTTATGACTTTGGAGCTAGATCATGGAGTCAATGGGTTCATATTTGGATCTAGTTGTTTCTTGGTCACCTGTTGGCCTATAAAAGGAAGCCATGGGCATGCATCTAATAAGAGAAATCTAGAGCAAGGTTATGTTGTTAGAATTGTGTTGAAACTTCTTCCAACTCTTCCCATACCTACAAGCATCCTTCAAGCTCCCTTGCCACTTTCCTCCGAGGGGAAAGTGTTTCTCTCATTTGTTCTTTGAAATTATTTAGTATTTAGTGTGGGAAAAAAGGACCTCCCTAAGGGATATTATTGGCTTCCATTAAAGCCCACACCTCTTAGGTGACACTTCATGTAACAAGCTTAACCATTGGGGAATCTAAATTAGTTCTAGCATTTGTCTCTTGTTGTGGTTTGCATATTCTCAATTCCTTTGCTTTGTTTCAAGTTATTTTCAAGTTTTGTTTCATTTTATTTATTTTGCTAACAAGAACCTTGCAAGATCAATTTGGAGTCACTCACATTTTCTTTTTGTAACACAATACTAGGCCATGTTGAAAACCTCAAAGGATTTTCCCAAAGTGGGAAGTGTTGCACTCCTTTGTGCAAATTTTCCCTGGGCTTTGTAGATGTCGAGGAGGCAATTGTTGATTGTGGAGTGGCAGGAGTGATTGTTGTAGTTGAAGTGGTTTTGAGGCAGCCATTATGGGTGTGGATGCCTCCATAGTGACGACATTTATGGAAGTCGTTTCTTGGGGTTGAGGTGAAGAACTCTCAACCAAAGGTTAGGTGAGGTGAATGGTCACCAAAGCATCCCGAAATCGAGGGCGGTCGGGAAAATGGTGCGTGTAATTCCCAAACTGAGAGCAAATCGAACATCCATAATTGATATGCAACGATTTGTACTTAGGTGTCATACTGGGTGACGATATGGGGGAAGAGGTGCCCCTTGCTATCGTCTGTGATGCATGTGTTACACTCACAAGGGTATTACAAATATTCCTGAGCTTCGGCAAGGTGGGGCATAGGTTGGTTGCATGGCCTTGTTTCCCACATAGGGCACATGGTGGGGTGACCCTTGTCGCTTGGTTCTAGTAAAAGGATTTGGCCCTCATTGAGCTCATAACTGATCTCCCGTAGTGGGACACCCTGTCAATGGCCAATTTCTGGACGAACAATTTTTTTTCCTCATTACTAAAGATCCCTGGTACGGAGATTCCCTCACATAGCTTTGCACACATAAATTTTCTTCCCATCTCTCATGTGGTGATCAACCAAAAACCCTTCTGAGCGATTGTATAGTTTTTTTAGGCCCAAAAAGAAAAAACTAAATCGATGAAAATAAAGTACTCAGCATGAGGGATTACCTAAAATTCGAAGAACAAAAAACCTACCCAAAAACCTTTGCTTTTGTCCTACAAGACCATTTTACACCACCACACAAAAACAAAAAAAATAAATTTTGAAACATAAATTTCTCAAACTTAGGGTTAGACCTTGGTTTGTTTGCCTAAAAATGCAAGTTGTCTCATTGTTTATGGGTGACCAGGTTCACACAAGGCGCATGGTAAAGAGAATACACAATCAAGAAATACATGGAAAAGAGCATATGCAGACCGTAAATGTAACAAATGAGGAATTAAACAAAAACCAGGCTAAAATATGAACATTTTGAGAAATATTTCTAAAATGAAAATCCATAAATGTAAACAATATACCTCAAGATATTGTAAAATGGCCATATCTTGAGCAAACAAAAACCTTTTTGAGTGAAACCAAAATAATTTCCAACTAAAAGAAGCACTCCATACACAATGAAATAGCTCTCCCAACCCAAAAATGCGTAGAAATAACATAATCCATAAACCCTTTGATGCATGCAGCTACATTGGTTTAAAATCTCAATCAACATTGAGAAAAGGTCTTCATAAGCACTCATAAGCTAATCTTAAGCAACCTTAAGCTGGTTGAACACCTTAAGAAATGGGAGAATGCCTAATGATGGATATAATCAAAAGCTAATATCCAACAAAGTACAAATGTAATATAAGTGTGTGATACTATTTGTGCAACTTGGGCAGTAAAAAAAGGGATATGTTCTACAGGCCCAACATCTTCAATCCAAATCCCTAAAAAAAAATTGATTACCACTCATTGATGAATATTGTTAACAAACGCATGATAACACATTGATAATAACAATGGGTGTTAAGGAAAATAGTACAGTCTAGTAAGTGTGAAAATATGTGCTAACGTTGAACACTTAATAGAATCAACCAAATAGGTTCCATTGATGAATTCATACTATCACTAGCAAGGGAACATGCCACTAATGACTACAAACCCCAATGTATTAAAAATGACTCTAAATCTCACTCCCAAAGAAAATGATTTGGTGTTGATAGGATGAGATCCACTAAAAGGAGGGCATTAGGGCATCCCTCATCAACCAACATGAACTAGCATTATGAACATGATTTGAGTTAAAGGTCTTGGAAAAAATGTTGCACACACACACCACCAATTACATCCCTTGATTTCACCAATTGTAAATAGCACATGAGAAAGACTCTCTAAATGATGACCAATCATGTAAGTCATAGATAGAGATGAGAAATTCCACCAATGATGAAAATGGAACCCGAGGTATAACACAAACCCACCATATGAATATATGTCTTTTCATTGCACGTACAGAGAAACCACTCACTCAAGGAGCAAATGATGGGATGCCATCTATTGAGTGCAAGGTAACTCGCCAACAATGAAAGTCAGCCCCGCAGTTGCTATTGATTCTAAGTCTGTCTCCTTGAATTATGATTTTAATTTGATGAGAGAAGACCCACAAACAAGAAGGTCTTGGAGAACCTTCTATACTATCATGGGAAAACATTTGATATGATTTCACTAAGGACATCTTGATAATAGGGATGGCCAACATGCAAAGTTGGGAAATCTAAGAAATGGATGACACAGGTTTTACATCTTTTGAAATATTGGTCTTAGTAAACCATACCACATACTCTTGTCCCAAACATCATTGAGCTTGAATTGATCACTCGAGAGAGCCGAATTGTCTCCAATAGGAAATACATTCCTCTGTGAAACATTCCTTTCATCACCGAAGCCAGGAGAAAACAATATGACAACATTACACCCTAAACTCATGAAACTGAACGAAACCTTACCACAGCCCAGGCTCAATATCCCACCTGCAAGCCACATTGGCATCAAACCAAGTTTAAATGTCCCTATAGACCAATCTAAGTTCAAATGTATGAGATTAATGGAGACAAGGGGGAGGGATATATGAGCTTCCTTGTATTTGACTATGAGAAATCTGCCAACCACCCTCATTAAGTCATAATGCATTATCATTATATGCATTCAAAAACTTGATTGCAATGGAGGCTAAAACCATGTTATAATAATTGCTGGGGGAACCACCACCTTGATGGTGTCCCCCACTTTTGGACTAGGACCCCTTTGATTGGCCATATTATTAGCATTGGATTTGTTATTTGTTTGAATGTGGAATAGACTGATCAAATCAAAGAATGTAAGAAGGTTGTGAATCCTTTACAACATACTAAAATTTTTTTTTCCATCTTTGCGCTTGTTCTTTCTTGCTAAGCCTATATCAAGGGAGCAATCGCTAAAGATAAAAGTTCACCTTATTTGTTGAGATTGAAGAAGAGTGATCCCAAGGCACAAAGCATGAATTTCATCTTGATTATTGGTTGTTACCCTAAGACCCCAACCAAAGGACAATATTTGATTTCCATTAGTTCCAGATAGGACCCCCTTCAATGCCCACCATCCCTTTTAAATTTTAAGGCATGAGGTTGGGCTTTGATCCACTTATATGTGCACGAGTCACGAGATCATTTAATGCAAACTCTCTAGGTGCAACCACACATTCAAAAAACCCATTATTCTTATTAGATGTCATATGTTCCATTCTTTTCTTGACATTTTTAATACTCCTTGTTATTTCTACCCCTAGTACTTAGACAACACAAGACTCGTATAAGCTTACAAATCACAAAAATAAGCCAAAAATAAGCAAACAAATGCACTAACATCTCAACATAGGGATATGCCATTATAGTAAGATAGCCATGGGTTCAAGGGCTTGCTGTTGTACTAGTTTCACCGCTTTCTTCAGTCTAATACATAGTCATGCATTCACTGAGGAGGGGGTTTATTTATATGGATTACTATTTGTAGACCTAGAAAGATAAGCCACCTCAAGTTGTAACTCTTTGTCCCTTAGATCTTTGATTTCAAGAACATTTTGTGAAAAAAAGTCTATCTATAAAGCTTGTCTTTGTAGTAATCTTTAGCCAAGTGATATACTTGATAACCCATTCTCGTTTTATTATCATTTAGGCTCAAGGGAACTCTCATCAAGAGAGATGTGAGAGATTGTGATTCTAGGGCTCAATTTGACCTTGGGACACTCTTATTGTTCTTTAGGTAGATTTGATTCCTTTCTTCCTTGTAGTCTATCATCATATTATATTTTTTCATATATTAAGATTAAGTTAAGATGTAACACCAAGGAGATTATTCTTGTTTGAGAGATGAGACCCATCTTTCCAAACAAAAGACCTATTTGGTTTGTTGACCTCAATAAAAAAAAATAAGGGTAATTATATTCCTCTCCTTGTGAAATGAAAAAATGAAGTATATACATCTCCATGAGGTTGTGCGGTGGGATCATATAGATTGTGTGGTGATATCGACTTCCTCATTGTTGAAAAAAACCTAAATACCTCATTCTCCCAATGGAAATTATCCAATAAAAAACAACATTAGATAAGGAAAAATTAAGGTTTATGGGAGAGTGATTTAAATTGGTGAAGACCTCTACCCTTAAATATGTGATCAAGCTATGGGATTTTACGAATGCATAAAACCAACATGGAACAAAGTAAACCATACAAAATTAGAGATAAAACCCTACATACATAAATATAGATAAAAATGGGGCTTATGACAATTGATACATACTAGAAAGATATGTGACATACGGGCTCTAGTTCTCAATCTTGTTTTCCATACGAAGGATTCAAATTTGAGCAAAGGGCAAAGGTATGACCTTAAAAAATGGATCCAACAACTCCTCTAAGACAAATACCCCACGAATGGTTTGATTACATATGTAGATACCATAATATGCATTCCACATGTGAAAAGCTAGGGCTTTCCAATTTATTTAAATTCCATATACTATAGTTTTTTGGTGACTTATATTGGCATGACTTTTTCCTAACATGGTGACTTGTAATAGAGGGAATTAGAGACCAGCAGCCAAGTCCATCCGTGCACACTTCTCACGTGGCAAAGGAAATTAAAATCAGGTAAACTACCGTTCACCTGTTTTTAACGTAGTTTTTTAATAATAAAAATAAAATAATAGAGTTATATTGAATTTAAAATTGGGCAAACGATCCACATTCGAAACATTTTGTATGTATTTATATAATATAAAATTTCAAAATTTCAAAAGATTAGTTTTACTTATTGTTTCCAAGATTGTTAGTTATTTGGTGAGATGTGAAGAATTTATTGTTTTTATATAATTTTTATTAAAAATAAAAAGAAATTAAAAAAATATTATTTATTTTTTAAAATAATAACATTATATAGATTGGAATTTAACTCATTATTATAACAAGAGCTACGAGCTAGTAATGTTGATATTGCCACCTGCTTTTGTGAGAAAGAGAAAGAGCCACTGCATTAGCAAGAGGTGTTAAGTAAGATTAATATAAAATTTCAATTCTTATTGCCAAGTTGTAATTAAAGTTTATCATGTACTACTTTATTTTTGTTAAATGCGTATTGAACTTTACCATGTGATAGTTTGTTGTTTTAGGGAAGAGACTATTATCAACAATGCCTAACCGATTCTAATTGGTCACTCTTTTCCCACCTTTCAACAACAAAGAGAATTCTTCCATACTAAAATAGACTACAAAGGCATATTGTAATTGTCTCTTATGTATAATTCCACACTAACTCATTGAGCCCCTAATCAAAAGTCAAGACTCAAAAACTGGCGAGGAAGAACCTTTGCAAACACAATGCTAATTTGTAATGAATAAAAAATATATGTGATTCTAAGAGCGTGGAAGATGAAAATAACTTTCTGTTAGAATGCTTGGCTTTCACTCACATTAGATCTCAATTTCAAAATATTTGCTCCGACACTAACCTTTCTAACTTTCTAGATCTCGAAAAATATAGTGAGCTAGGGACACTCCTATGTAAGCTTTTGAGCATAGAAATAACATTTTAAAGAAAACCAAATCCAATAGACCAAGATTGGTCTCAGTGGACGTTAAAGACAATCAACATCATCATCATCATAATCCAGAATTGATCAGTGATATACTAACTCCTCAATTAGCCAATAACCACAGAGTATTTTTATGTCTTTTGATTAGTCCTCGCATCTATCATATTGGGACCCTTGCAATAGACACATATTCATAAAAAAACTTGTGCTTTTCAATTTCACAATGATCAATTTAATGTGCTCTTGTACGAGCAGAGGCATAGAATTAGTTCTACCAAGAATGATTTAGGTGATTACGTTAAATGACATGTGTATGAAATGTTAATGATGGAATCCAATCATGTAGATTTGCAAATTGTGTCCACAGAGAGAACTTTTTTGTATATATTATACAACATAGTGCTGGCAACCTTAATTGAAGCAGCTTCTTCATACAAATGTTTTAGCATATACGCACATATAACAAACAAAAAAAAAGTTGTAGTTGGCATGCAATTTTTGTATCAAGTCTAAAGGGATTTTTATGTGAGGTTCATTGCATTTTATATAGAAACAATGTATTCAAGTGGACATGAAGAAGAAATGATATACATTCTTATAGTTTTGTTGAAGATCATATTTAAAGAGCGGAGAGAGAACTTTGATGTATATATTATACAACATAGTGCTGGCAACCTTAATTGAAGCAGCTTCTTCATACAAATGTTTTAGCATATACGCACATATAACAAACAAAACAAAAGTTGTAGTTGGCATGGAATTTTTGTATCAAGTCTAAAGGGATTTTTATGTGAGCTTCATTGCATTTTATATAGAAACAATGTATTCAAGTGGACATGAGGAAGAAATGATATACATTCTTATAGTTTTATTGAAGATCATATTTAAAGAGAAACTTCATAGTATATATTAATTTTAATGTTTTGGTTCATTTCAATTTTCTGACTTTTAAAATCATATAATAATTTTGCATGTCGCACGAGAACAAAAACCTAAGTTTAACAACAAATCTTGGGATTTTTGTTAGTTATATATTCTTTGATTTGAATAAGGGACCATGCCTTAGTTCAGTATAGAGCATTGACAAAGTTGCATTCAATATAATAGTCATAAGAAGCTATAATAGTCATGATCAAATGTATAATGATGTCGCCATTGTCTTTGTCATTGTGGTCTCAATTTTACCCATGTTATTACTCACCATCCATACTATGATTGTAACCTCGACCTTCAGGCTAGGTAGTGAATGCTCTTGAGAATTCGTTTATAATATTTACATACAATCCTATTAGTAACCATGTGGTCTATTTTATATAACATATCCAAGGCATAATTCATGTCCATAATGCATGCCCCTTGTATGCCCCAACCATTGAGTTTATACAGGTGTGAAAATTTCAAGTTTAGATTATTATGCAATCAATGTTGCCACCTTAACATGCCACACATGATATTTTTTAGCTTATTTGATTTACTTTGTAAAGATTAACTATTGCACCATGTTGGCTCTTCAAATTGCATGTTTAGCTGAAAAACAAAGTAGATGGCTTCTTAGTCTTTGGAAATTTAGCTATGTGAACACGAGAAGATGGAAGTTCTGAATTGAATCAGACCACAATGAGCATTACTATGGATTGGTTAGGAGATTTAGCTACATGAAATTCACTTTGAACATGCCTTCTTAACAAGAATTGCAAAATATACCAAGAACCTTTGAACTTGAGTTCTCATTGCCAAAGATTCATGCAGTTGCGGTTAATTTTCTTCAAGAATTAAAAGTGTGAAAAAATATTAAAGTATGGAAATTGGTAGCAATGATGCACAATGAAAATTTTATTTGGTGTTTAAATTCATTGATAAGTTTATATAATATAATATTCAATATCTTGAACAAAACTATTTTATCGCTATAACTTATTCACTTCATAACATAAACTTATTAACTTCATAATCTTTATTTAATTTATAGATTTAAAATTTCTTCAGTTTGGTCCATCTCTTACATCTCATTTTGCTAATCTATAAATTTGTAATGATTTGAAAATCATGTTTGCTAGGTTTCATGTCCACATTAAAATGCCACAACTTGAGTTTTTATTCAATTTTAAGTTACATTTAAAGGGTAAAGTTATAGATATGTGAATCCATCTTGACGAAGACAATGACATTACACTGCAAGGAGAATCACTTCAGATTATTCTTAATCTTTTAGCTCCCATAAGATATATCCAAACACAACAATAACATATGCTATGAGGAAAAGGTACCCAATATTAGTAAGTAATTTGTACCACCTAAGAAAATAAAATGCATCGATCCATGGACTCGTTAAAGGTTGTAGTTGTAAGATATCCAGAATGGTGGGAAGATTATAGAAGGGTAAATGGTCAAATGTTTTAAGCGAATTCCTAGACAATTGAGTACAAACTATTGCATGAATGTTTTCCTTCTTTATAAATATATTGGCTAAATATTATTTGGTATGCAAATTCATTATATTTTCTCGGATAAGTTCTAATGAAAAAAATACCAAACTTTTTTTAACATGTTAAATTTTCTTTGAAAAAGGGAAAGAAGACAATCAGACCCATATCAAGAACAAATTTCTATGTAACATAACGTGTGAGCAAAAATGTTAGGGCTCACCCCTGGCCTATTAATCTTCACATCCTTTCAAGAAACCTCGTCGATTGGCAATTCACATTAGCTGGCATATGAAAAATGGCATTTATATTTTGTTTAAAAAAAATTATGTAAAGGGTAAGCAATAAAGGAGATGCAGGAATAATGTAACAGAGGTTGCAGTAGCCATGGTTGCGCAGGCCCACAGGTTGCCATCTATGTAGCCATGACCTCCACTCAGATTCTATCAGGAATACAATTAAATGCCTATAAATATTCTAAGAGAAATATAAATTATTTCTTCACATACAATGCATGTCAGTTTTCTTGGATTCCACAGTGTGCATACTCATTGTGACGCTCCTCTAGCACTAATGATACGAAGTTCGCTATGTTTCAAGAGATTCCTCCATCAATGTATTATAGCATTTCTTTCCTCGGTCACTTGGTATGAATGGTATGAATGAACTAAGATCGTATACCTTATTCCTTGATCTTATTGTTCTGATGAGAAACCCTATTATTGGTAATAAAATTTAAATATATATATATATAATCGGCCAAGCAATTTTCGATGCAAATTTCCATGAAATTTCAAATTCAATGAATATTGAGAGTCTATGAGTCTATGAAGAAGAAGACTCTCTCATTAATAAGGGAAAACTTGCATAGGTCCTCTGGTTGCGCCGAGAGGCGCTCTATAGCCCAGTATGATGGAGATCTTGTTAGTCGAGTGTTTTTCGATATTGTCAGCCATAAATAACATTTGTATGAGGGAGATCTTGTAAGTCGAGTGTTTGTCGATATTGTCGACCATAAATAACATAAGTAAACAAAAAAGAATTTAATACAAAGTAAAAAGTAATAAATATTATGTAGGCCATAAACAAAAGAGAATAATACAAAGTAAAAAGTAAATATGAGACTTAAACCTGAGACTTTAGAGCTTAGGATTAAGTGATAAATATTATGTCGGTCATAAACAAAAAAGAATAATACAAAGTAAAAAGTAAATATGAGACTTAAACTAGAGACTTTACTTTTTACTTTTAATACAAAGTAAAAAGGAAATATGAGATTTTAGAGTGTTTGTAGAGTTTGACGAGTAACAAAATAATACAAAGTAAACAAAAAATAATAATATAAAGTAAAAAGTAAAAGGAATAATACAAAGTAAAAAGTAAATATGAGACTTAAACTAAAGACTTTAGAGTTGAGGATTAGGTGGCTTGGGTATTGCACTCAATAAGCTATTCAAGGAGAGGTTTGCACCTCAGGAGATTTGATCCCTCTCGACGCTTGATAGAGCCTAGGATTTGGATCTATGTTAGTCATACTCACACGCCACGATTACAAGAGCCCAATGTTGTCATCAACCCACAAACCCCACATGGGGGAAGCATGGCACGTAATTGAACCAGGCCCTAGGTTAACAAGGATGTTGTACCTCCACTGTGGAACAACTTTAACTACAACAGAGATACTAATGTTTCCATGCTTGGAGGTTCTTAAGGGAAATGACCCTCACGTAAGATTTTTCCATAGAGAAAAGAAGGTAGATATCTCACATGACCGTCTGGCATGAGGAAGAAAGGAAACGAGCAAGCCACGAGGGTGAGTGAAACACCATTGTTATGAGTCATCCCATAGTTCTTGTATCGTATTGAAATATATATATATATATAATGAAAATAGGAACTCGAACTGAAAACTAAAGCAAACCAAAATCTAAGAGTAAAAGACAATAATTGCAATAACATATTCAATAGTTAAGGGTACAAACAACAAAGGGATAAGTAATAGTAACATAAAAAAATACCAAATATTTAAGCCAAAACTGGACACTATATTTGGACAATAGAAGTAACTCTAAAAAAAGCGGGGGGGGGGGGGGGGGGGGGGGAGATAAAGTGGAAGGGATGTAACGAGCAACGATTACCATGTATGCCAATAGTATCACAAAATTATCCCATACTCTGTTTACTTGCTCAAACTCAAACACCATGGAAATAACTCAAATGACATACGTTAAGGTAGTGATCAATAAAGCATGTTGCGTGTGGAAGCACCAGTTATGATCAACCTTGTAGCCTCCATCCAAATTGACATACAAATCCTTAGCTACCAGTAGACATTTTTTTTTAACATTGCTACCAGTAGACATAGCCCAACCCTCTGCGTGCAAAACAACAAAAGAGGAGGAAACGATGCCCTTGCTTAAACCCAGGTTAAAATAAGATAAGAAACAAATATTATAAAAACAATGGAAATTAGTAGGGTGTTCTAGAAGATACGTGTAGGGTTTCTCACACCACCCAGGTCGCATCATAACATTCTATCCAAGTCTAGCATGTATCCTATTTCATTAGGAATAATGCCAACATATGCTTTTAAGATGCTTTCTTTGTCAAAAGATTATTATTTTTATTGGTTACAATTCTCCACATGGTTGAGGAAATAATATTTTTTATTGTGAAGATGGTGAGTGAGTCAACTAATCGCAAAAGTATGTGGCCAGAAAATTTTTAGTGGGGACAATTTCCCAACAAATCGGGACAATTTCCAGCAAAAAAAGAGTTAACGCAGGTTCAACATGAGTTAGGAAGCGATGGAGGTGGGTTTGAGAGTCTTGAAATTCTAAATCGCATTCAATAACCAATGTATTCTAGGAGTGAAACCTACAAGTAAATTAGCTTTTAATTTCTAAGTATTTAAGAAAAGGGTGGCACAATTATGTGATAGGAGTGGTGGAGCATCCATTCTTGACACGATCTGATGGGTAATATGTTAGGATATTTAGACACTTAGGAGTTAGTTACGGTCAACTTGTGTAATATATCTGTTAGGAAAAGTGTGTTTATTTAGTATGCGTTAGTATGCATTTGTAAATACTTAATCCGACGGTCATGATATGTTCCCGAAATAGAGTAATCCGACGGCTAAACTTCTCTTAGATCATACCTAACCTTGATCCATGGCTTAGCACCCGATTGGTCCATGATCTCTATTTAAAGAGCATGGAGGGTCATTGTTTAGTTGATCGATTATGAGAAGCTCGTTTGTAACTTTCTTTCTTTGCATAATAAATTGTCCTATAGAAGCTATTTGGCCGGGGTCGTGGAGTGTTTCCTTCACGAGGGTTTAAACCACGTCAAAACATCGGTGTATTGATCTGTGATCTATTTGTGTGAAGTGGTTTCTCTAGGTGTTCGGTCTTTTGGGAGTACCCTGTGTACCTGAACATGGTATCAGAGCTTTTATGAAGAGCTGCTTCCGGTTATGATCTAGATCTTGAACTGTTGTTGCCGAAAATCGAAAGGGTTTCTGGTTCTGGTATTTCTATCATTTTTGGGCTGTGGGAGGTGTTCCATTGCGTTCGGAGCACCATTTCCATTGGGAAATAGTTTTTGTTTGATTGAAAATGGTTCCCGGTTGCTTCAGAAACGTGTATTTCATCAGATATGAAGGTATAATGTTACAGTGACGTATTTTTTTTATTTTTTGTTTTAAAAGAAAAAAATCTCATATTTTATCAGTTTTTACTATTAGATTTTTTTTGGTTTCGGATTGTTGCTTTCCTTGCCTGCATATGCTCTTTGCCGTGCACCTTGAGCGATCTCGGCAAATCAGAAACAGAAAGGGAAATGGTTTTTCTCGGCTACGTATGCTCTTTGCCGTGCACCTTACGCGATCTTGGCAAATCAGAAACAGAGAGAAAACATAGACTTTCTGGGCAAGCTAACGAGATCTAAGTCCACAAGTGTGAATTTTTTTTGTTTTTTTTTGTTTCGGTTTGTGGTGTGATTTGCAGGAAAAAAAGTAAGCACGGAAACCGAACAAGCAGAGTAAAAAAAAAAAAAACCCTATTCCTCATTCCCATATTTTACATACCTTTTAATCTAGCTCACTTGGTTCAAAGTTGCTTTATTCCTTAATAAGTCTTGAATTCAAGTCTTAGGAAGTTACTTTAAAAGAAAAAGTGTATACAATTTCTATTTTCAAGTTACTTTATTGTAAAAGTGCATCTCACTTATATAATAAAATAAATATAAGAAGTGAGTCACTTAAGTTCCCTTTTATTATTGCACTATCTAAAGTAACATCAATGTAAAAGTGAAATCACTTATTTTATAAAAGTGATTCACTTAAAACAACTTTCTTGTAAAGCGATTATAAAAGGTTCATCATGGAAAGAAGGGGGTCATTTTTTTAGCTGGTCATTCTCTATGTGCCACGTCACTGTTGGGGACATCTTCAATAGTTTTTTTGTTCAAGCATAACTTCATCATCCGAAGTCAGTTTTCAGTGCATCTATACTATTGGTTTTTGCTTTTGCAACCATTAATTTACAAATATGGCCGCCCTTTGTGATATTCTAATTACCAGTTCCAACTATTTCTCATGGAAATATCGTATGGAGGATGTTCTACGAAGTAGGGGAATTTTCATAATTACCTTAGGGAAAGAAACAGAACCCACTGATGATGATAAGAAAATAAAATGGGCAAATAAATGTGACGAAGCTCATGGATTGATTGAGATGTCAATCTCTACTGATTTGCGATTCCACATATTTGGAATTGATGAACCTGATGCTGTTTGGGACAAGTTGGAATCTGTGTTTGGTAAACACAATGAAATTCGAGGTCACTAACTCAAAAATGAGTTGATTTCTTTAAATCCAAGTGATTTTTCATGCATTCAAGATTATTTATCTAAGTACAAAACTCTTAAACTCTTATGTGCAGAATGTAAGATTAAGAGGGAAGAAAAATAATGAATTTATCATATTCTTTCCAAACTTGGACCTGCATATTCTGTTTTTGTATCTACACTTTACTCCATGAAAGAATCCTTGAATGCAGCTAGTTATCAAGAGCCTAGTCTTGAATCATTTTGTGATTCCTTGATTAGAGAGCAAGATAAACTCATCCATCTTGGAATAATCAACAATGCAGATACATCTGGGAAAGCCTTATTGTCCCAATAGAAAGAAAAGTCCAAGCCTCCCAAGAAACAAAATTTTCGCAATAATAAGTCAAACAAGGGTCCCAAACCCTCTCAGTCAGCTCCTTCTTTAAAAAATGACAAAGGATCCAAGCCAAAAGGTAAGAATACTGAGCATCATTGCAACTATTGCGGGAAAGATAATCATGATAAATCTAAGTGTTTCAAGAAGATGGTAGCCTTGGAAGCAGCAATGAAGAAGCACCACATCAGCCTAGATTCGCCTTCAGAATCTATCTCTCATGGACATGCACTTTGTGCTTCTAGTTATTCTTATAATGCATCTTCTTCTTCTACTTCAAATGAATGGCTTATTGATTCTGGAGCATCTTATCATATGGCTAAGGATTAAGCCATTTTTTCTACTATGCATGAATGTAACACCAAACAAATATTTGTTGGTGATGATAGATCTCTAAGTGTTGTAAGAGCTGAAACAGTTCCAGTAGATAATGGTCATTTTAGCGATGTACTATGTGTTCCGAGAATTTCCTGCAATTTATTATCAGTCTATCAAATCACTCATTCTAGTGAAGGTAAAACTGTGACGTTTACACCTCACCAAGTTGTAATCAAGGATTTTAAAGATCCTCACCAGGTTTTAGCTACCGGAATTGTTGATGATGTTACCAGGTTGTACAAGTTTAACAACTTTGGGTCATCACCTTTTCCTTCAGTTTTTGTTGCTCATAGTGATAACTTGAGCAAACTTTGGCATGAGCGATTTGGTCACTTAAATTATCGCTCATTGCAACAACTATGTAAAGACAATATGGTGACAGGTCTTTCCATGGTATCTTGCAGGGATGGTGTTTGTTCCGGTTGTGTACTCGGAAAACATCATCGGGACAGTTTTGACAAATGTGCCTCTTGGCATGCCTCGGTTCCCTTGGAGCTTGTGCATAGTGACTTGTGTGGTCCTCTTCCATCTGCTTCCTTTTCTGGTTTCAAATATTTCTTAACTTTTATTGATGATTACACCAGACGCACTTGGGTTTATTTCCTAAAACTTAAGAGAGAAGTATTTAACATGTTCTTGGCCTACAAGGCCCTTGTTGAAAAACAATCTGGTCATCAAATTATTTAGTTAATATCTGACAATGGAGGAGAATATGTTAAAAAAAAGTTCACTACTTTCTGCACTGAACAAGGCATCCAACAACAACACACTGTTCCATATACACCACAACAAAATGGTGTAGCTGAAAGGAAGAACTGCACTTTAAAAGAAATGGAAAATTGTATGGTCCGATCTAAGGGACCAAGTCTTCAATTTTGGGCTGAAGCCATTAATTGTGCAAATTACATAGTTAATCGCACCCCCACTGAAGCTTTACAGGGTATCACACTGGAAGAATCATGGAGTAAAACTAAACCTGATGTAAGTCACTTCCATGTGTTTGGTAGTGAAGCATGGGCTCACATTCCAGATGAAAAACGGAAAGCATTGCAGCCTAAAAGTGAAAAGTGCATATTTGTTGGATATTCTGAAGATGTAAAAGGTTATAGACTTCTTCAACCACATTCTCATGATGTAATCATTAGAAGAGATGTTAAATTTGATGAAAATCTCTTGGCCTGCGAGCCTAACTCGACAATTGTGCCATCTTTGGCTTGCGAGTCTGATTTGACGATTGTGCCTTCTTCTTCTTCCAACTTCCTTGACAGGTTTCCAACTCCAATTTCTGATGATGACAGTGAGGATGAAAATCCACCTCCGCCTACTCATGTTCCTCCAGTTGCACCAGCACAAGTGCTTCCTCGATGGGTCTGTTCAACATGTGAAGCAGCTGGTGATCTTGCCGGTGATCCTAAAGATCAACGTCGAACACGCTCTCAGTTTCAGCGAGCCTCTCTCTTTTGGGCTCAAGTTTCTGAGAATCATGATCCATAAACCTTTGCAGAAGCTTCATGAAATCTAGATTGGGATGCAGCTATGGATGAAGAATATCATTCCTTAATGGCGAACCATACTTGAGATCTTGTACCTCTTCCAAAAGGAAGAAAACTTGTCAGATGTAAATGGGTCTACAGAACTAA
>BSBM01001074.1:0-10000 GCA_027924585.1 Larix kaempferi
AGCCGTGACCAATTCTTGTTCTTGTCCGCCGTTGCCTTAGCTTTTTCCCGGGCGCTCACTTGGGTGGGCGCGCTTCCGTTTGCCGGCGGACTCGTTTCTTCGGGCGGCACATGTGCCGGGCTCCCAAGGCGAGCCCAAAACGTTAAGCCGTGACCAATTCTTGTTCTTGTGCGCCGTTGCCTTGTCCTTTTGCCGGGCGCTCACTTGGGTGGGCGCGCTTCCGTTTGCCGGCGGACTCGTTTCTTCCTTGGGCGCACACGTGCCGGGCTCCCAAGGCGAGCTCAAAACGTTAAGCCGTGACCAATGCTTGTCCTTGTCTGCCGTTGCCTTGTCTTTTTTCCGGGCGCTCACTCGGGTGGGCGCGCTTCCGCTTGCCGCCGGACTCGTTTCTTTGGGCGCACATGTGCCGGGCTCCCAAGGCGAGCTCAAAACGTTAAGCCGTGACCAATTCCTGTTCTTGTCCGCCGTTGCCTTGTCTTTTTGCCGGGCGCTCACTTGGGTGGGCGCGCTTCCGTTTGCCGACGGGCTCGTTTCCTTGGGCGCACATGTGCCGGGCTCGCAAGGCGGGCTCAAAACGTTAAGCCGTGACCAATGCTTGTTCTTGTCCGCCGTTGCCTTGTCTTTTTGCCCGGCGCTCACTCGGGTGGGTGCGCTTCCGTTTGCGGGCGGACTCGTTTCTTTGGGCGCACATGTGCCGGGCTCCCAAGGGGAGCTCAAAACGTTAAGCCGTGACCAATTCTTGTTCTTCTCCGCCGTTGCCTTGTCTTTTTGCCGTGCGCTCACTTGGGTGGGCGCGCTTCCGTTTGCGGGCGGAGTCGTTTCTTTGGGCGCACATGTGTCGGGCTCCCAAGGGGAGCTCAAAACGTTAAGCCGTGACCAATTCTTGTTCTTCTCCGCCGTTCCCTTGTCTTTTTGCCGTGCGCCCACTTCGGTGGGTGCACTTCCGTTTGCCGCCGGACTCGTTCCTTCGGGCGCACATGTGCCGGGCTCCCAAGGCGAGCTCAAAACGTTAAGCCGTGACCAATCCTTGTTCTTGTCCGCCGTTGCCTTGTCTTGTTGCCGGGCGCTCACTTGGGTGGGGCCGCTTCCGTTTTCCGGCGGACTCGTTTCCTTGGGCGCACATGTGCCGGGCTCCGAAGGCGAGCTCAAAACGTTAAGCCGTGACCAATGCTTGTCCTTGTCTGCCGTTTCCTTGTCTTTTTGCCGGGCGCTCACTCGGGTGGGCGCGCTTCCGCTTGCCGCCGGACTCGTTTCTTTGGGCGCACATGTGCCGGGCTCCCAAGGCGAGCTCAAAACGTTAGGCCGTGACCAATTCCTGTTCTTGTCCGTCGTTGCCTTGTCTTTTTGCCGGGCGCTCACTTGGGTGGGCGCGCTTCTGTTTGCCGACGGGCTCGTTTCCTTGGGCGCACATGTGCCGGGCTCGCAAGGCGAGCTCAAAATGTTAAGCCGTGACCAATGCTTGTTCTTGACCGCCGTTGCCTTGTCTTTTTGCCCGGCGCTCACTTGGGTGGGTGCGCTTCCGTTTGCGGGCGGACTCGTTTCTTTGGGCGCACATGTGCCGGGCTCCCAAGGGGAGCTCAAAACGTTAAGCCGTGACCAATTCTTGTTCTTCTCCGCCGTTGCCTTGTCTTTTTGCCGTGCGCTCACTTGGGTGGGCGCGCTTCCGTTTGCGGGCGGACTCCTTTCTCTGGGCGCACATGTGTCGGGCTCCCAAGGGAAGCTCAAAACGTTAAGCCGTGACCAATTCTTGTTCTTCTCCGCCGTTCCCTTGTCTTTTTGCCGTTCGCTCACTCGGGTGGGCGCGCTTCCGTTTGCCGGCGGACTCGTTTCTTTTGGCGCACCTGTGCCGGGCTCGCAAGGCGAGCTCAAAACGTTATGCCGTGACCAATCCTCGTTCTTGTCCGCTGTTGCCTTGTCTTTTTGCCGGGCGCTCACTTGGGTGGGCGCGCTTCCGTTTGCCGGTGGACTCGTTTCTTTGGGCGCACAAGTGCCGGCCTCCCAATGCGAGCCGCTTCTTGGGCGCCCATGTGCCGTGCTTCCAACCCGAGCTCAAAACGTTAAGCCGTGACCGATCCTCTTTCTTGTCTTCCCCTGCCTTGTTCTTTTGCCGGGCGCTCCCTTGGTGGGCGCGCTTGCGTTGGCATTCGGACTCGTTTGTTCGGAGCGCATTTGTGTCGTGCTCCCAATGCGAGCCGCTCCATGGGTGCCCATGGGCCGTGCTTCCAACCCGAGCTGAAAACGTTAAGCCCTGACCGATCCTCGTTCTTGTCTTCCGCCGCGTTGTATTTTTGCCGGGCGCTCACTTGGTGGGCGCGCTTGCGTTGGCATTCGGACTCGTTTCTTTGGGCGCACTTGTGCCGTGCTCCCAACGCGAGCCGCTCCTTGGGCGCCCATCTGCCGTGCTCCCAATGCGAGCTGCTCCTTGGGCGCCCATCTGCCTTGTGCTTCCAATGCGAGCTGTGGCATGCTTCCAACGCGAGCTGCGGCGTGCTCCCAATGCGAGCTGCGCCTTGTGCTTCCAACGCGAGCTGCGGCGTGCTCCCAATGCGAGCTGCGCCTTGTGCTTCCAACGCGAGCTGCGGCGTGCTCCCAATGCGAGCTGCGCCTTGTGCTTCCAACGCGAGCTGCGGCGTGCTCCCAATGCGAGCTGCGCCTTGTGCTTCCAACGCGAGCTGCGGCGTGCTCCCAACACGAGCTTGTGGCGTGCTCCCAATGCGAGCTGCTTCTTGGGCGCCCATCTGCCTTGTGCTCCCAACGCGAGCTGTGGCGTGCTTCCAACCCGAGCTGTGGCGTGCTCCCAATGCGAGCTGCTCGTTGGGCGCCCATCCGCCTTGTGCTTCCAACCCGAGCTGAAAACGTTAAGAGCCGTGACCGATCCGCGTTCTTGTCTTCCGTTGGCTTGTCTTTTTTCCGGGCGCTCACTTGGTGGGCGCGCTTGCGGTGGCGTGCTCCCAATGCGAGCTGCTCCTTGGGCGCCCACCTGCCTTTTGCTTCCAACCCGAGCTGAAAACGTTAAGCCGTGACCGATCCGCGTTCTTGTCTTCCGTTGGCTTGTCTTTTTGCCGGGCGCTCACTTGGTGGGCGCGCTTGCAGTGGCGTGCTCCCAATGCGAGCTGCTCCTTGGGCGCCCATCTGCCTTGTGCTCCCAACCCGAGCTGAAAACGTTAAGCCGTGACCGATCCTCGTCCTTGTCTTCCGCTGGCTTGTCTTTTTGCCGGGCGCTCACTTGGTGGGCGCGCTTGCGGTGGCGTGCTCCCAATGCGAGCTGCTCCTTGGGCGCCCATCTGCCTTGTGCTTCCAACCCGAGCTGTGACGTGCTCCCAATGCGAGCTGCTCCTTCGGCGCCCCTCTGCCTTGTGCTTCCAAACCGAGCTGTGGCGTGCTCCCAATGCGAGCTGCTTCTTGGGCGCCCATCTCCCTTGTGCTTCCAACCCGAGCTGTGGCGTGCTTCCAACCCGAGCCGTGGCGTGCTCCCAATGCGAGCTGCGCCTTGGGCGCCCATCTGCCTTGTGCTTCCAACCCGAGCTGTGGCGTGCTTCCAACCCGAGCTGTGGCGTGCTCCCAATGCGAGCTGCTCCTTGGGCGCCCGTCTGCCTCGTGCTTCCAACCCGAGCTGAAAAACGTTAAACCGTGACCGATCCTCGTTCTTGTCGTCCGCTGGCTTGTCTTTTTGCCGGGCGCTCACTTGGTGGGTGCGTTTCGTGCGAAGGGTGGTGCGGTGAACGCGCTGCTTGTCGGGTCTACCTGAAAATTGGCCTCGGGTCATTCGTAGGGTGGTCGGCTTGCGGTGTGTTGCCGTGTCCGCTTGGTAGCGCATGAGCAGTATTGACGGCAACGCTCATCTTGGGAAGGCACGGTGCAACACCGCAAGTGGTGCTTCTGTGGCTCCCAACGAGGGCTTGCTTCTTCGGTTGTTGGGTCCAAGATTTTCGGTTAAGTTACTTCGATGATGCCTATCACGCATTTCTCTTTCGGTGGAAGTGTCCTTTCGTGTGAAGGGTGGTGCGGTGAATGTGCTGCTTGTCGGGTCTGCTTGAAAATTGGCCTCGGGCCATTCGTAGGGCGGTCGACTTGCGGTGTGTTGCCGTGTCCGCTTGGTAGCGCATGAGCAGTATTGATGGCAACGCTCATCTTGGGAAGGCACGGTGCCAACACCGCAAGTGGTGCTTCTGTGGCTTGCTGTGGCTCCCAACGAGGGCTTGCTTCGTCGGTTGTTGGGTCCAAGATTTTCGGTTAAGTTACTTCGATGATGCCTATCACGCATTTCTCTTTCGGTGGAAGTGTCGTTTCGTGTGAAGGGTGGTGCGGTGAATGTGCTGTCTGCCGGGTCTGCTCGAAAAATGGCCTCGGGTCATTCGTAGGGCGGTCGGCTTGCAGTGTGTTGCCGTATCCGCTTGGTAGCGCATGAGCAGTATTGATGGCAACGCTCATCTTGGGAAGGCACTGGCAAACGAAGCCACACCAACACCGCAAGTGGTGCTCTGGTGGCTTGCTGTGGCTCCCAACGAGGGCTTGCGTCTTTGGTCTTCTTTCGGTTGCTGGGTCCAAGCTTTTCGGTTAAGTGCCTTCGATGATGCCTATCACGCACTTCTCTGCCGGTGGAAGTGTCATTTCGTGTGAAGGGTGGTGCGGCGAATGCTTTGTCTGCCGGGTCTGCCTGAAAATTGGCCTTGGGTCATTCGTAGGGCGGTCGGCTTGCAGTGTGTTGCCGTCTCTGCTTGGTAGCGCATGAGCAGTATGTCTGTTACGTGACTTCGACGACGCCTATCGTGCACTTCTCCATCGGTGGAAGTGTCATTTCGTGTGAAGGGCGGTGCGGTGAATGCGTCGCATGCCGGGTCTGCCTGAAAACTGGCCTCGGGTCATTTGTAGGGCGGTCGGCTTGCGGTGTGTTGCCGTCTCCGCTTGGTAGCGCATGAGCAGTGTTGAGGGCGATGCTCGTCCCGGGATGGCACGGCAGAACAGACCTCATTTCCTCCCAAGCGGTGGTGTTTTGGGGCATTTTGTCTTCTCCCGACAAGGGCTTGCATCTTTGCCTTCTCTCGGATTACTTGTCCCTCCCGGTTGCCGGATCCAAGTGTCCAAGATGTTGCCTTCCATGCACTTCCCCGCCGATGGAAGTGTCATTTCGTGCGATGGTTGGTGCGGCTCCACTTGATAGCGCATGAGCCTTAACGTCGGCAATGCTCCCCCTTGGGAAGGCATGGGTAAACAAAAACCCATTTCAACCGCAAGTGTGGCTTGTTGCACGTTTGGTCTCCTTTCGCGTATCTTTGTCCCTCCCGGTTGTCGGTTAAATTAACTACGGCGGTGTTTCCTATCATGCACTTCTCCACTGGTGGAAGTGTCATTTCCGTGCGAAGGGTGGTGCGGTGAGTGCGTTGTTTGTCGGGTCTGCTTGAAAATTGGCCTTGGGCCATTTGTAGGGCGGTCTGTCACGACCCAAAGTTTCAAATAACTTGGGGTTCCCCTAGCTTAGCGGAAGTGGGTCTTTGGACCATTGCGGATGGACACTTGGTCAAGAAAATGACTAAGTGTGGGCAAAACACCCACGCGATGGGCGTTCCGCAAGGTGTCATGGACCACTTGGTGTGTCGGCTGGGTTAGGTGCGACGCACGTTTTATGGAGCACCTAAGTGTATAAATAGGCTAAGGATGCTAGCCAAAAAGGAGGACGAAAAGTTGCGGACGCGGATTGGAAAAAGACTTTGGCAAAACGCGGAGGCACCCTGCCAGGCAGTGCGGCAAGCAGGCCTGGCAGGCGTGCGACAGTTTGGCAAGGTTGGCTCAAAAACGCAGACGCGCGGATGCGGAGACGGTTGGCAGTAAAAGTGGAAATTCGGCTAAGTGCTGGGAGTAACAGTGCGGAAGGCGCAGTCCGTTTGGGAGGCGTCCGTCCCAGGGTTTCGTCCGCAGTAGTAGCGCAGATCCGCACTTGGCTTCCGCAGGCGTTCAGTTTGGACGCGTTCCGCAGACAGGCGTTCTGGGTTTCGCGTTCCGCAGAAGTGCGCTAGTGACAGCGCCCACCAGACGAGGCATTCCGCAGACAGCTGCGGATGCGAGCTCAGCAGGAGGCGTTTGGTTTAAACTTGTTGGGGTTTCAACAGGTTAGCGAAGTGCGCCCAGGTGGTGGGGACTTCCGCATGTCTTGGCAGTTTTGACAGTGCGCCCGGTCCGCGGAGAGTTGCGACGCGTTCCGCAGGCGTGCGCCCAGAATGGTGCACTCAGACAGGTGCATCCGCAGTTTACCCGGATCGGTGTGACTGATGTTCGTTCCGCAGAGAGGCGTTTGGGTTGCGTTTGGCACATGCACCCAGCAGGGCGTCCAGGCAGGTGCGTTCAGAAGTGCGGACCAGGATGGGGAGTTGTTGCGGATACTTGACTTCGCATTTGGTTGTTGCGACCACGGAGGTGGCAACCAGCGAACGGATGGCAGTTAGACATCTCAGTAGCAGGCCTAAGTAGGCAAGTCGGAGAGCTTCGAGGAGGAAGGCTTCGGCACGTTTCAGGCAGGACGCTTGGAAGAAGCTTCGCACGCAGATCAGCTGTTTCAAGGAGCTCACGGGCTAGGCAGGCATAAGCCCTAGACGTAGTGCAGACGACAGTGCGACAGTGCAGGCTTCCGCAGAGTTGCGAGTTAGGCAGCGATGCAGCGGAGAGACTTGGCATGGCTATGCGAGCAGGCAGGCATGCGCGACGGTGACAATTTGGGTTGTATCTTGATTGTATTCAGAGTGTTGCTAGTTAGGCTCACTCGCGGATGAGTTGCTGGGTATGTGGCATCCTCCGTCGTTAAAACAAGTCATCTCATGGGTGTTAGGCACGTTCCGGTTTGGAGTGCCGCCCACATATAAAAATCTGTCTCTTGTGTCTTGGTTGGTTGTTTGTATGGACAAACTGTAAAAATTAACTAAGTATGAAAAACGCATAAGAGATAGGAGTATGGTTTCCGCATGGTGGTTTAGGCGTAGTCTGTTGGTGTAATGTGTGAGTTGGTCACGCCCTCATGCGTTCCCAAGCAGTGCCGCACGTCATATTTAGGAACCTTGAAGCGTTCGCTAAGTATGGCTGTGTCAGGTGGTATCAGAGCACAGTTTCCGCAGTTGGAGTTGTGGAGCAGCTCTTCACCACTGTTCTTGCGAACAGGTGGTATCAGAGCAGAGTTTCCGCAGTTGTGGTGTTGCGGACAGTTGAGCTCAGAGCAGACGTTTCGCTGTGGATTGTTGCGGAACAGTGCCGTTTCAGCAAGGAGGTTGATGCGGACGGGAGCAGCAGCTTGGTAGAAGTTGTGCTCCGCACCATTCGTTTGAAGGATGGTTTCATGACTGTGACAGTGGTGCGGTTGTGAGTGTTGGGCGTTTTTGAAAATGCCTAGCGAAGTTGCAGCAGCGTCTCAGATGTTCAAACGAGACGAAGGAAGTGTTTCCAAGGGGGAGCAATTCAGACGCACGTTGAAGAGTGCTGATGTTTCCGTGACTTGCGTGGAAGGGCCTTAGCTACTAGTACGCTAAGTAGACTGAAGAGCACCACAGAAGCAGTCGTTTGGTTACAGCAGGTGCACGACGACGTTGCGGAGTGAAGAAGACACTTGGACTTGCGGAGTTGCACGAGTAACAGTTTGCGAAAGTGACGAGTCCAGCAAAGAAGTGGTGTCGTGCGAACCGAGGGGAAGCTTGCCTTGGAAGTGTTGCAGCAAGTGGTGGAAGCGGGTGGACGTGAAAGCCGCGAAGACGGGTGCCGCAGTAAGTGCATCCGCAGCATGCTTCAGGGAGGTGTGCTGGAACAGCGGAAGACTGAACAGCAGATTCGTTGGTGATGAGGAGTCGTTTGGTGCGCTGGTAAGGCGGAAGGTGAGAAGCGCCCATGTAACAGTGGGATACCCCCATACGGGACGTTTGGGGAGGCGCTCATTCTCAACGCAGGTGTGGAGCAAACGGATCCGCAGGAAGCCAAGGAAGGAGGTTGTTCAGGTTGATGCTTGGTTGCGTGGCATACTTGGTGGAAGTGTGTCGTGCGTGCGGAAGGTTGCTGGTTAGACGGCAGCGTTTCAGCGAAAATTGGCTAAGTCAAGTGGCTTGCCAACTTCTCCAACGGCACAAGATGGTGCGTATGGAGTGTGTCGCAAGACCAAGACCAGTTGAAGCAGCGACAGGAAGGGAAGTGCGACAGCTTCATGAGTCAGGAGGTGGCTTGTGAAGAGTATGGACATTCCAGAAAAAGGGTGTTCACCGCAGGCTAAGTTTTAGCAGAATGCAGATCTTGCGAAGTAGCTGCGGAAGGCAGAAGCAGACGGAGATGCTTTTGTCTTTGCTTAATGGCAAGGAGTGTTACCTAGTCAAAGCCATGGGGATGTGCGAACAGACCGAAAACGGAAACGGAAGTACGACTGGGAGGCACAGCGATGGTTAGTAGCTGGGGCTGAGCCAAGGCCTTAAGCAGAATTGGGAAGTGTTACGTTCAGCAAGGTTGCCAGGAGAACCCAAGAGTTGCGGAGGCTTTTGTGACTGAGTGTGCGGTTCATCCTATGTAGGGGGCAGAATGGTTGGAGTCATGACCCAGCTAGCTCACTCGTGGGGTCTAGAATGGACAGAAGCATCGCGAGGTGACAGAAGTACCAAAGCACGCGGAGGTTGGTGCGACAGCTTGAACGGGTTGCGGTTGCAGTTGGCAGTTGCAGCAGAGTTGCAGCAGGGTTGCAGCAGACGCTTCGCGAACAGAACGTTCGTGAAGAAGTTGCCGGGACGGCAACTATTCTAAGTGGGGGAGGTTGTCACGACCCAAAGTTTCAAATAACTTGGGGTTCCCCTAGCTTAGCGGAAGTGGGTCTTTGGACCATTGCGGATGGACACTTGGTCAAGAAAATGACTAAGTGTGGGCAAAACACCCACGCGATGGGCGTTCCGCAAGGTGTCATGGACCACTTGGTGTGTCGGCTGGGTTAGGTGCGACGCACGTATTTATGGAGCACCTAAGTGTATAAATAGGCTAAGGATGCTAGCCAAAAAGGAGGACGAAAAGTTGCGGACGCGGATTGGAAAAAGACTTTGGCAAAACGCGGAGGCACCCTGCCAGGCAGTGCGGCAAGCAGGCCTGGCAGGCGTGCGACAGTTTGGCAAGGTTGGCTCAAAAACGCAGACGCGCGGATGCGGAGACGGTTGGCAGTAAAAGTGGAAATTCGGCTAAGTGCTGGGAGTAACAGTGCGGAAGGCGCAGTCCGTTTGGGAGGCGTCCGTCCCAGGGTTTCGTCCGCAGTAGTAGCGCAGATCCGCACTTGGCTTCCGCAGGCGTTCAGTTTGGACGCGTTCCGCAGACAGGCGTTCTGGGTTTCGCGTTCCGCAGAAGTGCGCTAGTGACAGCGCCCACCAGACGAGGCATTCCGCAGACAGCTGCGGATGCGAGCTCAGCAGGAGGCGTTTGGTTTAAACTTGTTGGGGTTTCAACAGGTTAGCGAAGTGCGCCCAGGTGGTGGGGACTTCCGCATGTCTTGGCAGTTTTGACAGTGCGCCCGGTCCGCGGAGAGTTGCGACGCGTTCCGCAGGCGTGCGCCCAGAATGGTGCACTCAGACAGGTGCATCCGCAGTTTACCCGGATCGGTGTGACTGATGTTCGTTCCGCAGAGAGGCGTTTGGGTTGCGTTTGGCACATGCACCCAGCAGGGCGTCCAGGCAGGTGCGTTCAGAAGTGCGGACCAGGATGGGGAGTTGTTGCGGATACTTGACTTCGCATTTGGTTGTTGCGACCACGGAGGTGGCAACCAGCGAACGGATGGCAGTTAGACATCTCAGTAGCAGGCCTAAGTAGGCAAGTCGGAGAGCTTCGAGGAGGAAGGCTTCGGCACGTTTCAGGCAGGACGCTTGGAAGAAGCTTCGCACGCAGATCAGCTGTTTCAAGGAGCTCACGGGCTAGGCAGGCATAAGCCCTAGACGTAGTGCAGACGACAGTGCGACAGTGCAGGCTTCCGCAGAGTTGCGAGTTAGGCAGCGATGCAGCGGAGAGACTT
>BSBM01001074.1:22500-32500 GCA_027924585.1 Larix kaempferi
GGCGCGTTGGCCAAGCGCCCACGCACTCCGCGGAGCAGCGCCCAAACAGACCGGCACTCGACGCAGCAAGCCAAAGCGATGGGCGGAAGGGAAGGTGGACCGGACGCCAGCGGAAGAACGAACTCGGGTTCGCAGCCAAGAAACGAGCTCGGGTTCGCATCCCAGAAATGAGCTCGGGTTGGAAGCCAAGAAAGGAGCTCGGGTTGGGAGCCACGGCAGAGAGCTCGGGTCGGGAGCCAAGGGACGACGCCCAACAAAATGGACCGAAACGCGCGGATTGCGGGGGACTTGGACCAAGACCCTTTCAAATGGCACGTCGGCGGGAGGCTGACGTGGGCGCCAAGCAAGGGTGCGCCCAGGGTGGGGCCGCACCCTCCCACACGGCACCATGTATATAGGCTTAAGGCCAAAACGAAGGAGGGGGCGTTCAAGCAAGGAATTTCGGACAAGGCAAGGAGACGCAGAGCTAGGGAGGCAGTCCAAGCTCTGTTCTCGCGCACGGTCCGTTCCAGCAGAATCCGGCTGCAGCAGGGTTGCGGAAGAGGCAGAACTTGGCAGGTTTTGCACCCGTTCCGGTTGCACAGTGAGACAGTTCGGCAGCATACGCGGGTTGCAGAAGTCGACGGTCCCATGGAGTTGGGACGCCCGAGCAGGGGGCAGCTCTGTCATTCTGTAATTTCTATATCTGTTGTAAGGCGTGTTGCTGGTTTGGCTCACGCCGGAGATCTGCCGAGTTTTAGGGCAACTCCGCTTGCCGTAAACAATTGATTATACAAACGATAAACGGGCTGGCCGGTTTGGCAACCCCAACTTATTCCCGCGTCGTGTTTTACTTGCGTATTGCACTCGCTGATAATTGGCTAAGTGTTGATGCTGTCTGTCGTAAACGTGCTTATGAGTTAAACAAGTAAACGAGTAAACTGTCAAGCCGAAAAGCTTCCGCGGGTTTAGGCGTAGTCTGCCGGTGCAACGTTTGAGCTGGTCTCACCCTCAAGACGTTCCCGGGAAGTGCCGCACACCACAGTTAGTCGCTTGAGACAAGCCAGAAATTGTGGCTGTGACACATAGCCCATGCGGCACTTCCTGGGGCGAAACCAGCCCGGCAGGCCACACCCAACCCGCGGATTGCCCACGCCTCATCTCTTTAACAGTTCCTTGCTTAGCCTTTTTTTCTTGATGTGCACTTCCTACAGTAAACGCATGCCAAACACAAGAGCAAGAGATAAATGCATAGGAGGGTGGCACTCCAAACTCGGACGTGCCTAACACCCCTTTTGCAATATTCATGGTTCAAAGAGACTTTACATATAACATCGGAGGGCTGCCACATCCCGGCACCTCATCCGTGAGCCTGCCACACTGGGCAGCTCAAGATACAACATCAACTGATGGGCAATCGGCCAGTGTCCAGGCTCTACCGCAGTAGCATCCACGGTCTGCATCCGCACTCTGTCTCTGTTGCACTCCGTCGCAAGCCTCCCGGCTTCCTATCGTCCGTCCCAGTCTGGGAAACCACTTCGGCATGCTGCCGTCCGTCTGCAGCCTTGCCTGCAACGATACCGCTGTCCTTCCGCAGCATCTGCCAACCAACTGGGCGCACTCTCTCTCGTCTAACCATGCCCAAGAGAGCCCCCACAAGACCGATGTCCGTCTGCAGTCCTGTCCGCACCGCACCGCTGTCTTCCGCAGACTAGGCTGACTGCCACACGTCTAAGTCCCGGCAGAAACTTAGACTTCGCACAGGCACCTCCCATGAGGCCAGCCGCAGGCAAAGCACCTCCACGTACTGTGGCATTCCTCCTGCGCTGCGGATCCTTACCTCGTTGCAGAGGGAACTTCTGGAACCGTGCACGAGCTGCTTTCTCCGGAAAGTGTGCCCTCCTCTGGAGCTTTCGGAGGACGGGCACGCCCTGCGTGTGCCTCAGGCCCCAACCTCGGTTGAATTGAACCGCTTGGATCGATCGAACCGGCACCGTTGTCCGCTTCACCTCTCCGTGCTCTTGGACCTTTAAATATCCACTGAGGAATTCCCGGGTTTCAAGGCCACGTATATCGGAAGTGCCCAACTCTAATAAGATCCATTGTAGCCGAAAAGAGAGTAAGGAGACCCATATCCGGACATCTAAGGGAGCTCGAACACCAATGAGAAATTTTGAAGACAAGATGGGTGTCAATGCATGCATACCCAACACAGGTAGTACTACGAGAACATCTTTGAAGGAACCTTGAACAAAATTAAGACAGGCGCCTTTTCCGCGGGCCAACCTGCTTCCTTTATTCTTGGTTGCTCCCCATCACTTGACTCATCCGCTCCCAGGTCGAGCTCCTCCTCGGGCGCACATGCGGCGGGCTCCCAAGGCGAGCTCAAAACGTTAAGCCGTGACCGATTCTTGTTCTTGTCTTCCACTTCCTTGTCTTGTTGCCGGGCGCTCACTTGGTGGGCGCGCTTGCGCTTGCCGGCGGACTCGTTTCTTTGGGCGCACGTGTGCGGGGCTCCCAAGGCGAGCTCAAAATGTTGCTGAGACGCGACCGGTTCTTGTTCTTATCTTCCGCCGCCTTCTCTTTTTGCCGGCGGACTCGTTTCTTTGGGCGCACCTCCGCCGGTCTTCCAAGTCGAGCTCCTCCTTGGGTGCAAATGTGCCGGCCTCCCAAGGCGAGCTCAAAACGTTGCTAGGACGTGACCGATTCGTGTTCTTCTCTTCCGTTGCCTTGTCTTTTTGCCGGGCGCTCACTTGGGTGGGCGTGCTTCCGTTTGCCGGCGGACTCGTTCCTTCGGGCGCACATGCGTCGGGCTCCCAAGGCGAGCTCAAAACGTTAAGACGTGACCGATGCCTGTCCTTGTCCGCCGTTGCCTTTTCTTTTTGCCGGGCGCGCTTCCCTTTTCTGGAGATGGAGTTGTTTCTTAGGGCGCACATGTGCCTGGCTCCCAAGGCGATCTCAAAACGTTGAGCCGTGACCGATTCTTGTTCTTGTCCGTCGTTGGCTTGTCTTTTTGCCGGGCGCTCACTTGGGTGGGCGCGATTCCGTTTGCCGGCGGACTCGTTTCTTTGGGCGCACATGGGCCGGGCTCCCAAGGCGAGCTCAAAACGTTAAGCCGTGACCTGTCCTTGTTCTTGTCCGCCGTTGGCCTGTCTTTTTGCCGGGCGCTCACTTGGGTGGGCGCTCTTCCGTTCGCCGCCGGACTCGTTTCCTTGGGCTCACGCGTGCCGGGCTCCTAAGGCGAGCTCAAAACGTTAAGCCGTGACCGATTCTTGTTCTTGTCCGCCGTTGCCCCGTGTCTTTGCCGGGCGATCACTTGGGTGGGCGCGCATCCGTTTGCCGGCGGACTCGTTTCTTTGGGCACACATGTGAAGGGCTCCCAGGGCGAGCTCAAAACGTTACGCCGTGACCAATTCTTGTTCCTGTCCGCCGTTGCCTTGTCTTTTTGCCGGGCGCTCGCTTGGGTGGGCGCGCTTCCGTTTGCCGGGGGACTCGTTTCTTTGGGCGCACAGGCGACGGGCTCGCAAGGCGAGCTCAAAACGTTAAGCCCCGACCAATTCTTGTTCTTGTCCACCGTTGCCTTGTCTTGTTGCCGTGCGCTCACTTGGGTGGGCGCGCTTCCGTTTGCCGGAGACGGAGTCGTTTCTTTGGCCGCACATGTGCCGGGCTCCCAAGGCGGGCTCAAAACGTTAAGCCGTGACCAATCCTTGTTCTTGTCCGCCGTTGCCTTGTCTTTTTGCCGGGCGCTCGCTTGGGTGGGCGCGCTTCCGTGTCCCGGCGGACTCGTTTCTTTGGGCGCACATGTGAAGGGCTCCCAGGGCGAGCTCAAAACGTTAAGCCGTGACCAATTCTTGTTCTTGTCCGCCGTTTCCTTGTCTCTTTGCCGGGCGCTCACTTGGGTGGGCGCGCTTCCGTTTGCCGGGGGACTCGTTTCTTTGGGCGCGCAGGTGACGGGCTCCCAAGGCGAGCTCAAAACGTTAAGCCGTGACCAATTCTTGTTCTTGTCCGCCGTTGCCTTGTCTTGTTGCCGTGCGCTGACTTGGGTGGGCGCGCTTCCGTCTGCCGGAGATGGAGTCGTTCCTTTGGGCGCACATGTGCCGGGCTCCCAAGGCGGCCTCAAAACATTAAGCCGCGAGCAATTCTTGTTCTTGTCCGCCGTTGCCTTGTGTATTTTTGCCGGGCGCTCGCTTGGGTGGGAGCGCTTCCGTTTGCCGGCGGACTCGTTTCATTGGGCTCACATGTGCCGGGCTCCCAAGGAGAGCTCAAAATGTTAAGCCGTGGCCGATTCTTGTTCTTGTCCGTCGTTGGCCTGTGCTTTTGCCGGGCGCGCACTTGGGTGGGCACGCTTCCGTTTGCCGGCGGACTCGTTTCCTTGGGCTCACGTGTGCCGGGCTCCCGAGGCGAGCTCAAAACGTTAGGCCGTGACCAATTCTTGTTCTTGTCCGCCGTTGCCTTGTCTTGTTTCCGTGCGCTCGCTTGGGTGGGCACGCTTCCGTTTGCCGGCGGAGTCGTTTCTTTGGGCTCACGTGTGCCGGGCTCCCAAGGCGAGCTCAAAACGTTAAGCCGTGACCAATTCTTGTTCTTGTCCGCCGTTGCCTTAGCTTTTTCCCGGGCGCTCACTTGGGTGGGCGCGCTTCCGTTTGCCGGCGGACTCGTTTCTTCGGGCGGCACATGTGCCGGGCTCCCAAGGCGAGCCCAAAACGTTAAGCCGTGACCAATTCTTGTTCTTGTGCGCCGTTGCCTTGTCCTTTTGCCGGGCGCTCACTTGGGTGGGCGCGCTTCCGTTTGCCGGCGGACTCGTTTCTTCCTTGGGCGCACACGTGCCGGGCTCCCAAGGCGAGCTCAAAACGTTAAGCCGTGACCAATGCTTGTCCTTGTCTGCCGTTGCCTTGTCTTTTTTCCGGGCGCTCACTCGGGTGGGCGCGCTTCCGCTTGCCGCCGGACTCGTTTCTTTGGGCGCACATGTGCCGGGCTCCCAAGGCGAGCTCAAAACGTTAAGCCGTGACCAATTCCTGTTCTTGTCCGCCGTTGCCTTGTCTTTTTGCCGGGCGCTCACTTGGGTGGGCGCGCTTCCGTTTGCCGACGGGCTCGTTTCCTTGGGCGCACATGTGCCGGGCTCGCAAGGCGGGCTCAAAACGTTAAGCCGTGACCAATGCTTGTTCTTGTCCGCCGTTGCCTTGTCTTTTTGCCCGGCGCTCACTCGGGTGGGTGCGCTTCCGTTTGCGGGCGGACTCGTTTCTTTGGGCGCACATGTGCCGGGCTCCCAAGGGGAGCTCAAAACGTTAAGCCGTGACCAATTCTTGTTCTTCTCCGCCGTTGCCTTGTCTTTTTGCCGTGCGCTCACTTGGGTGGGCGCGCTTCCGTTTGCGGGCGGAGTCGTTTCTTTGGGCGCACATGTGTCGGGCTCCCAAGGGGAGCTCAAAACGTTAAGCCGTGACCAATTCTTGTTCTTCTCCGCCGTTCCCTTGTCTTTTTGCCGTGCGCCCACTTCGGTGGGTGCACTTCCGTTTGCCGCCGGACTCGTTCCTTCGGGCGCACATGTGCCGGGCTCCCAAGGCGAGCTCAAAACGTTAAGCCGTGACCAATCCTTGTTCTTGTCCGCCGTTGCCTTGTCTTGTTGCCGGGCGCTCACTTGGGTGGGGCCGCTTCCGTTTTCCGGCGGACTCGTTTCCTTGGGCGCACATGTGCCGGGCTCCGAAGGCGAGCTCAAAACGTTAAGCCGTGACCAATGCTTGTCCTTGTCTGCCGTTTCCTTGTCTTTTTGCCGGGCGCTCACTCGGGTGGGCGCGCTTCCGCTTGCCGCCGGACTCGTTTCTTTGGGCGCACATGTGCCGGGCTCCCAAGGCGAGCTCAAAACGTTAGGCCGTGACCAATTCCTGTTCTTGTCCGTCGTTGCCTTGTCTTTTTGCCGGGCGCTCACTTGGGTGGGCGCGCTTCTGTTTGCCGACGGGCTCGTTTCCTTGGGCGCACATGTGCCGGGCTCGCAAGGCGAGCTCAAAATGTTAAGCCGTGACCAATGCTTGTTCTTGACCGCCGTTGCCTTGTCTTTTTGCCCGGCGCTCACTTGGGTGGGTGCGCTTCCGTTTGCGGGCGGACTCGTTTCTTTGGGCGCACATGTGCCGGGCTCCCAAGGGGAGCTCAAAACGTTAAGCCGTGACCAATTCTTGTTCTTCTCCGCCGTTGCCTTGTCTTTTTGCCGTGCGCTCACTTGGGTGGGCGCGCTTCCGTTTGCGGGCGGACTCCTTTCTCTGGGCGCACATGTGTCGGGCTCCCAAGGGAAGCTCAAAACGTTAAGCCGTGACCAATTCTTGTTCTTCTCCGCCGTTCCCTTGTCTTTTTGCCGTTCGCTCACTCGGGTGGGCGCGCTTCCGTTTGCCGGCGGACTCGTTTCTTTTGGCGCACCTGTGCCGGGCTCGCAAGGCGAGCTCAAAACGTTATGCCGTGACCAATCCTCGTTCTTGTCCGCTGTTGCCTTGTCTTTTTGCCGGGCGCTCACTTGGGTGGGCGCGCTTCCGTTTGCCGGTGGACTCGTTTCTTTGGGCGCACAAGTGCCGGCCTCCCAATGCGAGCCGCTTCTTGGGCGCCCATGTGCCGTGCTTCCAACCCGAGCTCAAAACGTTAAGCCGTGACCGATCCTCTTTCTTGTCTTCCCCTGCCTTGTTCTTTTGCCGGGCGCTCCCTTGGTGGGCGCGCTTGCGTTGGCATTCGGACTCGTTTGTTCGGGCGCATTTGTGTCGTGCTCCCAATGCGAGCCGCTCCATGGGTGCCCATGGGCCGTGCTTCCAACCCGAGCTGAAAACGTTAAGCCCTGACCGATCCTCGTTCTTGTCTTCCGCCGCGTTGTATTTTTGCCGGGCGCTCACTTGGTGGGCGCGCTTGCGTTGGCATTCGGACTCGTTTCTTTGGGCGCACTTGTGCCGTGCTCCCAACGCGAGCCGCTCCTTGGGCGCCCATCTGCCGTGCTCCCAATGCGAGCTGCTCCTTGGGCGCCCATCTGCCTTGTGCTTCCAATGCGAGCTGTGGCATGCTTCCAACGCGAGCTGCGGCGTGCTCCCAATGCGAGCTGCGCCTTGTGCTTCCAACGCGAGCTGCGGCGTGCTCCCAATGCGAGCTGCGCCTTGTGCTTCCAACGCGAGCTGCGGCGTGCTCCCAATGCGAGCTGCGCCTTGTGCTTCCAACGCGAGCTGCGGCGTGCTCCCAATGCGAGCTGCGCCTTGTGCTTCCAACGCGAGCTGCGGCGTGCTCCCAACACGAGCTTGTGGCGTGCTCCCAATGCGAGCTGCTTCTTGGGCGCCCATCTGCCTTGTGCTCCCAACGCGAGCTGTGGCGTGCTTCCAACCCGAGCTGTGGCGTGCTCCCAATGCGAGCTGCTCGTTGGGCGCCCATCCGCCTTGTGCTTCCAACCCGAGCTGAAAACGTTAAGCCGTGACCGATCCGCGTTCTTGTCTTCCGTTGGCTTGTCTTTTTTCCGGGCGCTCACTTGGTGGGCGCGCTTGCGGTGGCGTGCTCCCAATGCGAGCTGCTCCTTGGGCGCCCACCTGCCTTTTGCTTCCAACCCGAGCTGAAAACGTTAAGCCGTGACCGATCCGCGTTCTTGTCTTCCGTTGGCTTGTCTTTTTGCCGGGCGCTCACTTGGTGGGCGCGCTTGCAGTGGCGTGCTCCCAATGCGAGCTGCTCCTTGGGCGCCCATCTGCCTTGTGCTCCCAACCCGAGCTGAAAACGTTAAGCCGTGACCGATCCTCGTCCTTGTCTTCCGCTGGCTTGTCTTTTTGCCGGGCGCTCACTTGGTGGGCGCGCTTGCGGTGGCGTGCTCCCAATGCGAGCTGCTCCTTGGGCGCCCATCTGCCTTGTGCTTCCAACCCGAGCTGTGACGTGCTCCCAATGCGAGCTGCTCCTTCGGCGCCCCTCTGCCTTGTGCTTCCAAACCGAGCTGTGGCGTGCTCCCAATGCGAGCTGCTTCTTGGGCGCCCATCTCCCTTGTGCTTCCAACCCGAGCTGTGGCGTGCTTCCAACCCGAGCCGTGGCGTGCTCCCAATGCGAGCTGCGCCTTGGGCGCCCATCTGCCTTGTGCTTCCAACCCGAGCTGTGGCGTGCTTCCAACCCGAGCTGTGGCGTGCTCCCAATGCGAGCTGCTCCTTGGGCGCCCGTCTGCCTCGTGCTTCCAACCCGAGCTGAAAAACGTTAAACCGTGACCGATCCTCGTTCTTGTCGTCCGCTGGCTTGTCTTTTTGCCGGGCGCTCACTTGGTGGGTGCGTTTCGTGCGAAGGGTGGTGCGGTGAACGCGCTGCTTGTCGGGTCTACCTGAAAATTGGCCTCGGGTCATTCGTAGGGTGGTCGGCTTGCGGTGTGTTGCCGTGTCCGCTTGGTAGCGCATGAGCAGTATTGACGGCAACGCTCATCTTGGGAAGGCACGGTGCAACACCGCAAGTGGTGCTTCTGTGGCTCCCAACGAGGGCTTGCTTCTTCGGTTGTTGGGTCCAAGATTTTCGGTTAAGTTACTTCGATGATGCCTATCACGCATTTCTCTTTCGGTGGAAGTGTCCTTTCGTGTGAAGGGTGGTGCGGTGAATGTGCTGCTTGTCGGGTCTGCTTGAAAATTGGCCTCGGGCCATTCGTAGGGCGGTCGACTTGCGGTGTGTTGCCGTGTCCGCTTGGTAGCGCATGAGCAGTATTGATGGCAACGCTCATCTTGGGAAGGCACGGTGCCAACACCGCAAGTGGTGCTTCTGTGGCTTGCTGTGGCTCCCAACGAGGGCTTGCTTCGTCGGTTGTTGGGTCCAAGATTTTCGGTTAAGTTACTTCGATGATGCCTATCACGCATTTCTCTTTCGGTGGAAGTGTCGTTTCGTGTGAAGGGTGGTGCGGTGAATGTGCTGTCTGCCGGGTCTGCTCGAAAAATGGCCTCGGGTCATTCGTAGGGCGGTCGGCTTGCAGTGTGTTGCCGTATCCGCTTGGTAGCGCATGAGCAGTATTGATGGCAACGCTCATCTTGGGAAGGCACTGGCAAACGAAGCCACACCAACACCGCAAGTGGTGCTCTGGTGGCTTGCTGTGGCTCCCAACGAGGGCTTGCGTCTTTGGTCTTCTTTCGGTTGCTGGGTCCAAGCTTTTCGGTTAAGTGCCTTCGATGATGCCTATCACGCACTTCTCTGCCGGTGGAAGTGTCATTTCGTGTGAAGGGTGGTGCGGCGAATGCTTTGTCTGCCGGGTCTGCCTGAAAATTGGCCTTGGGTCATTCGTAGGGCGGTCGGCTTGCAGTGTGTTGCCGTCTCTGCTTGGTAGCGCATGAGCAGTATGTCTGTTACGTGACTTCGACGACGCCTATCGTGCACTTCTCCATCGGTGGAAGTGTCATTTCGTGTGAAGGGCGGTGCGGTGAATGCGTCGCATGCCGGGTCTGCCTGAAAACTGGCCTCGGGTCATTTGTAGGGCGGTCGGCTTGCGGTGTGTTGCCGTCTCCGCTTGGTAGCGCATGAGCAGTGTTGAGGGCGATGCTCGTCCCGGGATGGCACGGCAGAACAGACCTCATTTCCTCCCAAGCGGTGGTGTTTTGGGGCATTTTGTCTTCTCCCGACAAGGGCTTGCATCTTTGCCTTCTCTCGGATTACTTGTCCCTCCCGGTTGCCGGATCCAAGTGTCCAAGATGTTGCCTTCCATGCACTTCCCCGCCGATGGAAGTGTCATTTCGTGCGATGGTTGGTGCGGCTCCACTTGATAGCGCATGAGCCTTAACGTCGGCAATGCTCCCCCTTGGGAAGGCATGGGTAAACAAAAACCCATTTCAACCGCAAGTGTGGCTTGTTGCACGTTTGGTCTCCTTTCGCGTATCTTTGTCCCTCCCGGTTGTCGGTTAAATTAACTACGGCGGTGTTTCCTATCATGCACTTCTCCACTGGTGGAAGTGTCATTTCCGTGCGAAGGGTGGTGCGGTGAGTGCGTTGTTTGTCGGGTCTGCTTGAAAATTGGCCTTGGGCCATTTGTAGGGCGGTCGACTCTCAGCGTGCCGTCGATTCACTCGGT
>BSBM01001074.1:42500-44232 GCA_027924585.1 Larix kaempferi
AAGTTGGGGTTTCCCGGCGCGCGCGCGGGGGAAAAAAAATTTGGCTAAGTCGCGGAGGAAGTTGGGGTTTCCCGGCGCGCGCGCGGGGGAAAAAAAATTTGGCTAAGTCGCGGAGGAAGTTGGGGTTTCCCGTCGCGCGCGCGGGGAAAAAAAAGTTTGTCTAAGTCGCGGAGGAAGTTGGGGTTTCCCGTCGCGCGCGCGGGGAAAAAAAAGTTTGTCGAAGTCGCGGAGGAAGTTGGGGTTTCCCGGCGCGCGCGCGGGGAAAAAAAAGTTTGTCGAAGTCGCGGAGGAAGTTGGGGTTTCCCGGCGCGCGCGCGGGGAAAAAAAAATTTGGCGAAGTCGCGGAGGAAGTTGGGGTTTCCCGGCGCGCGCGCGGGAAAAAAAAAATTTGGCGAAGTCGCGGAGGAAGTTGGGGTTTCCCGGCGCGCGCGCGGGAAAAAAAAAATTTGGCTAAGTCGCGGAGGAAGTTGGGGTTTCCCGGCGCACGCGCGGGAAAAAAAAAATTTGGCTAAGTCACGGAGGAAGTTGGGGTTTCCCGGCGCACGCCGCGGGGAAAAAAAACGGGGCTAAGTCGCGGGGAAGGTTACGGTTTCCCGGCGCGCACCGCGGGGAAAGTTGGGGTTTCCCGGCGCACACCGCGGGGAAGGTTACGGTTTCCCGGCGCGCACCGCGGGGAAAGTTGGGGTTTCCCGGCGCACACCGCGGGGAAAAAAAACGGGGCTAAGTCGCGGGGAAAGTTGGGGTTTCCCGGCACACGCCGCGGGGAAAAAATATTGGGCTAAGTCGCGGTTTCCCGGCGCGCGCCGCGGGGAAAAAAAAGGGGCCAAGTCGCGGGGAAAGTTGGGGTTTCCCGGCGCATGCTCGGGATGGGAACCGATCGCGAAGTCGGGACGGACCGAAGACGCGCAGGCTGCGGAAGTGGAACGAAGGCGCGCGGCTTGCGGAATACTTGGACCGATGACGCGCGGATCGCGGAAGTGGAACGAAGGCGCGCGGCTTGCGGAATACTTGGACCGATGACGCGCGGATCGCGGACCGGAGGCCGTTTGATGGTACGTCGGTGCGGAGTTGACGTGGGTGCCAAGCAAGGGTGCGCCCAAGGTGGGGTCGCACCCTCCCGCACGGCATCATATAAAAAGGCTAAGGCGAGAAGCCAAGAAGGTAGCTGCAACTAAGTTGGAAATTCGGGTAAGGGGGAAGTTCGGAGCTAGGGAGGCTATCCGACCTCTGTCCGTCCGCACGGTCTCTTCCGGCGAAGTCCGGCCGCAGCAAGGTGCTGCTACAGCGCAGAATTTGGCAGGTTCGCACACAGTGCGGTTGCACAGTGAGACATTTCCGCGGCAGCAGCAAGGGTTTGCAGCAGCGGGCAGTTTCAGGAGTTAGACGCATGTTGGAAGGGTTAACTCTCTCTTTGTATTTTGTATGTCTATTGTAAGGCGTGCTGCTTGTTGGGCACACGCCGGAGCTCTGCTAGGGAAACTCCACCTGTTGTAAACGATTGATTATACAAAGCTTAAGGGTTGATGGTTTGGAAACCCCAGCTTATACTTGCGTGTGCTATTTACTCGATGTTCATGCATACGTAAAATTGGCTAAGTGTGGATGCGGTAGGAACATGTTAACTGTTATAAACAAGTAAACGAAGTTGCGAGTGTTAAGTTGAAAAGTTTCCGCAGGTTAGGCGTAGTCTGCTGGTGCGACGCTTGAGTTGGCCACGCCCTCAAGTCGTTCC